>CM055269.1:45666169-46211785 GCA_029237695.1 Conchocele bisecta
TAGTAATTGTTGTTTGAAGTCGTGCCATTTCTTCCAAAAATGCAGGAATCGTTCGTTACCTGAGGCGAAGCGATTTTTCTCCAAACTTTGAGATTTCGTAAAACGAAAAGTACAACAGCTACGCTTTGTTTCTTTTCACTTTCAGAAACACTGGATACCGTAGATGCTAAAACTCGAATTGATTGTTCGTGTCCGTACGGCCAATATGCAGTACTCTCCCAGTGAAATAGTGACGTTTTCACCCGCGGTGGCAAGCAGAAAGCAGTACGGTCCGATTTACCCCGAACTTCGCGACTTCATAGATCGAACTTGGTAATAGCCAGAATTAAATTATTTGCACACTCGGAAACCTTGGCGTCCGTAGATGCTAATTGTGGAATTGTTCGTTCGCTTCCGTTAAACCAATCTGTAGTAATCGTCTTCGCGCACGAATGCAAGCAGTACGGTCCGATTTACCCCGAAATTTGCGACTCCATTGCTCCAACTGGGTAATAGCCAGAATTAAAGTCTTTGCACATTTGGAAACCTCAGAGTCCGTAGATGCTAAATGTGGAATTGTTCGTTCGTTTCAATGCAACCAATGTGTAGTAATCGTCGTTTGAAGTCGTGCCATTTCGTCCAAAAATGCAGGAATCGTTCGCTACCTGAGGCGAAGCGATTTTGCTCCAAAATTTGAGATTTCGTAACACGTAAAGTACAACAGCTACGCTTTGTTTCTTTTCACTTTCAGAAACACTGGATACCGTAGATGCTAATTCTCGAATTGATTGTTCGTTTCCGTGCGGCCAATATGCAGTACTCTCCCAATGAAATAGCGACGTTTTCACCCGCGGCGGCAAGCAGAAAGCAGTACGGTCGGATTTACCCCGAACTTCGCGACTTCATAGATCGAACTTGGTAATAGCCAGAATTAAAGTCTTTGCACACTCGGAAACCTTGGCGTCCGTAGATGCTAATTGTGGAATTGTTCGTTCGCTTCCGTTATGGCAATCTGGAGTAATCGCCCATTCGAAGGAGTATCGTCTTCGCGCACGAATGCAAGCAGTACGGTCCGATTTACCCTTTGCTCGAACTGGGTAATAGCCAGAATTAAAGTCTTTGCAAATTTGGAAACCTCAGAGTCCGTAGATGCTAAATGTGGAATTGTTCGTTCGTTTCAATGCAGCCAATGTGTAGTAATCGTCGTTTGAAATCGTGCCATTTCTTCCAAAAATGCAGGAATCGTTCGTTACCTGAGGCGAAGCGATTTTTCTCCAAAATTTGAGATTTCGTAACACGAAAAGTACAACAGCTACGCTTTGTTTCTTTTCACTTTCAGAAACACTGGATACCGTAGATGCTAAAACTCGAATTGATTGTTCGTGTCCGTACGGCCAATATGCAGTACTCTCCCAGTGAAATAGTGACGTCTTCACCCGCGGCGGCAAGCAGAAAGCAGTACGGTCAGATTTACCCCGAACTTCGCGACTTCATAGATCGAACTTGGTAATAGCCAGAATTAAATTCTTTGCACACTCGGAAACCTTGGCGTCCGTAGATGCTAATTGTGGAATTTTTCGTTCGCTTCCGTTAAACCAATCTGTAGTAATCGCCCATTCGAAGGAGTAGCGTCTTCGCGCACGAATGCAAGCAGTACGGTCCGATTTACCCAGAAATTTGCGAATCCATAGCTCGAACAGGGTAATAGCCAGAATTAAAGTCTTTGCACCTTCGGAAACCTCGGAGTCCGTAGATGCTAAATGTGGAATTGTTCGTTCGTTTCAATGCAGCCAATGTGTAGTAATCGTCGTTTGAAGTCGTGCCATTTCTTCCAAAAATGCAGGAATCGTTCGTTACCTGAGGCGAAGCGATATTTTTCCAAACTTTGAGATTTCGAAACACGAAAAGTACAACAGCTACGCTTTGTTTCTTTTCACTTTCAGAAACACTGGATACCGTAGATGCTAAAACTCGAATTGATTGTTCGTGTCCGTACGGCCAATATGCAGTACTCTCCCAGTGAAATAGTGACGTTTTCATACGGTGCGCAGTCAGTACGTCGATACACTACTCGCGACTCTAGATCGAACTTTGTAATAGCCAGAAATACAGTTCTTTGCACACTCGAAACATGGCGTTCGTAAGATGCTAATTGTGAATTGTCGTTGGCTTCGTACGAAAATCTGTAGTATCGCCCATTCGAAGGATAGCGTCTTCGCGCACGAATGCAAGCAAGTACGGTCCGATTTACCCCGATCGAAATTGCGAACTGGCCTTTACTACAACTGGGTAATAGCAATTGAAATTGTCTTTGCACATGTAAACTCAGAGTCGTAGATGCTATGTGGAAATTGTTCTTTTTTCGTTTCAATGCAGCCAATGTGTAAAGTAATGTTCGTTTGAGTGTGATCGTCGTTTGAATCGTGCCATTTCTTCCAAAAATGCAGGAATCGTTCTTACCTGAGGCGAAGCGATTTTTCTCTAAAATTTGAGATTTCGTAACACGAAAAGTACAACAGCTACGCTTTGTTTCTTTTCACTTTCAGAAACACTGGATACCGTAGATGCTAAAACTCGAATTGATTGTTCGTGTCCGTACGGCCAATATGCAGTACTCTCCCAGTGAAATAGTGACGTTTTCACCCGCGGCGGCAAGCAGAAAGCAGTACGGTCCGATTTACCCCGAACTTCGCGACTTCATAGATCGAACTTGGTAATAGCCAGAATTAAAGTCTTTGCACACTCGGAAACCTTGGCGTCCGTAGATGCTAATTGTGGAATTGTTCGTTGGCTTCCGTTAAACCAATCTGTAGTAATCGCCCATTCGAAGGAGTAGCGTCTTCGCGCACGAATGCAAGCAGTACGGTCCGATTTACCCCGAAATTTGCGACTCCTTTGCTCGAACTGGGTAATAGCCAGAATTAAAGTCTTTGCACATTTGGAAACCTCAGAGTCCGTAGATGCTAAATGTGGAATTGTTCGTTCGTTTCAATGCAGAACAATGTTAGTATCGTTTTTCGTTTAAGAAAAAGTCGTGCATTTCTCCATGCAAAAGAATTCGTCCTTATACGGTGAAACTTTACGAATCTCTTTATTGATCGTAACAACAAGTACAGGAAACCAGCAACGCTTGTTCATCACTTCAGGACCTGAATACGGTAGAAATTTGCTACTCGAATGGGATTGCCGTTGTCGTTTACCGCCATAAATGCAAGTTCTTCTTTCAATGATAGTAACGTGCGCCGCAGGCGAGGCAAGTTTTTCGTCGAAAATACAACTGCGTTTCTTTTCATTTAGAAATCCGACTGTTATTCAAGATAGTCTTTTGCAACACTCGGACCCTTGCGTTACAATTCCGTTAAAGATGGTTGGTCCTGTGAATTGTAATTGTTCTTGCTTCCGTTAAACCAATCTGTGAACTCCCTTGAAGGAGTAGCGTCTTCGCGCACGAATGCAAGCAGTAGGTCCGATTTACCCCGAAATTTGCGACTCCTTTGCTCGAACTGGGTAATAGCCAGAATTAAAGTCTTTGCACATTTGGAAACCTCAGAGTCCGTAAATGCTAAATGTGGAATTGTTCGTTCGTTTTAATGCAGCCAATGTGTAGTAATCGTCGTTTGAAGTCGTGCCATTTCTTCCAAAAATGCAGCAATCGTTCGCTACCTGAGGCGAAGCGATTTTTCTCCAAACTTTGAGATTTCGTAACACGAAAAGTACAACAGCTACGCTTTGTTTCTTTTCACTTTCAGAAACACTGGATACCGTAGATGCTAATTCTCGAATTGATTGTTCGTTTCCGTACGGACAATATGCAGTACTCTCCCAATGAAATAGCGACATTTTCACCCGCGGCGGCAAGCAGAAAGCAGTACGGTCCGATTTACCCCGAACTTCGCGACTTCATAGATCGAACTTGGTAATAGCCAGAATTAAATTCTTTGCACACTCGGAAACCTTGGCGTCCGTAGATGCTAATTGTGGAATTTTTCGTTCGCTTCCGTTAAACCAATCTGTAGTAATCGCCCATTCGAAGGAGTAGCGTCTTCGCGCACGAATGCAAGCAGTACGGTCCGATTTACCCCGAAATTTGCGACTCCATAGCTCGAACAGGGTAATAGCCAGAATTAAAGTCTTTGCACATTCGGAAATCTCGGAGTCCGTAGATGCTAAATGTGGAATTGTTCGTTCGTTTCAATGCAGCCAATGTGTAGTAATCGTCGTTTGAACTCGTGCCATTTCTTACAAAAATGCAGGAATCGTTCGTTACCTGAGGCGAAGCGATTTTTTTCCAAACTTTGAGATTTCGTAATACGAAAAGTACAACAGCTACGCTTTGTTTCTTTTCACTTTCAGAAACACTGGATACCGTAGATGCTAAAACTCGAATTGATTGTTCGTGTCCGTACGGCCAATATGCAGTACTCTCCCAGTGAAATAGTGATGTTTTCACCCGCGGCGGCAAGCAGAAAGCAGTACGGTCCGATTTACCCCGAACTTCGCGACTTCATAGATCGAACTTGGTAATAGCCAGAATTAAATTATTTGCACACTCGGAAACCTTGGCGTCCGTAGATGCTAATTGTGGAATTGTTCGTTCGCTTCCGTTAAACCAATCTGTAGTAATCGCCCATTCGAAGGAGTAGCGTCTTCGCGCACGAATGCAAGCAGTACGGTCCGATTTACCCCGAAATTTGCGACTCCTTTGCTCGAACTGGGTAATAGCCAGAATTAAAGTCTTTGCACATTTGGAAACCTCAGAGTCCGTAGATGCTAAATGTGGAATTGTTCGTTCGTTTCAATGCAGCCAATGTGTAGTAATCGTCGTTTGAAGTCGTGCCATTTCTTCCAAAAATGCAGGAATCGTTCGTTACCTGAGGCGAAGCGATTTTTCTCCAAAATTTGAGATTTCGTAACACGAAAAGTACAACAGCTACGCTTTGTTTCTTTTCACTTTCAGAAACACTGGATACCGTAGATGCTAAAACTCGAATTGATTGTTCGTGTCCGTACGGCCAATATGCAGTACTCTCCCAGTGAAATAGTGACGTTTTCACCCGCGGCGGCAAGCAGAAAGCAGTACGGTCCGATTTACCCCGAACTTCGCGACTTCATAGATCGAACTTGGTAATAGCCAGAATTAAATTCTTTGCACACTCGGAAACCTTGGCGTCCGTACATGCTAATTGTGGAATTTTTCGTTCGATTCCGTTAAACCAATCTGTAGTAATCGCCCATTCGAAGGAGTAGCGTCTTCGCGCACGAATGCAAGCAGTACGGTCCGATTTACCCCGAAATTTGCGACTCCATAGCTCGAACAGGGTAATAGCCAGAATTAAAGTCTTTGCACATTCGGAAACCTCGGAGTCCGTAGATGCTAAATGTGGAATTGTTCGTTCGTTTCAATGCAGCCAATGTGTAGTAATCGTCGTTTGAAGTCGTGTCATTTCTTCCAAAAATGCAGCAATCGTTCGTTACCTGAGGCGAAGCGATTTTTCTCCAAACTTTGAGATTTCGTAACACGAAAAGTACAACAGCTACGCTTTGTTTCTTTTCACTTTCAGAAACACTGGATACCGTAGATGCTAAAACTCGAATTGATTGTTCGTGTCCGTACGGCCAATATGCAGTACTCTCCCAGTGAAATAGTGACGTTTTCACCCGCGGCGGCAAGCAGAAAGCAGTACGGTCCGATTTATCCCGAACTTCGCGACTTCATAGCTCGAACATGGTAATAATTTCCAGAATTAAAGTATTTGCACACTCTGAAACCTTGGCGTCCGTAGATGTAATTGTGGAATTTTTCGTTCGCTTACGTTAAGCCAATCTGTAGTAATCGCCCATTCGAAGGAGTAGCGTCTTCGCGCACGAATGCAAGCAGTACGGTCCGATTTACCCCTAAATTTGCGACTCCATAGCTCGAACTGGGTAATAGCCAGAATTAAAATATTTGCACATTCGTAATCCTCGCAGTCCGTAGATGCTAAATGTGGAATTGTTCTTTCGTTTCAATGCAGCCAATGTGTAGTAATCGTCGTTTGAAGTCATGCCATTTCGTCCAAATATGCAGGAATCGTTCGCTACCGGAGGCGAAGCGATTTTTCTCCAAACTTTGAGATTTCGTAACACGAAAAGTACAACAGCTACGCTTTGTTTCTTTTCACTTTCAGAAACACTGGATACCGTAGATGCTAATTCTAGAATTGCTTGTTCGTGTCCGTACGGCCAATGTGCAGTACTCTCCCAGTGAAATAGTGACGTTTTCACCCGCAGCGGCAAGCAAAAAGCAGTACGGTCCGATTTACCCCGAACTTCGCGACTTCATAGCTCGAAATTTGTAATAGCCAGAATTAAAGTATTTGCACACTCGGAAACCTTGGCGTCCGTAGATGCTAATTGTGGAATTGTTCGTTCGCTTCCGTTAAACCAATCTGTAGTAATCGCCCATTCGAAGGAGTAGCGTCTTCGCGCACGAATGCAAGCAGTACGGTCCGATTTACCCCGAAATTCGCGACTTCTTTGCTCGAACTGGGTAATAGCCAGAATTAAAGAATTTGCACATTCGGAAACCTCAGTGTCCGTAGATGCTAAATGTGGAATTGTTCGTTAGTTTCAATGCAGCCAATGTGTAGTAATCGTCGTTTGAAGTCGTGCCATTTCGTCCAAAAATGCAGGAATCGTTCGTTTACCTGAGGCGAAGCGATTTTTCTCCAAATTTTGAGATTTCGTAACACGAAAAGTACAACAGCTACGCTTTGTTTCTTTTCACTTTCAGAAACACTGGATACCGTAGATGCTAAAACTCGAATTGATTGTTCGTGTCCGTACGGCCAATATGCAGTACTCTCCCAGTGAAATAGTGACGTTTTCACCCGCGGCGGCAAGCAGAAAGCAGTACGGTCCGATTTACCCCGAACTTCGCGACTTCATAGATCGAACTTGGTAATAGCCAGAATTAAAGTCTTTGCACACTCGGAAACCTTGGCGTCCGTAGATGCTAATTGTGGAATTGTTCGTTCGCTTCCGTTAAACCAATCTGTAGTAATCGCCCATTCGAAGGAGTAGCGTCTTCGCGCACGAATGCAAGCAGTACGGTCCGATTTACCCCGAAATTTGCGACTCCTTTGCTCGAACTGGGTAATAGCCAGAATTAAAGTATTTGCACATTTGGAAACCTCAGTGTCCGTAGATGCTAAATGTGGAATTGTTCGTTCGTTTCAATGCAGCCAATGTGTAGTAATCGTCGTTTGAAGTCGTGCCATATCGTCCAAAAATGCAGGAATCGTTCGTTACCTGAGGCGAAGTGATTTTTCTCCAAACTTTGAGATTTCGTAACACGAAAAGTACATCAGCTACGCTTTGTTTCTTTTCACTTTCAGAAACACTGGATACCGTAGATGCTAAAATTCGAATTGATTGTTCGTGTCCGTACGGCCAATATGCAGTACTCTCCCAGTGAAATGGTGACGTTTTCACCCGCGGCGGCAAACAGAAAGCAGTACGGTCCGATTTACCCCGAACTTCGCGACTTCATAGATCGAACTTGGTAATAGCCAGAATTAAAGTCTTTGCACACTCGGAAACCTTGGCGTCCGTAGATGCTAATTGTGGAATTTTTCGTTCGCTTCCGTTAAACCAATCTGTAGTAATCGCCCATTCGAAGGAGTAGCGTCTTCGCGCACGAATGCAAGCAGTACGGTCCGATTTACCCCGAAATTTGCGACTCCTTTGCTCGAACTGGGTAATAGCCAGAATTAAAGTATTTGCACATTCGGAAACCTCAGTGTCCGTAGATGCTAAATGTGGAATTGTTCGTTCGTTTCAATGCAGCCAATGTGTAGTAATCGTCGTTTGAAGTCGTGCCATTTCGTCCAAAAATGCAGGAATCGTTCGTTACCTGAGGCGAAGCGATTTTTCTCCAAACTTTGAGATTTCGTAACACGAAAAGTACAACAGCTACGCTTTGTTTCTTTTCACTTTCAGAAACACTGGATACCGTAGATGCTAAAACTCGAATTGATTGTTCGTGTCCGTACGGCCAATATGCAGTACTCTCCCAGTGAAATAGTGACGTTTTCAACCGCGGCGGCAAGCAGAAAGCAGTACAGTCCGATTTACCCCGAAATTCGCTACTTCATAGATCGAACTTGGTAATAGCCAGAATTAAAGTCTTTGCACACTCGGAAACCTTGGCGTCCGTAGATGCTAATTGTGGAATTGTTCGTTCGCTTCCGTTAAACCAATCTGTAGTAATCGCCCATTCGAAGGAGTAGCGTCTTCGCGCACGAATGCAAGCAGTACGGTCCGATTTTCCCGGAAATTTGCGACTCCTTTGCTCGAACTGGGTAATAGCCAGAATTAAAGTATTTGCACATTTGGAAACCTCAGTGTCCGTAGATGCTAAATGTGGAATTGTTCGTTCGTTTCAATGCAGCCAATGTGTAGTAATCGTCGTTTGAAGTCGTGCTATTTCGTCCAAAAAATGCAGGAATCGTTCGTTACCTGAGGCGAAGCGATTTTTCTTCAAACTTTGAGATTTCGTAATACGAAAAGTAAAACAGCTACGCTTTGTTTCTTTTCACTTTCAGAAACACTGGATACCGTAGATGCTAAAACTCGAATTGATTGTTCGTGTCCGTACGGCCAATATGCAGTACTCTCCCAGTGAAATAGTGACGTTTTCACCCGCGGCGGCAAGCAGAAAGCAGTACGGTCCGATTTACCCCGAACTTCGCGACTTCATAGCTCGAACTTGGTAATAGCCAGAATTAAAGTATTTGCACACTCGGAAACCTTGGCGTCCGTAGATGCTAATTGCGGAATTGTTCGTTCGCTTCCGTTAAGCCAATCTGTAGTAATCGCCCATTCGAAGGAGTAGCGTCTTCGCGCACGAATGCAAGCAGTACGGTCCGATTTACCTCGAAATTTGCGACTCCATAGCTCGAACTGGGTAATAGCCAGAATTAAAGTCTTTGCACATTCGGAAACCTCGGAGTGCGTAGATGCTGAGTGTGCTATTTGACAGGAGCTACACTGGTGACAAATCCTATACGCCCCATTTCTCCAGTCACAGCCACAAATATGTTCATAGTATTTCCATCCCACTGGCCTTTCAGACCAGTCTTCATGCCATGTCCTATCTCGATATGTGGTTTCGAAAAATAGAGCTTATGTAAATTGAGACCAGTGTAGCTCCTGGTCAGATAGCATACTCCTGTAGCCTGATAACGATCTGCATTGCTTGTTACAAGCATGACGGACGGGTGTTTTATTGGTGGAATGGTGAACAGTGCAGATCCGCACAGTCTGATCTGGATCTACACTGGTCGCAAAACCCATAAGCCCCAGTTCTCCATTCACAACCACGTGACCTTACAGTAGCTCTTGCCGGAATGTAATGCCTTTTCTACGGTATATAAAGTGAAACTGACCACCAAACAGTGGATGGGTTGACAGTATAGTTGGTAGAGCAGTCAGCGAGTGGGTTCAATCTTCGCCCTATGCATGAACAATCATTTTCATAGGACTTCCAACCGATTGGTCTTTTGGACAGGACTGGTCTTTCGGATTAGACCGCGGCTCTATATGACAACTGTTGCTGGGACGTTAACCCCTGTCACATTTCACATGAATGCATAGAGTGAGGTTCAAACACCCAATGGCAAATACTGCCTCTGTCCTGGTTTACCCTACGTAACCTAGTACTATAAACACGATTATTTGTGTCTCTAGTATACGGTATAATAGAATAAAACTGGGGCCCGTTTCACTAACTTCGTATGACTAAAATGTTCGTAAGTGCAAATTTAGGATCGTCTGGAAATTTTAATTGATGGACACCGCTACCATTTTAAACCCTAGAACGCGAGAAGCAACAATTTGTTGATTTTGTCTCGTTTCTCAATAAAAACATGGGTTGACAGCCCTTTAGAATAATTTCCATTGAACAGTATTCTAAAGTGCTCGTAAACCATGTTTTTTATGAAGAAAAAAGACAATGTGGCCTTTCAGCACATGAATGCGCCCCGCGGCAGATGGAAGAAACCGTGGCAAAGTTAATAATAAAAGTTATTTGGAAAAATAAATCAAAGTTG
The DNA here is from genome assembly GCA_029237695.1 of Conchocele bisecta. Taxonomy (NCBI): domain Eukaryota; kingdom Metazoa; phylum Mollusca; class Bivalvia; order Lucinida; family Thyasiridae; genus Conchocele; species Conchocele bisecta. The sequence goes on from CM055269.1 coordinate 45,676,240, forward strand.
TGAAGGTCAAATGATCATGGTCATATTAAGGACAGTATGGATGTGTGGTATTTGTGCATAAGTACGATGTATTGAACTAGTATAGTGATCCTTCAAGGGATAAAGAAGATATGCCATAATTGAGAAACTCCTGCAAAGTTCTTAATGTGTGAAAAAGTTGTCAAATGTCAAAAGGTCAAGGTCATATTAAGAACAGCATGGATGTGTGGCATTATCCCGCAAGTATGACGTATTGAAATATTGAAGTAATCTATCACGGGATAAAGAGGTTATGACAGAATTGCGAAACTCCAGCGAACTTATTGATGTGAGAAAAAGTTCAAAGTTGTGAAGATCTAAAGGTGCAGAGGTCAAGGTCATATTAAGGGCAGCATGGATGTGTGGAATTTTTCCACAAGTATGCTGTGTTGAAATATTTAAGCAATCCTTCAAGGGATATAGAAGTTTTTACGTAATTGAGAAACTCTGGGGGAACTTCATAATGTGCCCGACACACTGACGGACGGACGGACGGACGGACGCAGTCCAAACACTGTATGCCTCCGGCTCTACCTAGAGGGGGGCATAACAATGGAAATTAGAACACTACAAGCAGATGACAAAAAATCTCATTCAGCATTGTAAAAGTTAATAACCCTTAGAATGCGGGAAGAAAACATTGTCGTCTGCTGGTGTTGTATATTTTGCCTTCTTTGTCAATAAAAAACATGGTTTGACAGAATTTCATAATTCATTTCCATTGAAATGATTCTGTAGTGCCATCAAACCATGTTGTTGGTGAGAAAAATAGAAAATAAACAACAAACGGCAATATTTAACCCTTTCACCTCTAAGTAACTGGAACTGATTTTGATATGTTAATTTTGCAACCGATCAAACTGTCGCAAAATGGTTTTCAGACTAGTCCTTTTATGAAAAGGGGGTATTTTTTGTTCTTCAAAATATGAAAATTACTTTCAAAAAGTGCAGATCCTGATGAGACGGTTTGTTACATAAACCGCTATAGCGGGCTTTCGGGTTCAAAGGGTTAATTCATCATTGTAAGTTATTTTGCAATTACTGATAAGACTGACGGACAAAATACGTCTACAGATGTAAAGAGTCTATAGATAACACGTTATTAGTGTTGATTGACACGTACAAATAAAACATTAGGCGAATGTATATTTTTAATTATGTATTACACATAAAACCGTTATGTTGCGGAACTACTCCAGCACTTTCCGGCAGAATGGCACGGAGCTCGAATATCTTGACATCAGGTGGGCAAGAATCACGGACGGACTCCAGGAATAGCTTGATGAGCAAGTGGATAGTACATTGGACTTTAATACTAACGATTGCGAGTTCAAGCTCCCACCTGAAGCATGAAAAAGACTCGTAGACACACATGCCCCTAAATCACATCCAATCCGATGGACCAGTATGATGGAAATCAATTTACGATTAATATTTTCATCCCTCTGATTTCTTCGGATGAGACTTGAAACAGAAACAGATGCCTCGCCCGTCTCTATATGATATTAGCTGGGATGGTAAACAGATGCCCCGCCCGTCTCTGTATCATATTAGCTGGGATGGTAAACTGATGCCTCGCCCGTCTTTATATCATATTAGCTGGGATGGTAAACAGATGCCTCGCCCGTGTCTCTATATCATATTAGTTGGGATGGTAAACAGATGCCTCGCCCGTCTCTATATCATATTAGCTGGGATGGTAAACAGATGCCTCGCCCGTCTCTATATCATATTAGTTGGGATGGTAAACAGATGCCTCGCCCGTCTCTATATCATATTAGCTGGGATGGTAAACAGATGCCTCGCCCGTCTCTATATCATATTAGCTGGGATGGTAAACAGATGCCTCGCCCGTCTCTATATCATATTAGCTGGGATGGTAAACGCTAAATCACCTAAGCCAGTTGTCATCATCAATATTTTCATCACCAATTGAAGTGAAGGGGTCAATGGAAGAAGGGTGCTAATTTGCCATATGGAATGAAATTACTCCTCTGGCTGCAATGCTGTTTTTAGTTGTGTCTAATCTCCAGGCTGGATACTATTCTATAATACTCGAAAATAAAAGTTATTTTTGTCGTAACCCAAATTTTCTGTCTGTATGTCGCCCTGCATTATAGAAAGGATTCAGGTTAAAATGGTCCGCGATCCAGAGTTGTGCATTTCGACCTAATAAACTATTCAACTTTAGACAAGTATCATACTTCATGCACAAGATGGCCTCTAATACACGGTCAAAAACATCGAAGATGTTCCGATTGCCATTTTGTACCACGTCCTAACATCGGGGGCTCGTTTCACTAAACTTTGTATGACGAACAAGTTCGTAAGTGCAAACTTGACCACAATTGAAAGTGACAAAAAAAGTGAAAGCGATCCAGAGTTGTGCATTTCGACCTAATAAGAGATACGAGTGAACATCTGTGCTGTCCGATGAGTGTTGTCCAATTTGTCGATCACACAAACAAAATAGGTCACGGTAAAAAATGTCACATTATGGATAGTGGTATGTGGTGGCACCCTTTGGTCATGAAGTTGTACCAGTATGGAGGTTCCAGGTGGTCTCATCGAGACGGTTCAAATGGTGGGCATGACATATACTTTCGACATGAGGCTTTATCTGCGCTCGGACATCTTGGATCGGAAAACCCACGTTTGCATATAAAAAATCAATGATTTTTTCCGCAATGTTTTTCTAGTTTCAAGTTTCTCATCCAAAGTATATGTTGTGACCACTCGTTTGAACCGTCTCGTGGAAACAGTTCAAATGGTGGTCCCGACATCCGACTTCCGACATGAAATACGAAAAATATTTAGAATTTTCTGTGGTTTGACTTCAGCATATAAATGATAAACTTAATATTCATACAGAATTATTAGGATATACAGTAGAACCTCTCTAATATGGACACCAATAAACATTTGCATGCTTAATTATGATGGATTTAATTGGCACTTTCCCCGATTATAATGCATGTTCATGTCTTGGAGTGCTCATCTGCCTGACGTACAGTGGCACATCTCTGAGCCGGACACCCTGGGGACCTCCCATGTGTCCAGTTAAGAGAGGTTCCACTGTAATTATTTTACTGGTTGTAGGTAACCTACTTCAGGGACTGAATTGTGAACAGCGTAGGCCCCCAAGAAGACTGTGCGGATGTGCATGCTGATCTGGTACTACGCTGGTCGCAAATGTTGTAATGTACTTTTTTTCTGAGCTGGCGGCCCATCCATATACACAGTTATACCTCCCCAACTGGTCACCTCTCTACAACAACCCAAATGGACAATTGCCTCTATATTTAACCTCACTACTACGGTCAGTTCTTCGTCTCCGCAGAGTGGCTGTTGTAGAGACATTGCACTGTACCTTATCATGCTGCTGTCTTCAGTGGCTGACTGGTGAATAGTGTAGGCCCTGATCAGACTGTGCAGATGTGCAGGCTGATCTGGGACTACGCTGTTCGCAAATGTTGCAAGGTAGCTTTTATCAGCCGGCGTCCCCTAAAATTATTTATCACATGAATGTTATGAAGTGTTTCAACCCATTTCATAAATGTGTTACGACACACGTGTAATAACACATGTAGCGCATTTGATTGGCTGACAGTTTCACCGTAATTACGTATACGTATTCTAGACCTGCGCCAACGTTATGTCAAATTAATAAAATAGAGACGTTCCAAATGACGTCCGTAATGGCGCGACAAAGCAATGATGTTTTGACGTTGATGTTATCATGTTTTAAATATCACTAGAAGCGTCCGTGACCCATTGAAAATAAAATACTGCAATTGTCAGGATGAGCTCCCATTATTTTTGTGGTGGTATGAAGTGTTTACAAAGAACATGAACCAGTTACATGGCATATTTATAACAATTGTTTTGCTACGATTAAAACTATTTTTCTCTGTGGAGATTTTTCAACTAGATGCAAAAAAGAGTCAATGGCGTCTGCTCATTGAAACGGGTTGGATATCTCCATGTTTTCTGCTCTTTGGAGGCTGAAGTCATGTGATAAACAGAAACTCAAACTCGTTTCCCTTTAATATGAGATTTATGAAACTCGTCCGCAATTGTATGCAACTCGCCAGAGGCTCGGTGCATAAATTATGTGTGACTCGTTTCATAAATCTCTTATCAAATGGAAACTCATTGAGCATCTGTAAATCGAGACCAGTGTAGCTCCCGGTTTGTAGCTCCTGTATTACTTGTTTGAAGCAAATACTGTCTCTATCCTGGTTTACCATAGGTAACCTGATACTAGAAACATGAATATTTGTGTTTCTAGTATCCGGTTTAATAGAAAAAAACTGACCACCAATCCCCGACGTATCATTTTCTCAGCAGATGGTCCATGATCTGCTGTTGTTTTAGATTTTGTCTTCTTTCTCAATAAAAACATGAACATTATTCTAAAGTGCTCGTAAACCATGTTATTTTATGAGGAAAAAAGACAATGTGGCCTGTCAGCGCACGAATGCGCCCCATGGCAGATGGAAGAAACTGTGGCTAAGTTAACCGTTAAACCGCTACTAACAACAATTGTTGTCTGCTGTTGCTTTTATATATTGCCTTATTTATCAATAAAAACATGGTTTGACAGCACTTCAATGGAAATGATTCTGAAGTGCTGTAAAAGCATGTTGTAAATTATTATAAAGTGCTGCTAAAGCATGTTTTTGATGATAAAAATGGAAAACAGAAAATAAACAGCAGATGACAAAAAAAATTAAGATACCCGTCTAAGGGTTAATAATAAATGTTAATTTGAGAACTATAGTGATCCTTCAATAGAAGATATGACAGAATTGAGAAACTCCTGTAAAGTTCTTAATGTGTGATATTAGCTGGGATGGTAAACAAATGCCTCGCCCGTCTCTATATCATATTAGCTGGGATGGTAAACAGATGCCTAGCCCATCTCTATATCATATTAGCTGGGATGGTAAACAGATGCCTCGCCCGTCTCTATATGATATTAGCTGGGATGGTAAACAGATGACTCGCCCGTCTCTATATGATATTAGCTGGGATGGTAAACAGATGCCTCGCCCGTCTCTATATCATATTAGCTGGGATGGTAAACAGATGCCTCGCCCGTCTCTATATCATATTAGCTGGGATGGTAAACAGATGACTCACCCGTCTCTATATGATATTAGCTGGGATGGTAAACAATGCCTCGCCCGTCTCTATATCATATTAGCTGGGATGGTAAACAGATGCCTCGCCCGTCTCTATATCATATTAGCTGGGATGGTAAACAGATGACTCGCCCGTCTCTATATGATATTAGCTGGGATGGCAAACAGATGCCTCGCCCGTCTCTATATTTTATTAGCTGGGATGGCAAACAGATGCCTCGCCCGTCTCTATATTATATTAGCTGGGATGGTAAACAGATGCCTCGCCCGTCTCTATATCATATTAGCTGGGATGGTAAACAGATGCCTCGCCCGTCTCTATATCATATTAGCTGGGATGGTAAACAGATGCCTCGCCCGTCTCTATATCATATTAGCTGGGATGGTAAACAGATACCTCGTCCGTCTCTATATGATATTAGCTGGGATGGTAAACAGATGCCTCGCCCGTCTCTATATCATATTAGCTGGGATGGTAAACAGATGCCTCGCCCGTCTCTATATCATATTAGTTGGGATGGTAAACAGATGCCTCGCCCGTCTCTATATTATATTAGCTGGGATGGTAAACAGATGTCTCGCCCATCTCTATATCATATTAGCTGGGATGGTAAACAGTTTTGTTTGTTTATTGGTGTTTAACGGCCTATCAACAGCTATGGTCATGTAAGGCCGGGCAAACGGGTTCGATCCCGTTTTTACCTGCTGCATTGGGGGGAAAATTCCAAAATCAGAACTGAATATTTACATCGAGAAACAATATATTCAGCCCTGAAATTAGAATAACCTGACCTGGTGGCAGGTCCATACCATACCAAAGTCACTTGGCCCCTTCCCCTAAAATAGGATTACGAATAATCGTAATACTCCCATAAGGGGTATAACCAGATTCAACTGTCACATACAAAATGCCAAAGACGTATGTGAGGGCCAAACTACGGGGCGCCATGCAGGACAGGTTAATTATGTGTACAAAATTGAGTTTTGTAACACTAAAAATCACAAAATTCAATTCTGTGTCACAAAATTCAATTCTGTCAATTCTGTGTCACAAAATTCAATTCTGTCAATTCTGTGTCACAAAATTCAATTCTGTGTCACAAAATTCTATTTTGTGAAGACAGAATTCATTTTTGTCCACAAAAATTAGTTGTGTATGTCATCTCTACGTTGATTGGTTGAGATCGGTCTTAGTCCATTTTACTAGATGGGGTGGAGTACACTTGCAGGTTTAAATATTTCAATGCGAAAATATAACCAACCCAATATATCAATATTATACTTCTTTATGGACAGTTATTTTGGTTATATTATGATTACAAATGAGTGGTCACACCATATAAGCATATATACTTTGAAGGAGAAATGAGAAAATATTCAGAATTTTCCCTCAATTATGTAAACAGGGTCAAACATAAAGTAGCCGGGACATAGCTAGACCTGAGCAGCATATATAGAGAATACCAGGCTAGTGTATTTGGATATCAAGTTTATCAGGCAAGGCTAGGAAACGCGTAGGAATTCCGAGGCTTGTCGAGGAATTCCTACCGTTTCCGAGCGGAGCCTGATAAACTTGATATTAAAATACACTAGCCTGGTATTCTATTTATCAGGTAACGTTTTATGCTCGAAAATGACATTATATGACGTCGTATTCTAACAGTAGATCTAACCTTGTGAAACAAATGGTATTGGATCTGTGTCTACTAGTTGCGAAGTTACGTGTTCGCAAATATGTGTCTACATGCATTATTTACAGTATACACCATCTTAGTATCCATGGTATCTACACAAATACTACAAATGGTTTCCTCAAATGGCCCAATACACACATTCTGTTTATAAACACAGACAGCAGTCAGAACACAGGCCACAGCGCGTCTATTATTGATTTAACTGGGGCAGATGTACCTTGCGATACATTATAAATGGCGTCAGTACTCGCGGGAGATCTACATGTACATGAATTATGTGTACAATTATAACGCAAATGAGTTTAAATACGAATGGGTTTGTCAACGTTTGACTGTTTGGAGATAGTTGAAGCAAAATGGCAGAATGAGAAATGAATCATCGGCAGAATGAGAAATGAATCATCGACATTGAATGTGTAGATCGGCGACCGTGACCCATTTCTCCAGTGCAGTTTCTGAACCAATGGTAGTCCTTCTTACATGCGTGTGCAGAATTGACAGAATTGAATTTTGTGACACAGAATTGAATTCTGTGGCACAGAATTGAATTCTGTGGCACAAAAGTGAATTTTGTGACACAGAATTGAATTTTGTCGCACAAAAATGAATTTTGTTGACAAAATTGAGCCATGTCCCACTTGGCGCCCCGTACAAACCAGGTCTCCAGTCGGAATTCCGGTAAGGATGAACCCCGATCGTTAAATTACCCATCGCTTGCACCCACCTTCCACCCACTGGGATCGTAAACAGATGCCTCGCCCGTCTCTATATTATATTAGCTGGGATGGTAAGCAGATGCCTCGCCCATCTCTATATGATATTAGCTGGGATGGTAAACAGATGCCTCGCCCATCTCTATATGATATTAGCTGGGATGGTAAACAGATGCCTCGCCCATCTCTATATGATATTAGCTGGGATCGTAAACAGATGCCTCGCCCGTCTCTATATGATATTAGCTGGGATGGTAAACAGATGCCTCGCCCATCTCTATATGATATTAGCTGGGATGGTAAACAGATGCCTCGCTCGTCTCTATATGATACTAGCTGGGATGGCAAACAGATGCCTCGCCCGTCTCTATATGATATTTGCTGGGATGGTAAACTCTAAATCACTTAAATCATTTTTCATCATCGATATTTTCATCACCAATTGATGGGATCAATGGAAGCAGGTTGCTAATTTGTCATATGGAATGAAATTACTGCAATGCTGTTTTTAGTTGTGTCTAATCTCCAGGCTCGATACTATTCTATAATACATCAATATTTTCATCACCAATTGAAGGGGTCAATGGAACAAGGCTGCTAATTTGCCACACGGAATGAAATTACTCCTCTGGCTGCAATGCTGTTTTTAGTTGTGCCTAATCTCCAGACTATTGTATAATACTCGAAAATAAAAGTTATTTTTGTCCTAACCCAAATTTTCTGTCTGTATGTCCATGATGTCGCCCTGCATTATAGACAGAGGATTCGGGTTAAAATGGTCCGCGATCCAGAGTTGTGCATATCGACCTAATCAACTATTTGACTTTAAACCAGTATCAGACTTCATGCAGAAGATGGCCTCTAATACACGGTCAACAACATTGAAGAAATGCGGAATTATCATGATGTTCCGATTGCCAGGGGTTGGGGCTTGTTTCACTAGACTTCGTACGACTACAAGTTCGTAAGTGCAAACCTAAAACTCACAACAAAATTCACATTAACAGCCGATTTGTGAAACCTTTGGTGGATTTGTTCATATTAATGACTTACATGTCGGTAGTGGATGATAGTGTTAGTATACACTTGATGGCCGCGGCCTGCATTTCGTGCCCGCCGAGGAATCTGATAGTACTAAACGAGCTTTGATGGTATACCGAAAAACTTAAACCAAAACCTTTAACCAAAATCTGTAACCGAATTCACGTATGTACATACGTAAGTCAATGTGCCGACTATATCGCGCTGTCCACAAGCGGTGTGACAAAAAATAATGTGTAACAATATAAAAATCATCGTACGAACATTGTTATCACTGTTACTGCATTCCGCACGATTTGCCTGGTTTGGCTCTCAGGTAAGTTTTTATTATTGACTCTTTTGTTACCTGGACTGTGACTGTGTGGATGCGCTGCACTGGGACTATGCTGATTAGACTGCGTAGAGGTATAGACACAAGGCTCGCCGAGGAATTCCTACCGTCGATCAGCGTCTGATAAACTTGATATCAAAGACACTAGCATGGTATTCTATATAGAAGTAACGTTTTATTCTGGAGGATGGTTTGGGTTGAAAAAAGTCTCTACTGATATACTCAAATCATATATTTTCTATTCAATATTGAACAAATGGTTATACCAGTTTACCTCTAATTGGAACAGTCTTAATCAGAAGGCTCAAATGCATCTTAGGCAAAGTGGAATAAAACTATTTGAAGGAGATGGACTTCGCCCCCTTCTTCCACTAACCCCTTCTATTGATGCACACATCACAGCCATTGAATCAAATGTACCGAATAAACAGAACTCATTGTTTAATAATGGCTGGTGGTGATGTCGGTATATCCCTCCACGTCGGGGATTTCGCTTTCTTCTGTCTCAACACCTCGGGCAGCGGTAATGGCGGAAGGGTGGATATTTAGATGAATATGTCACTGCGACTAAACATGGGGCTTATGGCATGTGTGGCTAGTTCAGCTCCTGACGTGTGATTGTAAAATTGGGGTTTATGGCATTTGTGGCTAGTGTAGCCCCTGATGTGTGATTGTAAAATGGTGCTTTTTGGCATATATGGCTTCTGAGCTATGACTGTAAAATAAGAGATGAGGCAAAGCCACGATGGTCGGGTTTTATTCAAGGCATAGACAATTGGATAACAAATAATTGGCTATTACCGGTCATATTATTATGACCACTAGTGAAAGTGATAAAAAAAGTGAAAGTGAATGGGTTTAACGTTCCAGCAACAGCTAAGGTCATATAGAGATGGGACCACAGTTTAAAGGCTCATGCTTAAGGCGAGGTTTGAACCCACAACCTCCGGACTGGAAGTCAGGTGTTCTAAGCCCTATTCCACAAACCAACTGTCAGTTGCTTAAGATGGCAAAAGAAGCCAGTGTATGAGAAAACCTACATGCAGTTGCAGGCTGGTCTACATGTATTAGTACAATATATGAGTGAACATATGTGCTGTCTGATGTGCTGTCTGCAAATGTGTTAGTCATAACACAGAACAAATAGGTCAAGGTATGGTGGTTCCAGGTGGTACAGTAACAGATAAATGGACCTAAACACGAAAACTTACCATTGTGGACGCCGCCGCCCTCCCAACTGGCTTTCACCAACCAATCCAATAGCCGGGATTTATTTTTTAAAAACCCGGCTAATGAGGTTTACAACATTTGTGACCGAGAAATGGGCTTATGATATTTCTGGGAAGTTTAAGTCCTGATGTGTGACTGTCAGAAATAGAGCTTATGGCAAGCTGACACACGGTCATATATGGGGATACACTGATGGCAAATGTCGTACGGTTCCTTTCAGGAGCCGGTGGCACAGGGTCCATACTGCTTTCCGCAAAGTCTCATTTTGTTGAAGTCAGCTTCACATTTGGTACCCCAGCTGAGAAAATGCAGCCATGTGACCAGCATAGCCCCAAACCTGTGCATATGCGCAGTCTGATCAGGGCCCATGCTGTTTGCCATTCAGTAAATACGTAAACTTCCAAAAATGATTTGACCCTGTAATTGAAGTATGCAAAAAATGATCAGTACCTAATATACCACAAATGCTTTTGTCAGCTGGCCGCCCTGAATGTTACATTACCTTTTTGGCCATCTTGGACAGCATGGACCAGATATTATCTCCTTCTTTCCTCAGGCTGTCTCCGGGATCAGACAACATCTTAGAGCGCAGCATTAGCTAAAACACACAGGGTAATCCTTTACATGCGGAAAACAAATCAATGTTTCCTACATTTGTTTTTTGTTTCTCATCCAAAGTATATGTTGTGAACACTCATTTGAACCGTCTCATTGAGACGGTTCAATTGGTGGTCATGACATATACTTTTGACATGAGGCTTTATCTGTTCTTGGACATCTTGGATCTATGTATTGGGCTCCCTACTGAGATTACATAACCGTCTCCGAGATACACAAACTATCGTCATCGTACTATCGTACTATCGTCATCGTGGTATCGTGATCTCGTAGTATCGACCCGATGGCGATATTACGATGGCCTTAACGGAACACTGTTTATCGTAATATCGTCATCGTGCTATCGTACTATCGTCATCGTAGTATCGTACTCGCACAGCAATTTGTATATTCCTCTGTTCTGATATTCAATTAGAAATATGTATGTACCTTGTCTAATAAAATTGTTATTCAATTTGAAAGATGTAACAGATATTTTGGATGACCCGGTAAATTCCAGTGATCAAACAGCGTAGCAATGTTGTGACAATTACATTTTATGTATTACAGGTGGAAGCTGACGATATAACATACATGAACTTGTTTGATGAGTATACACTGTACGACATTGTGACACGGTCAAGGTTCACATGTCATTGTCTTCGAATTTATAGAAAACACGAACTACTACATACCTCGCAAAGAAGGCAATCCGTCTCGCAGTCTTTTCGACAGCCTCCACATGGAAACCGCGCCTTTCGTGAACGTCCTCTAGCCATTCCCAATCAACCAATCAATTGGTGAAATAATTGTAAAGAAACAGTTTTTTTAACTTGGATAATACCAACTTTACACAACAAAGTTCGTTTCACATTCCCGCTTTAAATGTCAGAGAATTGCGGCATATGTTGTAATTATAAATCCAAATAACACAGTAATATGTATGTATGAGATTAACAATATCATAATAATATTTTTGACAAATTTTGTCGCTATATACCAAATTCATGTAATTATCCTTGACCTAATTCATAAGAAAATCATCTACGAACATATCGTGTCATAAAAAAGTAAAAAATATGGCATTAACATATATTAAATACATTTTCATCAACATTACATGCTTTGATATGTATATCCATGTAAATAGTAGGCTTTTGCAAAAATAACTTCTAATACAAATAATTACTGAAAAATGCAATGAGCTTTTGCAACCCAATACAATACTGATTGGGCTGCCATTCTGGCAACTACGTATACCCGTCATTTTCCATCATCATCACAACGAATATAACTATTGTGCACGACTCTCCCCACATTTTCCACAATTGCGTCGATAAATGTGGTCATTATTCATGCTTCTCCGTCATTGCGCCCAAGTATATATCCCTTAAAAAACAGCCACCAAATCTTTGCACCTGTCATTTTCCATCAATGACAACCGTATACCTGCGATTTTATAAAATTAACACAAAACAATATAACTATTATCCACCATTATCCCTTAATTTTCCGCAATTGCGTCGATAAATGAGTTCATTAGCCAACTTTCTCGGTCATTGCGCCCCTATCTCCGTCATTCTCCGTCATTGCGCGTCATTCTCCGTCATTCTCCGTCATTGCGCCATTTCCCGTCATTGCGCCAATTAGGCACACCGAAATCAAGTTGGACCTTTCATACAAATTAGAAGCTCGCCCGAACACGAAAAAGTACGGAACAGACGGAGAAAAAGATGTCTCAAGAAATCAGTGTTTTATCTCAAAGTGTAGTCAATGTATCTATTACAAGTTCAATTAATACATTTGGTACAGAAAGACGTTTCCAGAAGGAAATAACGATTGGTGAAATGAAGGTAGACTAATTGTCTCGTCCATTTTTTTTCCAAATATACCAGTAGTCGTGTGAGCCCATTAATCGGATGAGCAATATGTATTTTAGAAAGTCATTTAGTACACCCGTAGCATATGCATTCGTGCGGGTTGCACAGACTTGTCCATCTTGTTGTGTGTCTGAGAAGCTCTCAAACCGGTTTTATAGCATTCCACCCCTATAAAATCCTGCACTTTTTGAGCCGAGTCGCATTTATTTTTTCCGAATAATTTTGCCATAATTTGTTGTCCATATTTCATTTCTTGTCACTGTGAATGTGTCCGTCGGTGCTGTTCGACCTAGAGGTTGTGGAGGTTGAAATGTTGGAAGACAGCCTGTCTTAGAAGTTAGAGGGTCGTTGCAGCAACCATGGGCGTGTTCAAAGCGTCATCGCCCGTCTTTGGAGGGTATCTAGTCATTTTGTAACCTTACCGTTTCGTAACCGGACAATCTTGGGCCTTTCGTTCAACAGATTATTTAGAACTCCAGTTAATTAGAGTTCTGAGAACAATTAATGCTGAAAGGGTCCCGGGTCGTTTCGCCCATAATCCCGTTCGCACCCCGGGTCGTTTCGCCCATATTCCCGTTCGCCCCGAGTCGTTTCGCCCCTACATATATAATGTATAGAAGTATTGTAATACATTAACAAATATAATTCAGTGACAAAGAAATATGTAGGTAACACATTAGTAGTACTCAGATACAATATATCCTGTCACGTTAGCCACGATTTCATATAAATATAAATTATTATATGAAATCGTGTTACCAGCTGGCACCACGTGGAGGTGTGACAGGTATGATGCACATAAACTTATCATACATATTGTATATCCCCAGTCCTGCCTGGCCTGCGCGGTGATTCATCCGGTAGTGCCAGCCTGCAACAGTTGAGTACATACAATAAAGGATATTTGTGTTTGTGAAATAAAAGTTGTGCTATATATAGGATATTGTTGTTACATAGTTGTTCCATAAAGGATATTTTGTGTTTGTGACTTACAAGTTGTGGTATTTGTATAATTTATATTGTTGTTACATAGTTGTTAAAGATTTACACTTGTTGATAGTGTCTCTTACCTTCCACGTCCTTGTTCGTCCAGACATGAAGCTGGAAGACTGACCAGGACGCCGGTGGGAACTGGTTGCTGACGATCCATTGGCGCTTCTGTAGCGGCTCGGTGTTGACGCGTATCTTCAGGGCGCCGAAGGTCGGAGCGATGTGGGTCGCCGGCAGGAACGGGAGGGCCAACAGCTAGCTGAAATATTGATTAGCAGATTTTTAGTGAGGTTCCATTGTACATACTAGTGGTGTTTTCTTTACATGTTTTATACTAGTTGCTAGAACCTCTCAAAACGGGCCATCATAAGGGTGACGTTACTCGACGTAGTATATGTATACAGCGTGTTACATTGTGCACAGATTTAACGAGAACAATTGATCGTGGGAACCTCACTAAAATGGTCCACTGCATACTAATTCAATGGTTAATGGTTTGAACCCACAACCTCCGGACTAAAATGGTCCACTGCATACTGGCATACGCATACTAATTCAAGTTACCTGATGAACTGGTGCGTCGTCTTTCGCTTCCGGTAAGTTTGGACCAGACCATACTCCTGCACGTGCCGCCACACTGCTTGCGTCCAATGGAATACGCAACCCTTCGTCGCCGTGACGTCAGGAAAGACGTCGGAAATTGCCTGCCAAGCAGCTGCAAAACATGACCATATGATTTGCCATCATGATGATACAATTAATTCTCAAATTAAACAGATATTATACCACAATGGAGCGAACAGACAACTTATGTATTTATTTCAACATACCTTTCTCGAAATCCAGAACAAACGCTTCTACGGCGACGTCCGGACGGGCATCCTTCAACGATTGGAACACCTAATGATAAACAATGTAACCATGAAAGTATTAAATGTAAAGTAATGAGATATGGAACAAAAAACCTCTGTTATCGCGTCTTCGTTTAATGAGTTATGTTCTTTTTAAACTTTCGACGCCATGTACAGACAACGTGAATATCGGTGTATGATAAGTGACATGAATTTAATATTTGTACGGGTTTATTTGTACACCGTGAAGAGAGCACCCGTGAACGTGAATATCTGTTAATAAGTTATTACTGATAGGACGACTAATTGATTGATTGACTGATAACACGTTAAGATTACTAATTACCTTCACGTAATCCGCCTTCTGTCGACGTGACATCAATGCGAAAGCCAGCGGGAACTGCTTCCGCACACCGTCTATCTGCACGAAAGCGTGGACGGACGCCAGCTGAGTGAAGGGGTCACCGACGATCTGTTCAATTAATTCACGTAATGACATAATGGGCACAACATAGTTCAGGTAAAAATACATATAAACGTCGACAACACATATGTGACGAATAGTGAAGATCCTGATCAGACAGTTACTGTGCAGTCTGTATTATTATTATTGCTTTGTATTACCGTGGCAGAGACCGATCGAGCGATTGGTTGGCTCTACCCGGAACACGACAATCGTCATCGCTAAAATGATTTTGTTTAATTTATATTAGTCGATTGATTGATTAAGTTAAGTTATGTACCTTTCAACTGGCTCTACCCGGTCGTCGACGTCACAGTGTCCTACGTCGAACGAGGCGGCAAGATCGATCGATACGTCCTCGTCGTCGGGTAGCGCAGTCTGGTCAATCACGGAGCCAGTGACGAAGCCCGTCAGCCAACCGTCGTCGTCGGGTAGCGCCGTCGACTAAAGTAGTGTTTCCCCTAGCAAGGTTTAGGGAGGGCGCTGCGCCCTGCCCGGTTTACAGCCGGCAAAACCCCGCCCTGCTGCCCTAAGATCCAAATCTACCCGCCCCGCTACGCCCAAATTACAAAACCTGTGACCTAGTTTTGTCTGTATAAACTTACACGTAATCGCTAACAAATCCCAGAATATGAAAGTCAATTCCCACCTCACATGGCTCGCGCCCCGCGGAGAGATAAAACGAGATGGCACCTGGGCCCAGTATAGCGTGTATGATTTATATGAAACTGAATCAATACTGGTTTAGAGCGGCATGTTAATTTTGTCCTGTCATAAAGCTGGTCTGAACACGGTCAGGCTCAAGAGAAAACATGCGCTTGTCAAACCAACTGCTTTTGTGAGTGGATTTCACGATCAGATCAAATGAGATTATGCATCCTCTTAGTTCGATCCGGATTTGCGAGGTTCACCAGTTAACTATTGAGACGACAACGGAAATGTATCCATTATTCACTGTAGATATGTGAATAATGCTGAAATGCTGTTGACTGGACTGGTGGGCAAATTGGGCAATGGACGTTTAGTCCCAGTTTTCTCTGCGCAATTAGCGAATGAAAAGCGGTAACCAAGTGTGTGTTACTAGGCGCACTTGATGCTAAATTTTGTATCGGCCGAATGACCGATCATCGTGATCGACCCGTCAGCCGCTGTTTTTCGTGTGGTTGTTTTTTAATTCTCTAAATTGGGGTAATTTATATCTGAGACTTAGACATTTAATTGATCAAGATTTTGTCCAGCGTCGATTAGTGAACCTGAACTTGTTGGAGGCTATGATTACGATGGCACGTGCCTGGCATGTCCACCGACAAATAATTTTCACACATTTGTATCATGTCATACAGCGAATACCATATTAGCATGTCCACCGACAATTTATTTTCACACATTTGTATCGCGTTATGACGCGAGCACCGTCTTGTAAAAACAATACCCCGAATTAGTAATGTGTGAAACTCATCGCCTCCGCATCGAAAATGCAGACGTGTGCCGCCGATATGCACGATGATCGTTATCTGTCAGTAATTGACATTTACTGAGTAATCCTCAAGGACGCTTTTAAATACGACTGCAAACTAGCCATTGTCATTATCCTGTAATTCTATTACACGCTAATTATCGCAATCTACGAATAATTACCCAAATCCACGACGCTACTTCGCTGTTGAAAAATGCCGTCTTTGAAAAAAAAAATGAAGTACATGGTGAACGAGAGGGAGAAGATAGCCAAGACCACACACAGCATATCATCCTTCTTCACGACGAAACCGACCAACATAATCCAGCTTCCGGGGACAGCCGACGCTATACCGACGACGACAGGTGTAGAGAACGGGGCAACTTCCGAAACGGCAGCTACCGATGTTACGTCAACTCCGGCCAAGAACGCCAGCGGAAAACATAAGATTGGGTTTAATCTTAAATGGACGGACACACGACCGTGGCTGTATTCGGCGACGAAGAATGACACCGACGTAACACTGGCGTTTCAGACAACTTTGATTTCAAAATTTTCCGGTGGGGGGGGGGCATGCTCCCGGACCCCCCTAGCAAACTCCGGCCCTTTGGGCCCTCGAAACTTCGCCCCCCCCCCCCCCCACAATAATTATCCGAATATCGTCTTCCACCGCGCCTGAAGTGCCCTTTTTTCGGCTAGCCTGGGGGAAACACTAACTCAAGTATTGGCAGAGCAATGTCGATCTAAAAGTCATACACACATAGTTATCTTTACTTACTTATATTTACTTACCTTAATTGAATACTGCCGCTGCAACATAAACATGTGTAAACATTATACAATGGAACCTGACTGCAACAATTTATTTCATGTATATTTAATTTCGTTTAATTGTGATTTACCTCAATATCCATCATCTCCAGCTCCATCAAAGTCCGCTCTTTTGCGACAATGGACTCGTGCTGAAAATAGCAAAGAAAGTATGCACTATCACATATAGTAATGATTTCACATTATATGCAATAATACACCATGAAGAGAACACCCGTAATTGCAAAATGTTTAATTTTCATTACAGTCAAAATAACTATTCATGCGCACATCACAATATACTAAATGTGCATATGTATCAGCCGTGGAAGTGTAATAAATAGGATATTCCATCTTATATGTTTGATGTGATGCATTTTTATTTTATACACGTACGTACCTCGTCAAAACGGACAGATGGCTCCAAGACGGGCGGCTCGTTGAATTCCCCGATCATCTGTAAACAAAAATTTCTAATTATATTTCCCCCCCAAACTAATCATAAATCATAAATTATTCATTACAGTCACAACAAAAAAGTGTATTATTTCCGCTATTCAATATATACTTTATACACGAAAAATGATTTATATCTCAAATTAGTTACGTTAGCTTACCTCGAATGTTTCAAAATAACTATTCATGCGCACATCACACTATACTAAATGTGCATATGTATCAGCCGTGGAAGTGTAATAAATAGGATATTCCATCTTACATGTTTGATGTTATGCATTTTTATTTTATACACGTACGTACCTCGTCATGAATCATAAATTATTCATTAGTCACAACAAAAAAGTGTATTATTTCTGCTATTCAATATGTACTTTATACGTTAGCTTTCCTCGAATGTTTCATCATCACAAATAGACGGTTCAAGGACGGGGTGGCTCGTTGAATTCCGTGTCGTCGTTGTCGCTGTACAGGATAGTAGACGGCTCTTCAGGTTCCTACATCAACAATGCATGTATTTATTGTATACACAGGTTCTATCATTTTGATTAATTGATTGCCACTCTGATTAATTGACCGATTAACTGACCGAATATACTTCAATTTACTTGTCGAGTTGGGCACCGTATGGATATTGGGAACCTCACTAAAATGGTACACTGTTCTGTTTATTGCTACCCATAAATAACTGATTACCTGTCGAGTTGGGCACTTCAATTTACCTGTCGAGGAGTTGGGCACCGTATGGATAGTGGGAACCTCACTAAAATATGTACACTGTTACTCTTGCTTAATGCTACCATATACTGTTTACATGTCGAGTTGCACTTCAATTTACCTGTCGAGGATTGTTGGGCACCAGTATGGATAGTGGGAACCTCACTAAAATGGTACACTGTTCTGTTTAATGCTACCCATAAAGAACTGTTTACCTGTCGAGTTGGGCACTTCAATTTACCTGTCGAGGAGTTGGGCACCGTATGGATAGTGGGAACCTCACTAAAATGGTACACTGTTCTGTTTAATGCTACCCATAAAGAACTGTTTACCTGTCGAGTTGGGCACTTCAATTTACCTGTCGAGGAGTTGGGCACCGTATGGATAGTGGGAACCTCACTAAAATGGTACACTGTTCTGCTTAATGCTACCCATAAATAACTGTTTACCTGTCGAGTTGGGCACTTCAATTTACCTGTCGAGGAGTTGGGCACCGTATGGATAGTGGGAACCTCACTAAAATGGTACACTGTTCTGTTTAATGCTACCCATAAAGAACTGTTTACCTGTCGAGTTGGGCACTTCAATTTACCTGTCGAGGAGTTGGGCACCGTATGGATAGTGGGAACCTCACTAAAATGGTACACTGTTCTGCTTAATGCTACCCATAAAGAACTGTTTTACCTGTCGAGTTGGGCACTGTACACAAGTGTACGGGATATGCCTCTTTTTAATGGTTGATACGCATGAAATACAAATAAACATGGCCAATTGATTGGGTATCTGGTGGGCAGTCTAAATCCTGGTCACATTGTACAAAACTGAACCTTGTATTGTATTGTATTGATAACTGAATAATGCACTAAATTATTTTTCTGGGATGCATGAATAATAGCTTAATTGAGACACGTACATCATGTGATTTTGTACCTTCGGACATCTGCGTAATTTCACAATATACAAATTTTACAATATTGTTTTGTAATACAATTAAAAAGTTGACAATAATATCAGATTACGTTATCTGACGTTTTGGTCAACTTCAGACGCCATTTACGGAAAATATCATAAATTTTGTACTCCCCGACATACTTACCTGTAGGCTGTACCACATGTGCGATGGGTCCACCCGTGGCAGCCGTCACACTCGATACCGTGCTGGCGAGGATGTACGGAAGAAGAGCAGACAATGCAGACGATGTCCATAACTTCTAAGTAGGATAGTATTTTTTAAGAAATATGTAATATGAAATATGTAATTTGCTATCTATCTATCATGCGTTCATAGAGAGAAGTGTGCTGCAATCAGATTTTGGAGTACGATTTATTGGTGATTTTGTTTGCCAATTACTTCCTAATTGCATGTTAGTTGTCTGTCACTTCACACCAGTGAAGGTAATCCTTACTAATATAGCCTAATTGGGGCGGCGATATTCTGTCACATGATAATGAAGCCAGAAATTAGGGCGGCGATATTCTTTCATATCAAACTGAAGCCATTAAGGGATTAACGCCTTCATGCTAATTTCTTACCAGTGTGGTAAACAGTGTAGTTCCTGCTCAATACAACAACGACCAGTAACGGTCACTTTATGTTGTGTATGGTGGGCCAAGGGGCAGGTTGGGGTTCAATAAAAGAACGCTAAGAAAGCAGGGGTTCAATAAAATAACAAATATCCTCATGCCACTAAACTCATTTGTCTTAGAAAATACATGTTCGCAATTTTATTTCAGATGTCATTTACGGAAAATATCATAAATTTTATACTCACCGACATACTTACCGATCATAGAATATTCATACATTATACATGGAAATATACAGTGAAATATCTCCAAGCTATTCTCTAAATACTATATAAAAACAAATATATATATATAAACTCGATTTTCTCTGGATTCGTCTATATCCTTGGATTGAAGAACCGTGTGCATCTGAAATAAGAAACATGTCGTTAGAAATTTTAACATTAATACTATCAATGACTAATTAATACACATCATACTATCATGCATTATCATATTATATATATAATTCGCCTACTATATAATAATGTACATATTTCCCGTTTTCAATTGACCTTCTCATTATATCATACAGTTATACTATATATATTTCCCGTTTTCAAATAGGGGCGAAACGACCCGACCTGACCATACATATATCACATTTTCGACCAGGGCGAAACGACCCGGGGCGAACAGGTAACATGGGCGAAACGACCCGACACCGCTGAAAGCCTGAACGAGTTTAAGTCCCTCCTGAATGAAGAAAACTGGAACGAAAACAAGTTTTCTCCGTGTTAAACCATATCACAACAATAGTGACATTATACAATATTTTATATACGTTTATCTACACGTCGAAGCTGCAGACCCCCACATACGTTATATATAGTTTCAAAATTAATTATTTGTAACGAAGATACGTCCAACTAACAGAGGGACCATATAAGCATGTGTGCTTAAATTAAGGTCCAACAGATCCAGGTAACAGTCCAGATATAAATATATGGGAACTGTATAAATATAAGAATGACCTAGTTACAAACAGTTTAACTACATATTGGAATGCGACAGTGGGTGACAAAATGGACATATTGTGCAATTTTCAACAGCTGTAGGATCCCAGTCTGTATATACATGTATTTATATTTACATCATCGGGTTACACTCTATGTTTTCCCCGATAGTACTTATATATAATATAATGCTAATTCAGACGGGCAACAGAGTAGACACCTATCAGAGCTGTCAGGTGCATATATCTGGTGCTATGTTGGTCAAACTGTCATATAGAGAATACCAGGCTAGTGTCTTTTGATATCAAGTTTATCAGGCTCGGTGAGGAAACGCGTAGGAATCACGATGCTTGTCGAGTGTTTACTCGCGTTTCCACGCCGAGCCTGATAAACTTGATATCAAAAGACACTAGCCTGGTATTCTATTTATCACGTAACTATTCGTTTTGTTTGTCTCTTGTGAATCAAATCCACCCCCTCAAACTGATGTTGTTTCTTTTCGCGGAAGACCCGTAAGACTTCATCAGCTGTTCATGTTGCATAGCGCCTGGACGAACTACCCACCTGGACACAACAAAATACGCTGAACAAAATAGTCCCATCTACAATTTTATGAAGATGTGTAACTACTGGTCAAATTACCTCTTTGGGTCCATTTTTTATCACGTACATATTAAATTAATTACATATTTTCAGTTCACAATATGAAACGATTTTTAACAATGTGAAAAATGAATATTAATCTGCCTTCAGGTGCCCGTTAATTTTCAAAAGAAAATGGCGGAACATTCACTCGCTTACCGTGGATTAATGATTATCCGGCTGGACAGAGCTGCAATAAACATTCATGGTATTAAAGTTGAGGTTGGCACCGTAAAATGACGATTGGAATGTGTGCCATTGTTTGTTGGATACCGACATTGTGTTTACTGGCCTCCCGGACTCTGACGGCGCTGACAGAGGCTGAACAGCGACTGGCAGTTGCATGGGCATGAGTGGGTGGGGTAAAGGTGAGACATTCACAATAGGCCCAGGGACGGTTTCACTGGTAATTGGGTGAGATAGAGAGGACATTGATGGATGAGGGATTGCAGAGCTTTCTGCAATACTAGAATGGACGGCACTGGTGCTGGCGACAGCTGCAGATCCTGAAGTTGAAGAGGTGGGCCTACTACGGTTACTTAATATTTGTGAACAACGCCTTTGGTTGCATTCCTCTATGTCACTGTAGTTAATGATAGATTGTACATTTCTGTGCCCACTGATGGACAATATGTCTGTGGCCGGGATGTTTTTGCTCCTCAACTTCTGTATGAAATGCTTCCTTGCTGATTGGCTTGTCAATCTTTTTCCGGCATCCAGGTTTCCTTTCTTTGCCATGGTTTTTAATAATGCTCCTATTTTTTTTGTTCCAACGCGTTGTTTCGTGAACCACTGACATCCATCAGTGATGGGAACAGTGCGAGTCGCTAGATAAAATGGGCTATCAGCATGACTGAAGTTTTCGGGTCGTTTAAGTGCGTGTTCCTTGTAGATTTCAACTGGGCAGTTTTCTTCGCGGGTAGCAAACATTTTTGGCGTCACGGCTCTCACATCACATAAGTTTGCCCCAGTCCTAGTTTTAGTCTGGCGCTCGTTCAGCTCCAGATGTTGTACCCCGTCTGAAGCGGTTTGCAGCTGCACATCACCCCATCTGCAATTGATTATTGACACCGACAGATTTTTTTGCAAATTTACCCTCTTTGCGATTTGCAACATATTTGTCTGATATTTGTGTTCAGCCGTTTCCAAGGATCGTTCGCGTTAGTCATGTTAATGATGATGTTTCAAATATTTTCCATAACGTTAAACAAGCTTTACGTCAGATGTTTGCAAAATTAATATATGCAAAAGTGTTTTTTTCGTTTTTTCCTTTACTTTTATATAGAAAATTTTGCCGAAAATTGCACTTTGTTTCACAAATCTATGTCAAGCACGTAAACCCAGAAAAAATTATTAGTAGCTGCATTCTTTGGCCCTGGTGTCAACTGACGGTCCTATTATTTGGAAGGCAATATCCATGATTTTGACTGATTCATCAGGCTGACCAAATGCAAATCTGGAGATTTTTTCTTTTTCGGCTGATCATCAGAAATCTGCAGATTTTTTAAAAGATTGTCGAAAACAAATATGTTAGAACTAAGAAGTAAGATTAATCAAATACAAAATCTGATTTTTTAGCGTACGAATCTGTGGATTTTCATTGAAGAAATTTTGGTTCATTCTGAGTTGCTGACCAATCATAATCATGCATATTTCTGTCCAATTATTATGACCGTCAAATGACACCAGGGCCCATTCTGTTTATCAAAGACTTTGAATGAAGTATCGGTATTTAATTTGACAATTTCAATTGATTTTCTGTGATAAACCACAGCAAGTTTCAGTACTGCAAATAATCATGATGATATAATTGGCTTATTCCATGGATTTTTGTTTACTTCGTCTCTTTACAAAACTTAACATCAGAGAAATATTGTTATAACTTCTATTTCCTTCATCTAAAATTATTAATATTTCACACATGCATTCCTGTAAGGCTCTACTACCATGCTGTGCCAAATCCACGACCGTCCAACCCCGGCTGATCCCAAGGTCAAGGTCAAATACTTAGGCTCTTTACAAAACTTAACATCAGAGAAATAAGTTTTATAACTTCTATTTCTTTCATTGAAAATTCTTAATATTTCATGCATGCATTCCTCATGCTGTGACAAATTCCCGCTGATCTCGAGGTCAAGCTCACATACTTAGTCTCTTTACAAAACTTAACATCAGACAAATCGGTTATAACTATTTTCTTGCTCGGATCTGCTTCACATTTCACATACGCATTGCTCCAATGGACCTCTACCACACTGTGAAATTCACGTTCATGCCGCTCCCGCTAAGCCCAGAGTCAAGGTCACAAGCCCCACACTTGGGGTACCTGGGCCCATGCGGGGTTGGGGGGGGGGTATTCCGTAAGCCTCGCTTACTGACCAATCTAGTTTGTTTTTTCCTTGTCCGGCGAACTACTGCTACACTTTTTGGCCGATTCTCTTCATACTCGGTATACATCCCAATCATCAAGTTCAGGAGTGCATAACGTAACAACTTTCGCTGTCCCACTGATACATCCAGAGTTATGCCCCTTTTTTGACTCAAACTATTTGTTTTCCTTGTCCGGCGAACTACTTCTACAGTTGTTGGCCGATTCTCTTCAAATTCGGTATACATCCCAACCATCAAGTACAGGAGAGCATAACATAAAAGTTTCGCTCTCCCACCGATTTGTCCGCAGTTATGCCCCTTTTCCGACTCTGAAAATATTTATTTTTGCTTGTCCGGCGAACTACTTCTACAGTTTTTGGCCGATTCTCTTCATACTCGGTATACATGTACATACCAACCATCAATCATGTGCAGGAGTGTGTAACGTAAAAATATCTGAAAATATTTTTTTCTCCAATCACTCACTCAGTGATTGCTGTTGTGTTCATGAATGCTCAACGGCGGTGGCATTTTGTTATGCCCCCGCCACCGAATGGTGAGGGGGGCATATAGTGTTACCGCCGTCCGTCCCGAAACCTTAACGCTTGGGTAAATGGCTTATAATTTCTGTTGCCTTGCTAGATCTGCTTCACATTTCACACACGCATTGCTCCAATGGTCCTCTACCGCCCTGTGACAAATCCACATTCATCCCGCCCCCGCTAAGCCCAGGGTCAAGGTCACAGACTTAGTGTTTTCGAAACCTTAACGCTCGGGTAAAAAATGGCTTATAATTTCTGTTTCCTTGTTTTCAAATGTTTCTCGTTTTCTTTGGCTGCCAGCGGGGGCATTCGTGTGATGACAGGTCACATTTCTAGTTTTATAGTCAATTTTCTTGTTTGATTTTTGATTTGACCCCCGGCCATGAATTATCTCCCCGTTTTCGACTAGAATTTCCCAATTTTGCCTTGTAAAAAGTAAAACTTTTTAACTGTAATAGCTAGGGACTAAAACTTGGTGTGTGCCTTCCTTATGGTGTGAGATGCGCAAAGTGAATTTCGGTCCCCGGTCATGGATTATATCCCCCTTTTCGACATTTGGGAAAAGTGGGTATATTGCAATGGCACGCCATCGACTGTGCTCTAGTATCAATTACATCATTCTCCATTGTGTTATATGTCAGCTTGTATTCCATCAATGCACAGCTGATTGCCTGATAAATCCCCATTCACACAACCGGTTTCAGGGTAAGCTTGAGCTGCTGACGGGCGCGACCCCATCTAATATGAAGTTGGAGCTGCACAACAAGGATAACAAGTTTGTGTGTAACCTTGACAACGATGCTTACCTCCTCGACTCCTATCCTGTTGAAGATAGCATGATTGTACATGTGAGTACACCGAACTACACAGCATGTGTCATTGCTCAATGTTATTATAGGAATGAATGGCCTTTTTGTGGAATTTATCGGGGATATAAACTTGGAATAGTCACGGGAATACTGGACGAGGCCTTCCTTGGAAAAGTCGCTGGAATACTGGACGAAGGCCAGAAATTCCCGCGACTTTTCCAAGTTTATATCCCCGATAAATTCCACAAAAAGGATTCATTCCTTATAATTCCAGCATTTGAAACAAATTCATCAAGAAAATGTGTTTATTTTCCATTTTATTAGCCAGGTTTTTTTAAAAAAAATCCAGGCTATTGGATTGGCGAAAGCCGGGCGGGCGGGTGGTTGGCGTCCACAATCAATGTTAAGTTTTCGTGTTTGAGTCCATTTCTTTGTTACTGTACCACCTAGGACCACCAAACTTTCACAGCTTCACAATCAAGGGCAGGGTTGGCCGGGAAATACCGTCCCGGGAAATACTCCCCAAAGTGGGAAATACCGGGAAATACCGGGAAATATGAATTTTGATGTTATTATTTGATAATTAAAGTTATTTAAATTAAGTTTTAAGCTCAGTAATAGTTAATTAAACAATCAACAACTTAATAATTAGATATAGGGGTTAATTACAATGTATAGATCTGTTTCATTCCCAACTAGGGGTACTGATCAGGTGGAACATTTGGCAACCATGACATTTATATTTTGGTTGTACATGTATTATTTTTTTGTAAATTACTTTTTCATTTTATAGGAAGCATCTGAGTGTCTGCTAAATACAATTCACAAGGATAATGTCATCATGATCAGACTATGTTTATACAACAGGCTGTTAATTGTCAACCTTCTCCCACACTAATGTTCAGTATCAAGAAATGAGAATAAATGATCTTAGCATGCATGATGATGATGATGTGCATACACATAGTCTCTTACAAGTCTTATATGACTGACAATGTACTGTTGTTTTATGCTTTGCATTTGTATTACTTATTTGCATTATTATTATGACATTTATTTAATGTGAAGACTATGGGCCACGATGGTACGTATGAGATACAGTACCTAAAATCGTTACAATTAGCCAAAAGCCTACTAATGTCTACTTATTTGCATGTACATTGATGAGACTTTAATATACTTTAATAATAATAATATACTGTAAAACAATTACACTTACACTGTACATGGATTATCCCTGTTATCAACAGGGATTTTTTCAAAATTCCAAAAGCAGCTTTTATTAGTGGCAGGTTACTATAGTAATGAGGGGTGTTCTCATATACAATAAAATAGACAGTTGGCAAATACTACATAGACTTGTATATAGGGAAGAAAATTGTCTAGAAAATAATGATATTTTTTTTCTCTAAATAAACTTATTTCTTTTTTTATTGCAGAATGTTTTACCTATAGGCTTATCAGTCTACACAGATATAAACCATAGTAGATATAGGGGAATATAGAGACTCATCTTGACATTTTGGAATGAAAAAGACCACCAAGATTCATATTTCCCGGTATTTCCCTATTTCCCGGTATTTCCCGCCGTCCTGGGAAATACTCTTATTTCCCGGGAAATTGCCAACCCTGATCAAGGGGTGCCCACCACATATCACTATCCACTATACTTTTTTAGCCAGGTTTTTTGAAAAAAAATCCAGGCTATTGGATTGGCGAAAGCCGGGTGGGCGGGCGGCGGGCGGCATCCACAATCAATGTTAAGTTTTCGTGTTTGAGTCCATTTCTTTGTTACTGTACCACCTAGTTAGCCAGGTTTTTTTAAAAAAAATCCAGGCTATTGGATTGGCGAAAGCCGGGCGGCGGGCGGCGTCCACAATCAATGTTAAGTTTTCGTGTTTGAGTCCATTTCTTTGTTACTGTACCACCTAGTTAGCCAGGTTTTTTGAAAAAAAATCCAGGCTATTGGATTGGCGAAAGCCGGGCGGGCGGGCGGCGTCCACAATCAATGTTAAGTTTTCGTGTTTGAGTCCATTTCTTTGTTACTGTACCACCTAGGACCACCAAACTTTCACAGCTTCATAATCAAGGGGTGCCCACCACATATCACTATCCAACATGTTACTTTTTTTTTAACTTCACCCATTTTTTCCGCGTAGTCGACTTAGCCATTTTCAATGTTAAGTTTTCGCGTTTACAATGTTAAGTTTTCGTGTTTAAGTCCATTTCTTTGTTACTGTACCACCTAGGACCACCAAACTTTCACAGCTTCATAACCAAGGGGTGCCTACCACATACAACTATCCAACATGTGACCATTTTTTTACCTTCACCTATTATTTCTACGTAATTGACTTAGCCATTTTCAACGTTAACTTTTTAACGTACGTCTGGTTAGAGTTTTTTGGTTAAAACTTTTCGTTATACTATATCTCTGCAACTGCTTCGCCCAATTACCTTGAAACTTCACATGGGTGTTTATCATCATCCATATTTTCATTCTAACCCCCAACCGTGCGGCCCCTGTGCCCAATGTCAAGGTCAAAATTACTTTGAATTTTTTTGTAAAGTTTTTTTCGTGTTAACTATATCTCTGCAACTGCTTCACCCAATACCTTGATACTTCACCATGGGTGTTTATCATCATTGTCGCACCTGCTTGCGGAAAGCGCGATCCTGTTGCCCAATGTCAAGGTCAAATTACTTTGAATTTTTTTGTTAAAGTTTTTGCGTGTACTATATCTCTGCAACTGCTTCACCCAATACCTTGATACTTCACATGGGTGCTTATCATCATTGTCGCACCTGCTTGCGGAAAGCGCGATCCTTTGCCCAATGTCAAGGTCAAATTACTTTGAATTTTTTTTGTTAAAGTTTTTTCGTGTACTATGTCTCTGCAACTGCTTCACCCAATACCTTGATACTTCACATGGGTGTTTATCATCATTGTCGCACCTGCTTGCGGAAAGCGCGATCCTGTGCCCTATGTCAAGTTCAAATTACTTTGAATTTTTTTGTTAAAGTTTTTTCGTGTACTATATCTCTGCAACTTACTTCACCCAATACCTTGATACTTCACATGGGTGTTTATCATCATTGTCGCACCTGCTTGCGGAAAGCGCGATCCTGTGCCCTATGTCAAGTTCAAATTACTTTGAATTTTTTTGTTAAAGTTTTTTCGTGTACTATATATCTGCAACTGCTTCACCCAATACCTTGATACTTCACATGGGTGTTTATCATCATTGTCACACCTGCTTGCGGAAAGCGCGATATCGTCAGCATTTTGGCATACGTCCGTCCGTTCGTCCGTGTGTCCGGTTAAAGTTTTTTGGTTAAAGTTTTTCCATCTACTATATCTATTTTTTTAGTGTCCATGCCTCGCCCCAAGGCGCGACATGCAGGCCACGGCCATCTAGTCTACAAAAAGTGGGTATAATTATGTTATCCAAGTGTCTATGCTTGGAAAAAACCTGGCCTTCGTGGCTTTGCCTCGTTTCTTGTTTTTAACTTGACCCATTTTTTCCGCGCAGTCGACTTAGCCATTTTCGCATTTACAATGTTAAGTTTTCGTGTTTAAGTCCATTTCTTTGGTACTGTACCACCTAGGATCACCAAACTTTCACAGCTTCATAACCAAGGGGTGCCTACCACATACAACTATCCAACATGTGACCATTTTTTTTACCTTCACCTATTATTTCTACGTAATTGACTTAGCCATTTTCAACGTTAACTTTTTAATGTACGTCTGGTTAAATTTTTTGGTTAAAACTTTTTCGTTATACTATATCTCTGCAACTGCTTCGCCCATTACCTTGAAACTTCACATGGGTGTTTATCATCGTCCATATTTTCATTCTAACCCCCAACCGTGCGGCCCCTGTGCGCAATGTCAAGGTCAAATTACTTTGAATTTATTTGTTGAAGTTTTTTCGTGTACTATATCTCTGCAACTGCTTCACCCATTACCTTGATACTTCACATGGGTGTTTATCATCATTGTCGCACCCGCTTGCGGAAAGCGCGATATCGTCGGCATTTTGGCATACGTCCGTCCGTCCGTACGTCCGTACGTACGTCCATGTGTCCGGTTAAAGTTTTTTCGTTAAAGTTTTAGTGTCCATGCCTCGCCCCAAGGCGCGACATGCAGGCCACTGCCATCTAGTCTACAAAAAGTGGGTATAATTATGTTATCCAAGTGTCCATGCTTGGAAAAAACCTGGCCTTCGTGGCTTTGCCCGTTTCTTGTTAAGAATTATTTTAACTGCACCTCACGGTTACGGAAAGTAGTTTGGCGTGGGAGTTTACTGGGATATAAATTTTGGACAGAGACTTGCTACGGGCCAATCAAATGTTAGGGAATTGTGTAAATATTTTTGTGCTGGAATTATTCTGCGACAGCAGTGTTTTAGCCAGATTTTACGAAGTATGTCGAGGGTTATATAGTTTTCGTCATTCCGTACGTCCCATTTGTGTTAATATTTTCTCTGTAACGGTAACTCAGATTGACCTCAAACAGTGAACTTCATAAACTTCCTTATCATCATCCATATTTTCATTCTATACCACACCCATGCAGCCTTCATGTCTACGGTCAAGGTAAAGTAAGATTTGCATTAAAGTTTTCGGGTACCCATTATCCCTGCAACTGTAAGTCGGATTGACTTCTAACTTCATATACATCCTTATCATCATCCATATTTTCGTTGCATACCACACTCATGCGGCCTTCATATCCAAGGTCAAATTACTTAGACATTTGCGTTAAATTTAAAAAAAAATTGTGTTAAAGTTTTTGTTTGTGGGCCTTTTGGAGGGGGGAATAATGTGACAAGACAATCGGGGATTTTTCTGCTGTAAGCAATATTGTCATTTATTATGAAATAAACAATCAAATGCAGTGTTTTATCTAATATGTTTTGGACCCGATGAGTCAAATGTTGTTATTTCATACTGCGGTATGTTAAAGGACACCTCCAACTTACCGCCAAACACAAGACAATGTAATGTACAAAAGCATAGGAGAGTATGTGTATCTTTAGTCATTAAGACTAGTGTATCTTAACATTGAACCTATCCAATGATGAATCTTACTGGTATTCATACCTGGAGCATGGGATAAATGATGCTGGTGTGGCGAGGGCCTGGCACCAGATCAGGTTGTTCTAATTTCAGGACTGAATATATATTTTGATTGTAAATATTGAGTTCTGAAGTTGGGATTTACCCCCCTCGGACAGGTGGATACGGGACTCGACCCCGTTGACCCGTCTGCGTGTAGACTCCCTGAGGCTTGTACCTCTATGTCAGAAAAGCGGACGTTAAACCCTATTCACTCACTCACTCACTCATACCTGGAGCAAAGTCGTCCGGTGTAGTAAGGGTGCCTGGCACCGGATGAGGACATTGACAGTGCCGAAAGTTGTTAATGTAATTTTAGTACTAAATGTACTGTACTCCCTGCAGTGCATTTCTATCTATATATTTGGTGTTGAACAGGGGGCCGTTTCACTAAACTTTGTACGACTAAAATGTTTGTAAGTGCAAAATTATGATAGTCTGTAATTTTCACATGAACAATGTTTTATTGTAAACAATTATTGGATTTACAGTTATTGAGCAAAGGCTGCATATGCAGCCTATGCTCAATAAATGTAAGTCCATTAATATAAATTCCCAGACGATCCTAAATTTGCACTTACAAACATTTTAGTCGTACGATGTTTTAAATAGTGAAACGGGCCCCAGATGTCTAAACCCCAATCAATCAAATATGTGATATAATCTTGGTGTGGGAGGGGCATCCGTAACCAAAGCTGGACATCATTGTTTCTGTGTTGTAAGGGAATTTCATTTACCTAGCCTGTGTGTATGTAACCTTAGTGTTGAACAGATGTAAACCCCCAAACAATCAATCAGTCAGTTCACTGAATTGTCTGTCATACAATTGTGTTTTTACTGTACATAACATAAAATGAGACACACCATGTGATTTTGTACCTTCACACAACTGTGTAATTTCATGAAATATGCTTACAAAATTTAATTCCGCATGTACTCTGAACATTTTGTCAACTTTTGACTTTATTTATGAAGAATATTGTATATTTTGTAAACATATTTAATGAAATTACGCAGATATCCAAAGGTACCAAATCACATGGTGTGTCTCAAATGAACCTGCCAATAATTACAGGTGGTGGATCCAACTATACGGCTTGGTGAATTTGAGGACGTTTCAAAGGTGCAGAAGTTTGAAATGGAGGCTGCAGATTATGAGAAAAGAACAGGTAAAGATGAATAAAATACAAGTACCGTAAAGATTCTAAGACGCCCGGGCAGAATCACTACTCGCCCTGAAGTCCTGGGTGTTTAATAGAGGCAAGTGTTATTCAGCAAAGGGAAAATGATAAAAAATATACGATTTTCTAATAACATGGACATTTTGGACAAAGATGTTTCAGTCCACATTTAGTTATTATGGTATAGTCGGTAAAAATGTACTGGTAATGAGATATCAAGACAGTGTCAATCATTAATGGGGATCTGTAGCCTATTTCACCAACATTGCAAAGTATACTTGTCTAGCAAAGTATACTTTGAGGGAGAAATTTTCAATTTAAGGATAAATTTATTAATTTTTATTTTCTGAATTTATGCCTTTGAATTTTTCGGACTGTCACCGCTTCGGCCCGTGGATGTTTCGGTCTGTTTCAGTATATCTGTATATTATTTTCGGCCTGCGGCGACGTCCCGAACAAGGCATATTTATTTTTGCTCATCTCCTAGGAAATATCGCCCAACATGATGTCAATTTGACCCATTTTAATGAGATTGGTTTGAAATGCTTTGAAAATGTCCTCTCCGTGACCGACCTGTGTCCAAATAGCTACTGCCAATGAGGAATTTACTGTGACACAGGAAACGGTCGAATTTCTCTTCCAGGTTTGAAAGCGAAAGTAGAAATTATGTTTTTTTCCCGATTTTCAAGGAAGTTGCCTTCGAAATACTGGAAAGAAAAGAAATCTAGTTGGACATTTAGCTCTGATTTTGTTTCAAGTTAGCACAGGGCATTTATTAGAGGCACTAATTTCATAAAAATCTGCCAATAATAATAATAGTAATTTTCAACGTCAAATATATTGGGTGGGCTTCTGTTAGAGCATGGGCGTCTATTAGAATCTTTACAGTAACTTGTTTACATCGATCAAAATCTCTAACAATATTTTTTTCATGTGTTTTTTGCGGCTTGAGCGACTTGTTTGTGTTATGCTATGAGAATGATTGTCTACATTACAGACTCAGTGCGTGCGTTTAAGGAGAGAAACAAGATGGGCCGATTCCGAGATATAGACCCAGAGGAACAGAAACGATTGGACGAGGAGAAACAACAGAAGGCTGACGAGGAAAAGGCGAAAACAGAGAGCATGACTGTTGGTGACAGGCGAGTACGCTCGGTGATCGTGATTATAAAACTTGATGAGCGTGTATTGGTTCTCATGCTCAAAATCTTGCAGTTTGATTGGTCGAGACTGAGCTGTGCTCAGTCTGGCCAATCAAACGGCATGATTTTGAGTACTGAGTTTGAGAACATGCTTGGAATGTCTTTATAGTCACAGGACAGTATTTGTTGTCTATCTGTGTTTGGACTGTCCATCTGTGTGTCTGTCCATCTGTTCGGTTAAGAAGTTTGCCTGAGTTTTTCCAATCTGGCACCGGGGGCATTTGTTTGCTGACAGGCCACATTTTGTTTTCATGCCACCGGGTTTCGAAGACTGGTGGCATATAGTGTTTGGACTGTCCGTCCGTCCGTCACACTTTTCGGTTAACCACTTTGTCACAGTTTCTCAAATTTCGGTTAACCACTTTGTCACAGTTTCTCAAATATGCTGCAGGTGGCACCCGCGTTCCGACAGACGCATTTCTTGTTGTAACTTCAAACTGCGAATCTAGAAATTTATAACATAGAAATCCCGGCCTTAAATGACCGTAGCTGTTAAACACCAATAAACAAATAAATATAACATAGAAAAATGTGTTTGTAATTTTAAAGATAGCAACTGTCGATCCCACTGTCCCACCCCTCACCACATACCGTACCCACCTCCTGCTGTGAATTTGTTACAGCATGATATCCCCATCCCCCTCCCAGCCCTACAGTCAGCGTAAATTCACAAAGTCTGCTGTAACCTTAAGCGTGTGGTTAGACGGGGATGGGGGTGTGGTGTGTCAAATAACTATCAACCAGTTCCATAAAGAAAGCTAGCAATATCATGGTTTGGGATGGATGGATGGATTATTTGACTCTTGTACATGCCCCCCACACCACACCCCACCCAACTCATTGTGGTGTTATAAATATGTACCTACAAAATTTAATCAAAACATGGTTTCTAATTTCTCACAATGTCTAGACCGAGATTTTCTAGATCTTGCTTGTTTTCTCTTATATCATAGCATGTATACTACACATAAAGCTCTCCTTCAGGGGATATTTAGGAAATATTCTTTGTTGAGGGTTTACCGCCAGTTCACTGTTTCAGTAATCTTGATTATGCCTTGGTCATATAAAAGCCTGTCTTATTATACATTGTATTAACGTTTTCTTAAACTTTATTGTCAACAGGTGTGAGACAAGAGCGCCCGGACAGGGGTCAAAAAGAGGCTGTGTTAAGTATATAGGTATTCTTCAGTTCCTCGTATTCCTATTGGTTTAATTGTATATAACAAACCCACATGTGATTCTTCTGACAGTTCATGTTTGTTCATACTTCAATCTAACTTCCCACGACGTTTCCACCCCCTGTTAATTTCAGGATCTAAACTGTACTGTAATTTTTGTCACGCTTGCTTTAGCAGAAGGCGCGACTAGTCGCCGCTTTTTCCGTTGACGATGTCCGAAATGTCAAAAAGCTTCGTCATCATGGTATAACTTTCATATTACTTGACAGATTGCTTCAATATATGGACACTTGATATATGTGAGCATTTAGAACACACCCATGCTGCCATTAACATGACCTTGACTTTTTTGTCACGCCTGCTTTTAATAGCTATAGTCGACGCTTTTTCCGTCGTCCAGGTCGTCCGAAATGTCAAAAAGTTTGTACAAGCTTCGTCATCATGGTATAATTTTAATATTACTTGACGGATTGTTTCAATATTTGAGCACTTGATACATGTGAGAATTTGGAACACACTCAATCTGCCATTAAAATTACTTTAACCTTTTTGTTACTGCAATGTGTCCATCGTCTGTCGTCGTCCGTCGTCGTCCGTCGTCGTCCGTGAACATTTTCAAACGTCTTCTCCTCGGTAACCATTGGGCCTATAGTCACCAAACTTCATGGTCATGGTCCTTAGGTAGGGGGATTACAAAATTGTTAAAATGACGTTATTACGTAATCCAAGATGGCCGCCGTCTAAAAATAGCACAAATTCTTCAAAAATCTTCTTCTCAAGAACCGCCAACCGGATTTCGACAAAACTTGGTAGGAATGATCGATGTACAATGCCCTTTCAAAGTTGTTAAAATGGTGACACCGGGGTAAAAAATGGGCGTGGCCCGTGGGGTGACATTGGGGTCAAATTTTATTTTTGACCGAATATGGTCATGTCATATATCAAATCGAAGGTATCAACGAGGCGATCACTCTGGTGCATTTTTTGTCGAAATCGGATGGTTATGTCATCCAAGATGGCCGCCGAAATGTCAAAAGGTCGTTCTTTTATTATTAGAGATTTAAAAATTCTTCTTCACATGAACCGCTTGGCCCATGGTAGCCAAACTTAAAAGTTATGGTCTATGGGTGAAGCCTTTTTAGATTTGTTAAAATGGAGGTCATCGCTAATCCAAGATGGCCGCCGTCTAAAAATTGCATAAAATCTTCTTCTCATGAACCGCTAACCGGATTGGACGAAACTTGCTAGAAATGATCGATGTACAATGCTCTTTCAAAGTTGTTAAAATGGTGACCCCGGGGTAAAAAATGGGCGTGGCCCATGCGGTTAAATTGGGGTCAAATTTTATTTTTGACCAAATATGGTCATGTCATATATCAAATCGAAGGTATCAATGAGGCGATCACTCTGGTGCATTTTTTGTCGAAATCGGATGGTTATGTCATCCAAGATGGCCGCCGAAAGGTCAAAAGGTCGTTCTTTTATCAGAGATTTACAAATTCTTCTTGACATGAACCGCTTGTTGGCCCATGATAGCCAAACTTAAAAGTTATGGTCCATGGGTGAAGCCTTTTCAGATTTGTTAAAATGGAGGTCATCGCTAAAGTAAGATGGTCGCCGTCTAAAAATAGCATAAATTCTTATAAAATCTTCTCATGAACCGCCAGCCGGATTTCGACGAAACTTGGTAGGAATGATCGATGTACAATGCTCTTGCAAAGTTGTTAAAATGGTGACCCCGGGGTCAAAAATGGGCGTGGCCCGTAGGGTAAAATTTTATTTTTGACCGAATATGGTCATGTCTATATCAAATCGAAGGTATCAAAGAGACGATCGCTCTGGTACATTTTTTGTCGAAATTGGATAGTCATGTCATCCAAGATGGCCACCGAAATGTCAAAAGGTCGTTCTTTTATTAGAGATTTCAAAATTCTTCTTCACACAAACCGCTTGGCCCATGATGGCCAAACCTCACAGTTATGGTCCATGGGTGAAGCCTTTTCAGATTTGTTAAAACGGAGGTCGTCGCTAATCCAAGATGGCTGCCGTCTAAAAATAGCGCAAATTCTTAAAAAAAATTCTTCTCCTGAACCGCCAGCCGGATTACGACAAAACTTGGTAGGAATGATCGATGTAGAATCTCTTTCAAAGGTGTTAAAATGGTGACCCTGAGGTCAAAAATTGGCATGGCCCATGGGGTAAAATTTTATTTTTGACCGAATATGCAACGTCATATATAAAATTGAAGGTATCGATGAGGTGATTGCTCTGGTACAATATTTGTTTGAATCGGATGATTATGTCCTCCATGATGGCCGCCAAAAGATCCATTTATTCCGGATTTTGAACGTCTTTTTCTCGGGGAACCACATGGCCGATGCTGGCCAAACTTCATAGTAAGTTAAGATCCTTGGGTGAAGCATTTACAGATTTGGTAAAATGAGAGTCATCGCTTAATCCAAGATGACTGCCATCTAAAAATAGCACAATTTTTTTAAAACACAATGAACTCAATGTCACATTCTCCTCTGGTGTTCATGGAGTCAGGTGAGCGAATTAGTGCCATCATGGCCCTCTTGTTTACCTTCACAGTTATTTTTGCGGAAACACTTGGCTATTTTTTTTGTGTCAGAAAGGTTGTACAAGCTTCTTCATCATGGTATAACTTTAACATTGCTTCAATATTTGGACACGTGACATGTGAGCATTTGGAACACACTTATGTCACCATTAACATGACCATTACCTTTTTAATAATCAATGTTTGCGGAAATAATTAGCCATTTTTTGCTTAAAAAAGTTTGTACTAACTTCTTCATCATGGTTTAACTTTAATATTACTTGACAGATTGCTTCAATATTTGGACACTTGATATATGTGAGCATTTGAAATACACTCATGCCACCATTAACATGACCTTGACCTTCAGATTTTTGCGGAAACATTTAGCTATTTTTGTTTGCGTCAAAAAGCTTGTACAAGTTTCTTCATCATCGTATAACATTAATTTTACTTGATAGATTGCTTCAATGTTTGGACACTTGATACATGCAAGCATTTGGAACACCCTCTTGTTGCCATTAACATGACTTTGACCTTTTTTACCTTCATTTTTGTCCTCGACAGGCGCGACACTGCTTCCATGGCAGAATTCTTGTAATGTTTATCAACTGTTCACATATTTGTTGTGCGGGTGGGAGGGGGGGGGGGCCATTACTCCCTGTCTGTGGCATTCGTCCAAAACACAAATGTTCACTGAACATAGTCTGTAAGTTGAAAACCACTTGGCATATATTTATGATACACGTACTTCACACATATGTACATCACAACGTATGGTCTGTCACAGGCGGGAAAGATGACTGGATTTTGTTCTTTTGGAGTTATCTCCCTTCGATAAAATGTTCCATCTTGTTGGTTTAGGTCCTTGTCCGGATCATAAGTTGTATACCGCTTAGCATATTTACTTGATACTTTACACATGTGTACGAGGCCGCATGTTAAATTCAAGAAAGACAACTCTGTCATTTTGGAGTTATCTCGCTTTGATGAAACTTTCACCTTGTTTGTGTAGTGTCCTTGTCTAGAGCATAATGGGCTAAGCGACTGTGGTGTGGTATGGCACCAGGTCAGATTATTATAATTTCAGGGCTGAATATTTATTTATTTTTCGATTTCCCCCCTTAAATTACGTTAGCTGTTGATAGGCTGTCAATCAATCTATCAAACACCTTGTTGGTTTAGGTCCTTGTCTGGGTCATACATCGTATACCACTTGGCATATATTCATGATACTTTACACATGTGCTTCTCAATACCTAGAGAGTGCCACATGCTCGAGAGATGACTGGATTTTGTTAATTTTGGAGTTATCTCCATTGTCACGCAATGTTTAACTTGTTAATTTACACATGTGTACAGATAATGTCCTCTATTCTTATGGACCGCTAGTTCTGCAGCTTCCGTTGGTATATGCTACCAGTGGAGACATCTGGGGCCCGTTTCACTAAACCACGTACCGTATTTACCCTATGTATTGGGACAGTAAAAAATAAATAAAATTCTACGTGTCCCAATACATAATATAAAATAAATTAATTTTTTTTTTTGGTGTCCCAATTATTAATATTGAAAGTTTGTATCCTCGAAATTTCGGTTAGTACACGGTTGTGCCTTGGCTCCCGATTTTTTTGCCTATTTGTATATCAAAATCATGTTAAATTTGTAACACGACTATTGTCAGAAATCGTGTTAAATTTGCGATTCTTTCCCAAATTAGACCCAAAATGGACGATTTTTTTTTTATGGACGCATAGCCTCCTTTTATCTCACCGATGTGAATGTGCAGCTGATCACGTTTGCACATTTCGTAAATTAATCCGAGCAAACTGGGAATAAGATCAATTATTGGTCCCAGTAACAAAGCAGTGCTAATTGTTATGTGCTCAATTTAATTTTTCTGGCATGCGTTCGCGCTCACCATTGGTGGAATATTAATTAGGTGTAAAAGGCTGACCAATCGGAGATCGCGTATCAGTGGCGCAGATTAACTCAACCCAGATTAACTAAATTGTTACAGCACTGCCCACGCCCCCGGCGCATGTACACAAATGTGTACGTGACAACTGGCCTTGTTTCGCTATGTCATAATTTAGCCAGTGCATGAGATAATCAACTTTATTATAATAACCGAGATTTTTCGCCGAGAATGATTTGACTTTTTTCTGCAAATATACATCGGAAATGTTGATAACATTTTCAGAGCAAATGCGTAATAATTACTAATTTAATATTCGTCAACATTCGATATCGTTTACAGACAATGTACACTATTATCAGATTCATCTTCTTCGAAAATCTCACGTGATAAGCCTGATTACCTCATGAACTGGCGCAAAATTATAACATGTCGGGCAAAACATGTCTATGCAGGTCTGTGGTGTTGAAAGGGTTAAAACTCTGTGCGTACTCAAACCCACAGGTGGAATAGTCGGACGTGTGACACAAAGAAAATTACCATTACAAAAATATCAATTACCCCACCCACTTGATCTCGTTCTATTATTAACGTCATGTACAGTACGATACCAGGTGGGTGGGATAATGGGATTTTTTTAATAGGCATTTATTTTGGTGTCATAGGTCCGAGTCTTCCACCTGTGCTCACCATATGAGTAAACACAGTTTGCAACGCATGAGCTTGTCACGTGACGTTGCTGATGGAACAGGATATCGGTCATTGGGTCATTGCGTCATCGAATGTGTTGACTACACTTTTTTAGCTCGACTATTCAAAGAATAAGTAGAGCTTATGTTGTCACCCCGGCGTCGGCGTAACCGTCACGCCTTGGTTAAGGTTTTTAGTCAAGCTTTTATATGGAATACTACTGGCCCTACACCCACCATACTTGGACAACTTCATCTCCTAGTGATGTACATCAATAACCCCTGATCTATATTTGACCTTGACCTACATTTCCTCTTGAATTACTTAGTTAATTCCCCTTGGTTAAGGTTTTTAGTCAACCTTGTAGATGGAATACTCCTGGCCCTACACCAACCATACTTGGACAACTTTATCTCCTAGTGATGTACATCAACAACCCCTGACCTATATTTGACCTTGACCTACATTTAACCTTGAATTACCTACTTAATTCTCCTTGGTTAAGGTTTTTAGTCAACCTTGGTTAAGGTTTTTAGTCAAGCTTGTACATGGAATACTATTGTGCATACAGACACCATACTTGGACAACCTTTTCTCATAGGGATGTACATCAATAACCCCTGATCTATATTTGACCTTCACCTACATTTCCTCTTCAATTACTTATTCTCCTTGGTTAAGGTTTTTAGTCAAGCTTGTATATGGAATACTCCTGGCCCTACACCCACCATACTTGGACAACTTCATCTCCTAGGGATGTACATCACTAACCCTTGATCTATATTTGACCTTGACCTACATTTGACCTTGACCTACATTTCCTCTTGAATTACTTAGTTAATTCTCTTTGGTTAAGGTTTTTAGTCAAGCTTGTAGATGGAATACTACTGGCCCTACACCAACCATACTTGGACAACTTTATCTCCTAGTGATGTACATCAACAACCCCTGACCTATATTTGACTTTGACCTACATTTAACCTTGAATTACTTAGTTAATTCCCCTTGGTTAAGGTTTTTAGTCAACCTTGGTTAAGGTTTTTAGTCAAGCTTTCTACATGGAATACTATTGTGCATACAGACACCATACTTGGACAACCTTTTCTCATAGCGATGTACATCAATAACCCCTGATCTATATTTGACCTTGACCTACATTTCCTCTTGAATTACTTAGTTAATTCCCCTTTGTTATGGTTTTTAGTCAAGCTTGTATATGGAATACTACTGGCCCTACACCCACCATACTTGGACAACTTCATCTCCTAGTGATGTACATCAACAACCCCTGACCTATATTTCACCTTGACCTACATTTAACCTTGAATTAATTACTTAATCCCCCTTGGTTACGGTTTTTAGTCAACCTTGGTTAAGGTTTTTAGTCAAGCTTGTATATGGAATACTATTGTGCATACAGACACCATACTTGGATAACTTTTTATCATAGGGATGTACATCAATAACCCCTGACCTATATTTTACCTTCACCTACATTTAACCTTGAATTACTTGGTTAATGTTTATAGTCAAGCTTGTATATGGAATACTCCTGGGCATACATCAACCATACTTGGACAACTTCATCTCCTAGTGATGTACATCAATAATCCCTGACCTATATTTGACCTTGACCTACTTTTATCCTTGGATTACTTAGTTATTTCCCCTTGGTTAAGGTTTTTAGTCAATCTTGTATATGGAATACTCCTGGGCCTACAGCAACCATACTTGGAAAACTTCATCTCCTAGTGATGTACATCAATAACCCCTGACCTATATCTGTTATTGACCTACATTTCCTCTTGAATTACTTAGTTAATTCCCCTTGGTTAAGGTTTTTAGTCAACCTTGGTTAAGGTTTTTATGCAGGCCGCAGCCACCTTCTTTGTCAAGCTATGTGTACATCGACAACCCTCGTAGTCGAGCTATGCTGTTCTCCTACAGCTCTTGTTCTACACGCGTTTACAATAATGGATTGCACGGACCTGCGTAGATCTACATTCTACATGAGTGAGTGAGTGAGTGAATAGGGTTTAACGTCCGCTTTTCTGACATAGAGGTACAAGCCTCAGGGAGTCTACACGCAGACGGGTCAACGGGGTCGAGTCCCGTATCCACCTGTCCAAGGGGGGTAAATCCCAACTTCAGAACTCAATATTTACAATCAAAATATATATTCAGTCCTGAAATTAGAACAACCTGATCTGGTGCCAGGCCCTCGCCACACCAGCATCATTTATCCCATCCCCTAAAAGTAATAGGATTAGCACTAATCTTACTTTTATATATGGGGCATAGCCCGACTCAACTCTCACATACAAGAAAGCCAAAAATGTACATGAGGGCCAAATCCGGTATAGTGGGTTCCGGAAAGTATGAACCCAATCGTTAAGCCAGTTTAGTCGCCTTTTACGACAAGCAATGGCTACTGCAGCACTATTCTCAGGATCAGTTGATCTCACCCCGGCCGGTGTCCCTGCACGGGTCTACAATTCTACATGAACATGATGAATAAATAAAACATGACGTTAACAATTCTTGGATTCAATATATTTATTACATGCGAAGATAACAGTGAAAACTTATGGCATATTATAGGCATTGGCGACGTCGTTCATCTAGCAGTCACAGTGTACAGTGTACATGTATTTTTTGTTGACATTATGATGCGTCTTGGGCGAGAACGGATATAGCACGGTTCGGATAAGCAACACGGAAGGTTGTATGTCGCCGGACTTCCGTGTACTAACGGGGTCACACTGTACTATACTTTCCACCCAGTTGTCCCGATCGAAACGCCATCCCTCGGTAGTGTCTGGATATAATAGCATGGAGAGCATGCCGTGACCGGATACATGTTCCGTACTTTAAAACTCACCTCGTGAATATTGATGAGAGGGCGGGGCGATGTATCAGGAGTATTTCCGTGTGAATCAAAATAATTTTCGCAAATAAATCACATTCCGGCATTGACAGGCGGCATTGTCGATGTATACGGTTTATTGGTAATCTATTTAATCAACAGAGCTCAGATTTACCGTCAGCACTGTGTTATATTAGTTAATCAGCGACGGCCTCTGTTTATAGCGAGACGTGCCAATAGTCGGCATGACCAGTAGCCGGTGAAAAAAAATTAAAAAAAAATTGGAGTGGCGATTTTTTTTCCCCAGCGGAATCCCTGACTGTGTTTAAAAGTATTTAAAAAAAAAGAGATGTCCCAATACGTTAGGTGCAGAAATTATTGATTTTTTTTTAAAATTGTGATATGTCCCAAAACTTGTTTTCTAAAAAATAATTATTTCTCCCCAAAACGGGGGTGTCCCAATATAAAGGGTGTCCCAATATATAGGGTAAATACGGTACGACTAAAATGTTTGTAAGTGCAAAATTATGATAGTCTGTAAATTTCACATTAACAATGTTTTTCTTGCAAATGCAGCCTATGCTCAATAAATGTAAATCCATCAAGTGAGATTTCCAGACGATCCTCAATTTGCACTTACGAACATTTTAGTCCTACAAAGTTTAGTGAAACGGGCCCCTGTGTCCAATGGTCACATTTTTAGTTCAACATATCTGAATGTTTACAACTGTTTTATTTCAAGGAACTACCGACTTCCAGGCGGGGTACTGGGTGGGTGTACAGTACGATGAACCAGTGGGCAAGAATGATGGCAGGTGAGTTACTCTCGGCTCTACACGGGAAAGTAAACACATTTGTACACTGGGATGTGTAGTCTTAAATCATCGAACTTTAATACCGAAGGTTGCAGGTTCATTCACCATTCTAAGCATCGAAAATACATTCACAGTTACTTTATTTGCATCCGACTGGACCATGTAATCTTTTGCTGCTTCATATAGTGTGACAAACCAATGACACTATATCATTAGCTACTACATAGTTCATGGTCACAAAATTTAAATTTCATATCATTTTATATAGAACTTATTGGCATTTCACTTGTGTATTACATACAGTATTCAGTGGGTGGCTGGTGGGAGCACGCGATGGGTAATTTAACGATCGGGGTTCACCCTTACCGGAATCCCGACTGGAGACCTGGTTTGGCCCTCACATACGTCTTTGGCATTTTGTATGTGACCATTGAATCTGGTTATACCCCTTATATGAGTATTACGATATTTGTAATCCTATTTTAGGGAAAGGGGCCAAGTGACATGGTGTGGTATGGACCTGGCACCAGGTCAGGTTATTCTAATTTCAGGGCTGAATATATTTGTTCTTGATGTAAATATTCCGTTCTGATTTTGAGATTTTCCCCCCAATGCAGCAGGTTAAAATGGGATCGAACCCGTTTGCCCGGCCTTACATGACCTTAGCTGTTGATAGGCCGTTAAACACCAATAAACAAACAAACAAACAATCATACAGTATTCTCTTTCTTTTTGTGACAGACCTCCCACACCCACTGATTCCTATGACAAAGTCACAGCCTTAGCATATTTGGCATCGGGGCCTGCATGGGAGGTATTCCATAAGCCCTCGCTCACTGACAAATCTTGTAGTCATACTGATAATAATACAGTGAAACTTCGATAGGTCGAAGTTTGTGCAGGATTAATTATTAGTTCAAGCCATCCATTGTTCGACCTATCGGGATTTCCTAATGCGACATATTCAGATCTACTGTCTGTTCCACGTTTTTCTGCCGACGATCTTTTGGCTATTAAACACATTAAATGTAAAAAATATTTAAACGTATAAAGTATTTTTTCATCAATAAAAAAAAAGTGGTTTCACAACTTATCCTAATCATGTTTCAGTGTGAAAGGGAAGCGGTACTTTGACTGCCCTGCGAAGTATGGTGGCTTTGTTCGGCCGGCAAACATTGAGGTCGGTGACTTTCCGGAGGAAGACTTCAACATCGATGATGAGATGTGATTGGTCGACGTTTCAAGGTTCGGTGACTTACAGATCTGACAGCGCCATTTGTGTTACCGGTGATACAGGCAAGACAGGTGATACAGGCAAGACGGTGTAGGTTATGCCTGATGGCCTGCATGCTGTAGCTAACTTCTGGGATACCGGCTCATAAATTGGTCCTCGTTGTATGTGGCTGTGACTGAAGAAATAGGACTCGTGATTTTATCGA
Source organism: Conchocele bisecta (assembly GCA_029237695.1). Taxonomy (NCBI): domain Eukaryota; kingdom Metazoa; phylum Mollusca; class Bivalvia; order Lucinida; family Thyasiridae; genus Conchocele; species Conchocele bisecta. The sequence continues at coordinate 45,720,492 of CM055269.1, forward strand.
CCAGTGTAGATCCAGATCAGACTGCACATCTGTGCAGAGTCTGATCTGGATCTGCACTGGTCGCCATTCAGTCAGAGAAACACTCTGACTCAACAGCTTTCAACAAGCAGTGTAGATCGTTAACATTCTGTAGGAATGCACTAGCAGACCAGTAGCCTATTTCATCAACATTGCAAAGTATACTTTTCTAGCAAAGTATACTTTGAGGGAGAAATCATTTATTTTTCCATAAGTGCATTTTTTCATATAGAACTAACGACTGCATATATTTGATGATTAAAAGTATGCAGATTTATTATACTGAATTTATTACATTATCAGAGCCAAAATGGCTGTGATAATGTAATAAATTCAGTATAATAAAAATTAATAAATTTATCATTAAATTGAAAATTTCTCCCTCAAAGTATAATTTGCTAGATAAGTATACTTTGCAATTTTGATGAAATATGCTACAGGATTAAGACTGGCCATATATCACATAAGCACCTTCTCCAATGACAGCCTCATATGTGACCAATGTATATTCCGATCATTGTTTGGAGTCAATAGTTAAATACTGGTATTGACTGCATGTCAGCTAGTGTAGTCCCGGATCAGGCTGTGCAAGCTGACCTGGGGCTACGCTCGTCGCACATATTACAAGGTCCATTTTTGTCAGCCGGTGTCCGATCTATCCTGTATGATACAAATCTTCCATGTAATTTTTGTTATATATTTGATGCATTTTGTTCCAGCTATGCCTTGTTAATAATTGAAATGGAAATCTTTCTTTGCAAAACCGTAATGTAGATTTTTATTTAAAACATTCCGGCAAATTAATGGTATCAATTTCAATGCCCACTTAGGGATGGCTGTGAAGTAGCGCCCACAGCATTTGACTGCAATACCTGTAGCCTATTTCAACATTTCAAAGTATACTTATCTAGCAAAGTATACTTTGAGGGAGAAATTTTCAATTTTAGGAGAAATTTATTAATTTTTATTATACTGAATTTATTACATTATCACAGCCATTATGGCTGTGATAATGTGATAAATTCAGTATAATAATTCTGCATATTAATTTTTAGCCAGGTTGTTTGAAAAAAAATCCAGGCTATTGGATTGGCGAAAGCCGGGCGGGCGGCGGGCGGCGTCCACAATCAATGTTAAGTTTTCGTGTTTGAGTCCATTTCTTTGTTACTGTACCACCTAGGACCACCAAACTTTCACAGCTTCATAATCAAGGGGTGCCCACCACATATCACTATCCAACATGTTACTTTTTTTTTTAACTTCACCCATTTTTTCCGCGTAGTCGACTTAGCCATTTTCAATGTTAAGTTTTCGCGTTTACAATGTTAAGTTTTCGTGTTTAAGTCCATTTCTTTGGTACTGTACCACCTAGGACCACCAAACTTTCACAGCTTCATAATCAAGGGGTACCCCCCCACCACATATCACTATCCAACATGTTACTTTTTTTTTTAACTTCACCCATTTTTTCCGCGCAGTCGACTTAGACATTTTCAATGTTAAGTTTTCGCGTTTACAATGTTAAGTTTTCGTGTTTAAGTCCAATTTCTTTGGTACTGTACCACCTAGGACCACCAAACTTTCACAGCTTCATAACCAAGGGGTGCCTACCACATACAACTATCCAACATGTGACCATTTTTTTACCTTCAACTATTATTTCTACGTAATTGACTTAGCCATTTTCAAAGTTAACTTTTTAACGTACGTCTGGTTAAAGTTTTTTGGTTAAAACTTTTTTGTTATACTATATCTCTGCAACTGCTTCGCCCATTACCTTGAAACTTCACATGGGTGTTTATCATCATCCATATTTTCATTCTAACCCCCAACCGTGCGGCCCCTGTGCCCAATGTGGCAATTGGTGAAAGTATACTGAATGATTAGTAGTTTTTTCGTGTTTACTATATCTCTTGCAACTGCTCAACCCAATACTTTGAATACTTCACATGTTAGATTTATCATCTTCATTGTCGCACCTGCTTGCGGAAAGAAACAGCGCGATCCTGTGCCCAATGTGAAGGTCTCCAAATACTTTGAATTTTTTTGTTAAAGTTTTTTTATCGTGTACTATATCTTCATGCAACTGCTCACAATACCTTGATACTTCACATGGGTGTTGATCATCTCATTGTTGCACCTGCTTACGGAAAGCGCGATCCTGTGCCCTATGTCAAGTTCAAATTACTTTGAATTTTTTTGTTAAAGTTTTTCGTGTACTATATCTCTGCAACTGCTTCACCCAATACCTTGATACTTCACATGGGTGTTTATCATCATTGTCGCACCTGCTTGCGGAAAGCACGATCCTGTGCCCTATGTCAAGTTCAAATTACTTTGAATTTTTTTGTTAAAGTTTTTTCGTGTACTATATCTCTGCAACTGCTTCACCCAATACCTTGATACTTCACATGGGTGTTTATCATCATTGTCACACCTGCTTGCGGAAAGCGCGATATCGTCGGCATTTTGGCATACGTCCGTCCGTTCGTCCGTGTGTCCGGTTAAAGTTTTTTGGTTAAAGTTTTTCCATCTACTATATCTATTTTTTTAGTGTCCATGCCTCGCCCCAAGGCGCGACATGCAGGCCACGGCCATCTAGTCTACAAAAAGTGGGTATAATTATGTTATCCAAGTGTCTATGCTTGGAAAAAACCTGGCCTTCGTGGCTTTGCCTCGTTTCTTGTTATTATACTGAATTTATTACATTATCACAACGAATTTGGCTGTGATAATGTAATAAATTCAGTATAATAATTCTGAATACTTTTAATCATCAAATCCATGCAGTCGTTAGTCCTATATGAAATAATGCATTTCGGGAAAAATAAATGATTACTCCCACAAAGTATACTTTGCTAGATAAGCATTCTTTGCAAATTTGGTGAAATCGGCTACAGAGATTACAAATTCAATCCCCATCTGACGTGGGAACAAAATTCTTTCGGTATTTTCCATTTCACTGGATTTCGGAGGAGTCTGTAAAACTGATGACCTTAGCTGTAGCTGGGATGATAAACCCTTTCACTATCACTTCAATAGCCGCAGGTGGGAGTATGTGATGGGTAATTTAACCATCGGGGTTCATCCTTACCGGAATTCCGACTGGAGACCTGGTTTGGCCCTCACATACGTCTTTGGCATTTTGTATGTGACCGTTGAATCTGGTTATACCCCTTATATGAGTATTACGATTATTCGTAATCCTATTTTAGGGGAAGGGGCCAAGTGACTTTGGTGTGGTATGGACCTGGCACCAGGTCAGGTTATTCTAATTTCAGGGCTGAATATATTTTTTCTCAATGTAAATATTCTGTTTCCCCCCCCCCCCCCCCCCCCAATGCAGCAGGATAAAACGGGATCGATCCCGTTTGCCCGGCCTTAAATGATCTTACCTGTTGATAGGCCGTTAAACACCAATAAACAAGACAAACAAACATCAATAGTCACTTTTGTGAAGAATACAAAATTAGTGGAAACTAATTTTTATTTAAAACATACAGTATCGTGCCATAAGTGATCGTTCAAACACCAATATGGCCGACACGCCAATTTTGCAACGATGAAGTTTTGATAAATACATGAGTGTAATTGTGTAACCTACATGTATTTTCATCCTGGAAAATAGTATTCATCTGGGAAATGACGACATTAATGAGCCACAACAGGCCCATAAATTCTCATCAAGAATATTTATACACTCCCTAGCATTTACATTTTCATCTACGACTGCCACCGTGTCGACATCATTATGTGGTATGCATCCCCATATCATTAAACCTTGTTGGGGACACACAGCATAGCCACCAACCTTCAAAATAATAGCTACACACTTAAGTGGCAAATGTTCTGCCCTTTCCTGTGTTTTATTTCAACCAAAGTCACTTACACTTGTAGACTGGGGTATGTCCAATCTCTGTGCTATTTTCTGTTGTCGTATTCCAGCAATGTAAAGTGAAACCATGATTTATTTGAAATCGGTTCCGAGCTGTTTTTGCTCGTTCACCAGGTTTTGTTTACACCCGAACAGGAAGTACAGGAAATGATGTAACATGTTAAAAATGACGTCACGTCAATATCACATGACCAAGCTATTAATACCACTACTCTCAGGGGCACAACAAAGGTTATGTTTATTATAGAACGCCAATCGCAGTTGTCTCCCTTTGCCTGTTGAAGCTGCAATAGCCGTGTTTGAACGATGACTTGTGGCACAATACTGTATATAGAAGGGTAATGTGAATGAAGTGATTAAATACATGACTTGGGGATATTTTCCATTGAACAGATGGAAAATCACCATAACTTTATACAGTTGTAAACCCAATGTTGTGCGTTTTCTTTGTGTCAACTGTCTCGGCGCTTCAGATAAGTATTATGTTCGGGCAATAATCAAGCAATACTTTTGAAGAAAAAAAACCACGATTTAGCTGAATTATTCATATGCTGGTTTGGGAATTTTTCAAACCATATCGATGGTCTAGTAACATAAGGTCGTAACTGCTATGCTAAAGCATAGCAGTTACGACCTTATGTTACTAGACATCGATATCACTATATGTAAATTTTCATTTGCAAGAATAACAAAAATTAATAGAAACAGTTACCTTAGCTGAAGCTTATGTTTTGTCAACAAATATGTGTATGGACCTTGGTCTGTGAGAACCAGTTGTATTTATTTTGTCGCCATACTGTGGTGTGTGTGTGTGCTGGCAAATATGTTGTTGTGATGCAGGAAATATGGTACCGTAGAATCTCTCTGGACTGGACAGCATGGCTCCTTTTTGTGCTTGATTTTAGAGAGGTTCCACTGTAGTTTAACAATAGGCGGATATTATAATTGAAAGTGTTGATTTTCATGTATCACTGCTCATGCATTATCTTTAACATTCCGATGATTGTGATGTAGTCAGGTAACCAGCTGACAAAGGGGACCCTTACTACGCTGAATTAAATTTTGTTGTCTGCTGGAACTGTTTTATTTTCAATATTTCTTTTCAAAAAATCTGTTTTTACAGCGCACTGGAGACGATTCTCATGTGCTGTCAAAACGAGTTTTTTGTTAAGAATAAAGGCAAAAATAAAAAACAGCAGCATAGTGTCATATTGTAATTTCTGCTAGCAATTATATTTTATTCATTTATGGTGAACAGCATAGAGGCTAATCAGCATTTTTTCAGTCGTTGTTATGTTCCGACAGTGCTTGCAATGCTCCCTATTCATAGCGGAGGAATTCCTTTGCTTGTTTGATCGTAACAGTAAGATATACTGCCTTCTGTCTCTATTGCTTTGCTCTTGCAGTTCCATCCATATGTACGTTTGTCCGAGGTCATTTGCGTCAAACAGATTGTAAGAGATTCAACATCATGCCATAACTTCAATATTTCTGGATGAATTACTTAATATTCGCTCACTTGATACATGTGGACATGTGTGACCATTAACTTGACCTTGACATTTTGTATCTTCACAAGGACGCTGAAACTCGCCATTTATTACAGTCAAGTATGCCAAGGGGCCACATTCATGTTTTACAAACATAATGTCTAGTCTAGTCTAGTTTCTATTTAATTTTGCTATTAAAAGCGGTTTTCCCCACACATCTGTTTCTGTCTGTATGTGACTGTTGTTGAATGGACATTAAACTCCATTAGAACACTCGTCCATCCAATTGTACAGTCCAGGGCCCGTATTCATAAAAAATCTTAGTCACGTCTTAAACTTAAAGTTGATCTTAACTTGCTGCTTCGACTTAGTTTTCGACTTACGGTCGTCTTATTACATTTTAAGAAAATCTTAAGTCCTATTCATAAAGGTAAGTTCGACTAAGAATTGTCTTAAACACTGTTAAATCTAAGAAAAACTGAAGACACCTCATGGGTAGTCTTAAATCTATCTTAACTTTAAGAAAAAGTTAAGATTTGAAAAAAAATGGCGCCTGTTCTACTTATCGTACTTCGTTTCTTCACTTCCAAAGCGAAAACTCGATAGAAAACAGTGGAATAGAAAGCAGTGTTGCCGAACCATATTATTGGATAATATACATAGTACTATTAGTAGTATACAACCTTTAATACGATCAACTGCGGATAATATTGCTGGGTATTATTGAGAGTTCGCCGGTGTGTTAGCAAAGTTACGCCGATAGATAATTTTATCACAGTTTAGCCGAGGTTTATCTCTATTTCTTGAGTGAGATTGTTCTGTACGCATCCATAGGTGGATCCACCAATATCCTGACTTAAAACAGTACGTAAATGAAACTGTTTTTATTGTGTCTGAAGCCGTGTCATTTGTATTTGTATCGACTGACCCAGTAATCGACAGCACTCTGTTTGCGTCGATTCACGGGTTGTTTTGACAGTTTTTAAAGACTGAAAATTCCACAAACTCTTTAGCATTTCTATATATAATATTAAATTTCCATCATAGAAAGAATAGCCTGTCTTTTGAAATACGTTTTTCATCATCATGAATTTGGTTGTCTCTACTCCATAGTCAAATATTTTAAATAAATATCATTAATATGACTGTGACCGCTACATACGATGTTTCTACGCTAAGCGAAGGGAGCGACACAGTAAGCGGACTGAAACCGTGTAATACCTTGCTCTAGGTTAGCGCAGTTCACCAGTTGAAGACAGGTCGGATACAAATTCGCACAACTAAACTTCAAAATAATGAAATTGAAAACTTAACGACTGTCAATATAGACTAACATGCCATGTCTTAGTTCTGAGTATGTAACTCTAATTACATTTCATTACATAAGAGTTCTGACGTAGTAGTATTTCCAGATGTGCGTTTGAAGCGTTCTTTGTTTACTATCTACTTCGCGGAGAGTGATCTAAAATGTTGCGAATTCACACTTTATTAGGTAAGTCATATTGTAGAATTGTCTCTCAATAACAATATAGCGAAGTATGAACGTGAACACCCTGCTGGTCTTTTCTATATCTTAGTGCGCGAAGTGTAAATGCTATTATAGCGTGGTGTAGCTAGCCATGTCTCTATATCATGTTTAACTTCTATTTTTCATTATCTGACTTTTTTTATTATTTACTTTGCTATCGGTAGTCATAGTGCTATGTCTACTGTCAACATTGATAATGTAAGCTAACAGAACTCGCTTTGGGCAGTGTTGGGATGGAATTTTCCTCGTTCTGAGTACATAACTCTAATTACATTACATAAGCGTTATGGCACAGTAGTATTTTCAAATTTGCGTTTGAATGTTTACTGTCTACTTAGTTGAGAGTGGCCTAAGAATGTTGCTAATACACATTTTATTAGCTGAGTTTATGATAATATTTTTGTCTCATTATGTATATTTGTCTCTCAATAACAATATAGCGAAGTATGAACTTCAACGCCTGCAGATTATTGCTAGATTTTAATGCTCGAAATGAAATTGTTATTCCGCTAATTATTACCGTTGACTGTTCAGTGCCTATCAATTAACGACCCAGCTGTGGTGTAGCTATATAGTGCAACCTATTTTATATAACAGGAAAAATGTGCAGCTAGAATTTTCCTGGAACATGTTCAAGAGATGTGGCTTGGTTCTGCTGCTTACACTCTCGGCACAATAACAAGTTCTTTATCTTGTGGCATTCAAACAGGGAAAAGGTAATATAGGTGCCCTTTATATTATAAGTATATTTCTGTACCTGCTCTTGGTCTTCTGGTAACATAACATACAGCTTCCCCTGGCCAATGTTGGCTTTCAATAATTCCAGCACAAACATATTTACACAATTCCCTAACATTTGATTGGCCTGTAGCAAGTCTCTGTTTATATCCCAGTAAACTGCCACGCCAAACTACTTTCCGTAACCGTGAGGCGCAGTTAAAATAATCCTTAAGAAAACTGAAAATAAACACATTTTCTTAATGAATTTTATTTCAAATGCAAGAATTATAAGGAATGAATGGCCTTTTTGTGGAATTTATCGGGAATATAAACTTGGAAAAGTCGCGGGAATACTGCACGAGGCCTTAAAAAATTACAATTTTCGAGAAAAAATATATATTTTTTTTTTTCTTCTTCTTCTTCTTCGAAAATCGTAATTTTTTATCGCTTCGTCCAGTATTCCCGCGACTTTTCCAAGTTTATACCCCGATAAATTCCACAAAAAGGCCATTCATTCCTATAATTATTCTTCCTGTCCATTGGAAATGCAGAGGAACATGAGGAAGACCAAGTGTTTTTGATGTTTAGGACAGAAACGTCACTTCTGATGATCTACAATCCATTAGCTCTTGCAGCTTACTCCTGATGGTTGTTTCGGTATCATTGAAATTCAGAGTCGACATCCCCTCGAGTAAAACGCTTGCATTCCTTAAAATGCAAGGTAATTGCAGCCATGGCAAAAAGGCTACTTTTATTGTCTTCTCAAAGCCTTTCTTGGCTGTGTATTTGAAGGCATTTCGTACTTGTTTCCTGCTTGCTCCTGTCAGTTGAGCTTGCTCACAACATATACACAGCTATGTACTCGCCCCTCATGTTTGTGTTGAGTCATTTGTATATACATGAGGGATAAGGGCGGCCGCCATGCAGAGCTCAAGGTATGTGTTACATTTCAAGTTATTATACGATCAATAACAACGTAATTCTCCATTTCCTGTTACTATCGTTAGACAGCGGGACGGGTTGGACAGTAATAGATACCCTTGCGGAAGGGAGACAAATAAATTAAACTGGGAACAATAAATTATTGAACTTCTATGTTGACTCCATGTTGGTGACCAAAATTGATTTCCCACCGTTACATGTACATGTACCAACAATAATGGGCCCGAGCTTATAAAACTTCCATCCCATCTCAACCTCAGACGAAACCATTTCGATTGGTTGACATGGAGCTCAAGCACCATCTCAAAGAATCCAAAATGCTTGAGTACTAGTTTGAGATCCGTGCCAAGTTCTACAATCCGGGGCACCAAAGGCACAAACAGGTACACATGTGACATAATAATGCACTGACGTGCATGGCCTAGGTCAATTAAAGCTTCCATACTCGAATGTCTAGGGGTTTTACAAATTAGTATGTGAAGGGAGATAACTCAAATAACAGGACAGTATTTCTAAAACTGAAGCAGTCACAACTATTCCAGTAATATGCACTGGCGAGCCACCATTCGCATATTCCAAAGTTATTAGTACATCATCTATAGCTGTTGACAATAATAATAATTCCACAAAGGGAGGTAACTTTAACATGAGGGTTGATCAACTGTTTTGACAGATCATCGATTCTCTAGAAACTATATCGCCCTAACTGTCATCTGACAAAACCGGGCTTACTGGTCTTCACAACCAGGGTAGATTACCATCTGACTGCATGCTTATGCAATTCAACGATAATCAAGATTATGTCGTACTGAATGGTGTGCAGTGTAGACCCTGATCAGACTGGGCGGATGCGCTGCCTGATCTGGGTATACACTGTCGGCAATAGTGATAAAACTTGTTTTGTCAGAAATTCAGAATACATCCCATTCATAAAGTTTTATCACAAAAACAGATGATTGTCTGATTCACATCGACTCAAAATCAACAATTAAATCAGCTCTGGTACATAAAATAGACAAAAGTTATTACAACTGATTAAACCAAGGATCACTACCATCAACTAACGTGGTTTCATCCAACATGAGTAACTATATGTGTTACATAATACCGACTATTCATAATATTATATAACAACATTCACGCCAACCTGCCTGGGTGTACACCATGCTTTACTGGATAGATCCAGTACCTGGACTCGGTGGTGATGCACAATCAAATGGTATTGTCATTCATGATTTGCGAAAAATCATAAATGTTGATCGACATTATACGGCAATCAGACCTGCATCAATATTCATTATAGGAATGAATGGCCTTTTTGTCGAATTTATCGAGGTATAAACTTGGAAAAGTCGGGGGAATACTGGACGAAGGCCGGAAGGTCGTCCAGTATTCCCGCGACTTTTCCAAGTTTATATCCCCGATAAATTCCACAAAAAGGCCATTCATTCCTTATAATTCCAGCATTTGAAATAAATTCATCAAGAAAATGTGTTTATTTTCCGTTTTCTTAAGAATTATTTTAACTGCGCCTCCCGGTGACGGGAAGTAGTTTGGCGTGGGAGTTTACTGGGGTATAAATTTTGGACAGAGACTTGCTACGGGCCAATCAAATGTTAGGGAATTGTGTAAATATTTTTGTGCTGGAATTATACCCGGTTAATGGGTTCATGGTTAATTACTTAATTTCTGTAAGTAGTCTTTGATTAATCGTAAAATTTCAAACTCACATGTGCATGGTATGAACGGTTGATTAGAAAGTGTTGCTAAAAATCAACATGGTTCTACAATCATGGACGGGTCGAATACATGCACCAAATCCTGTGATCATAACGCAAAACATGTACATTGTTGATCTATAAAGGTCCGTTCCAAGTTTTCACCATATTTGCCAGTCAAGCAATGAATAGCGCATGGAGTTAACTTCTCAAACACACACAGTACCGTATTCATAGGAACACGTTTTGCATAAATGTAGGTGTACACAATTATTAACCTGACTACAAGCACTTTTGGTCAATAATGATTGTCTGCATCTGTATGTTACGACTACTTCATTCAAATAAAGATTTTAATACAAATTTGGTTATTCATGGGGCTGGGAATGCCTGAGGCTGAATTAAATGTTCTTGAAAAGCACATGGCCCAGACTTTCGTCGAAATATCGCTATTCCACCATTGTCAGACAGTGTCACTTAGCCAATATCCCGTCAACCATTTGTTTACAATATTTGAGTACTCGTCATTGCTATTACCTGCGGAAGGGAGACAAATAAATTAAACTGGGAAAAATAATTTATTGAACTTTCATTTTTGACTCCATGTTGGTGACCAAAATTGGTTTCCCACACGGAGAGCGACCAAAAATGTAAATTTCCCGAGTTCTCTCCCTTCCACTGCAATCGATGCAATTACGAGAGAACCAATTGGCATAAAACGCTCTACTGGCTGGAACAACAGTGATTGCTACATCTACACTGTAATAGGTAAATGAAACCTCGTAATTCGCAATGTGTTGATAAATTAGCTAATGTTTGTGAAAACGACATGTTTGTGCGTCAATTAGATCAGAATTTGAAAACGAAGCGAGGTTGGCATTTTCCATAACATCTCGATCAGCATCTACAATGTTTGTGAATCATTTTCAAATTTGGGAACAAGTAACCACTTCTGAAGATGATTGAAGAGTCTGAAACTTAAAATAGCATAGAACAGTCAATGTCAGTTACTTAGTGGTGAACGGTTTAAAATAGTTAATGTAATGAGAACACGCAATGACATAAAGTACCAGTCATTATTGTTGACATAAATACTCTCCGGTTTATTATTATCATGATTATTATACCCCCCGCAACGAGTTGTGGGGGGGTATACTGGAGTCAGGTTGTCCGTGCGTCGTCCGTCCGTCCGTGCGTCCGTCCGTCCGTGCGTCCGCGTAAACTTAACATCAGAGAAATATTGTTATAATTTCTATTTCCTTCATCTAAAATGCTTGATATTTCACACATGCATTCCTGTAAGGCTCTACTACCATGCTGTGCCAAATCCACGACCGTCCAACCCCCGCAGATCCCAAGGTCAAGGTCAAATACTTAGTCCGTAAACTTAACATCAGAGAAATATTGTTATAACTTCATCTAATATTGTTCATCTAAAATGCTTAATATTTCACACATGCATTCCTGTAAGGCTCCACTACCATGCTGTGCCAAATCCACGACCGTCCAACCCCCGCAGATCTCAAGGTCAAGGTCAAATACTCAATCTCTTTACAAAACTTAACATCAGAGAAATATTGTTCTAACTTCTATTTCCTTCATCTAAAATGCTTAATATTTCACACATGCATTCCTGTAAGGCTCTACTACCATGCTGTGCCAAATCCACGACCGTCCAACCCCCGCTGATCCCAAGGTCAAGGTCAAATATTTAGTCTCTTTACAAAACTTAACATCAGATAAATAAGTTATAACTTCTATTTCCTTCATTGAAAATTCTTATTATTTCACTTGTGCATTCCTCTAAGGTTGTACTATCATGCTGTGACAAATCTATGACTGTCCAATCCCCGCTGATCCCAAGGTCAAGGTCACATACTTAGTCTCTTTACAAAACTTAACATCAGAGAAATATGTTATAACTTCTATTTCTTTCATTGAAAATTATTAATATTTCATATGCTGTGACAAATCCCCGCTGATCTCGAGGTCAACGTCACATACATACCGTATACCTCTAATTAACGCCCCCCCTCCTAATAAACGCCCCCCCTCCCCCCAAATAAAAAAAAATAAAAAAAAAAATAATAAAAATAAAAATATTTACCAATGGCCGCCAATTTCAAACACAAATAATCCTTAAATCCTTATTTGTGTTTGAAATTGGCGGCCCTTGGTAATTTTTTTATTTATTTTTTTTTACTGGCTAATAAACGCCCCCCCTTTGTAAAATGTAACGCCTCCGGGGGCGTTAATTCGAGGTTATACGGTAGTCTCTTTACAAAACTTAACATCAGAGAAATCGGTTATAACTTCTATTTCCTTGCTCGGATCTGCTTCACATTTCACACACTCATTGCTCCAATGGACCTCTACCACCCTGTGACAAATTCACGTTCATGCCGCTCGCGCTAATCCCAGAGTCAAGGTCACAAGCCCACACACTTGGAAATTTTTACAAATTTTAGGGGTACCTGGGCCCACGTGGGGGGTATTCCGTAAGCCTCGCTTACTGACCAATCTAGTTCTTTCTGGAAATAACCTTTTAGATTAATATCATGCTTAAGTTTAGCAGATAATTCAGTACAGAAACTGTCCATCACAAACAATATGCCAAAACAATACAGTAAAATCTGTATAGCAAGAGGGCAATGACAGCCCTATGTCGCTCACCCGAGTCACCTGGCTTACGTTGATCAAGAGGTTCCAGATGAGATGTTGTCATGGCAACAATAATTCCGCTTGAAGCAACTTTACTTGTCACAATTTTCAACAAGTCTCATGAAGATTGGGTTATACATGTGGACTAGCATGTTAAAAATGTATTTTTCTGATTTAAATATAAACAAAACATTTTTTTTATGAATGGATTGGTCTGAATGTCCTTTTCTGACAAATGGATTGAGATGGACCCGCTTATGTCAGTTACTTAGGGGTGAAAGGGTTAACCTAGTTACCTAGAGCTTTTAAACCCAGGTGACTCAGTTTCAAAATTGACCTTGATTTCATATTCTGACCATTTTATCAACATCGGGTAAAAATGTGGCTTACAGGTGTATCTAAGGTTATTCTATGATCTGAGGTATTGTCCTAGTTTTTCAACCCACGTTGCCCAGTCTTGAACATGACCTACATTTCATAGACAAACATTCTGATATTGTTCCATGAACATTAGGTGAAAGATGTGGCCTCTAGAATTTTCACAGGGATTTTCTATGATTAGACATACTGACCTACTGTTTAATCCCAGTTGACCCAGTTTTGCACTTGCCCTATATTTTATAGACAAACATGTTGACTAAGTTTCATAAAAATTGGCTGAAAGATGTGTCTTCTTGTGTTTCACAAGGTTTTTCTATGATATGACCCAGTGACCTAGTTTTCACACCCAGGTGACACAGTTTCAAATTTAACAGATTCAACAAACATTCTAACCAAGTTTCATGAAGAATATTTACAAAATGTAGCCTGTATAGTGTAAACAATGTGAAATCATTATGACACCATTTTTGCCCATTATCAAACTTGTCCACCTTATGGCCATATGCATTCTGTCCAAGTTTGGTTAAGATGGCTCAAGAAATGTGTCCTCTAGAGCGTAAAGCCAAATGTACGACAGACAATAGATAAACGACGACAGACAATAGCTCACCCTTGAGCATTTCATGCTCAGATGAGCTAAAAAGGGCAATCAACAGATACATTTATCAGAAAACTGTCCATTACATAATGGACACCTATTTCTAGAGACAAATTTGTGTAAGGCATACAGTTTTTTTGTCGTCATTGATTTTCTCATTTACAGAATGATTATAATGTACCTGTAATAAATTTATACAAAAAATTGGAATTTTCAATTTTAAAAGATCTAAATTAATATGAGTTTCAAGTTTTCAAGTGACATACAACCATTATTTATACCTGAAGAGTGAAGATGTAGGTGAATATTATTAAAGATAAAAAATTACCTGAAGCAGATGATAATACAACGGATTCCACTCCTTCAGGAACGTCAAACGTATCCCCGCTTGATGCTATCACCGCCATCCACCCAGATGATGTCCTGTACCTCCGGCCTATTGCTTGTGGATACTGAGACAGCAAAGTTATCTTCTCCATCTTTCCGTCATTTCCAATAGGTATATAGACAGACACCTTGTGTATCTTGTGTGTTTGCTAAAACTAGCACATGCCTTGTAGTAATTGCTGAAATGATAACACCAAAATGACCTGATTATACATTTTATTGACTGTTTATATGAATTAATATCGTAAGTCCTAGGGCATTCAGGATTTCTTGGATATTGGGTCAGTCAGAAAGTCTTGGGATTTGAACAACTAAAAAGAATAAAACACACATTATTTATTCTCTTCAGTATCAAGCTCACTTCCTGAAATTATCACATTAGCATATTTGTTTACATTTATTTATTTAAATGAAAATAAATTAAAGTGACAAGAAAACATGTTTACTGTATTTTTTTCCCAGGGTTGTACGGCGCAGTGTTTTTCCACAGAAATCATCTATTAAATTATTCCCTCCTACAGTAACATAGGCTGGGGTGCCATCCCCTATGGTCTCTGGTGTCACCGGTACTGGTCACCCCAGCCTGACTGGCGCTCGGGGAACCAACTCAGTAACTGAGAAGCCACCCCCAACCTCAGTTGTGCTAGGGCCACCAAGCATGGTGCATGTATCTCTAAACCATGGAGAAATTAAAGTAACACAAACACAAGATTTTGGGAAATGAACCATATATACTTGAAAGTCTGACATGTGACATAAAATGACGTAATCAGTCGTAACATACGTAATAAGTCACGTGGTTATACATGCATGGGAATCAATAATGATTTCCAATGTTATAACTGCATGTCCATCCACATTTTGGGAACATCAGACTATTCAGTATACCTCCAAATCCCAAAATCTAGTAGGGGTAGAAACATGTAGATTATGTACAACATGAATAGTGAAATTTTTAAATATGCATGTAATTGGAGTTGCCTAACTCTTAGACCCTGATCCTGAAGACACACCATTACAATTGACACAGCTTTCCGAGGTAATTCAGGTGGCAACCACCCACACACACCGACAATGCATCTAGTTAAGAGGAATTTGATTTTACTGCGGCACCCATGGTTGATGCAACCAACCGACGCAGCTGCAGGGAAGGTTCTAAGTATCTACAGGTAAACCACATTGTAGAGCATATGTAGCACCCCCCCCCCCCCCTCCCCCCCCCCCCCCCCCCCGCCGGAAACTGACCCGAATAACGACCCGGTGGAATCCCACAATCTTTAAGACTAGAGTGGAGTTTTTTGGTAAACATGTTTGATGTCATGGGGAGAAAATTGCATCCTGACCTATAACGGAACAGTGGGGCCGGAGACGGGTCATGCGGACAATCCAGCTTCAACTGAAGAAGGATCGTGGACGGGCAGAAGGGAGATTCTGGTATTAGAGGAAGGGGAATCCGCAATGTCCGTTGGCGAAATTGAATAACTTTAGACCAACGTACCGTTAAAATCACACCCTCTGGTGTGAATTCTGCATCATTGACACACAAATGGCGTGACTGATTAAATGAGGCGGTGGATGCGATAAGGAGATTAGATTTGCTAAAAAATGAAAAAAATCCCACTATGCAAACAGCCCAAAATGTTCTATCAAACGTGTTGTGTAGATCAAGGTGTTGGAACATAACTTTTAGAATGTCAATGGTGATGGGTAGCTTGGGGTTGCTACAATCGCCCTTCACTCGGCGAACCCCCTTCAGTATTGACGTCACGTACCAGTTATTGTCTAAGGGGTTAGGCAAACCAGACTCCAAATGAATCAATCGGACAACATTCAGATACTGGCGAACAGAGGCGAATGATAATCACCGGGACAGGTACGCTATGTAACGTCCCAGGTTCTCCTGAGCTAGAGGCACACTCGCAATATTAAGTTGCGAACAAAATGTTATGAACATCGCTCGATGACTGGCATATGTCTTTGCAATGGAAGCGGCGAATGTATAACTACGGTACATTCCAACCTCCCGGTTGCGGAGTAATCAGCCTGTGTGCGGAGTAATCAGGTTTTGTACGCCTTGCACATGTCCCGCTGCGCTGCGTTCTCCACGCACGAAATCTGTCAAGCAGAAAGGTGAGAGAACCTAAAGACATATGCCAGACCAATGGGCCTGGTGCAATGTAAGGGGTCAATTGTTCTAAGTGGCCTGGTGAGTGCAGACGAGACGCACTGTCCGCCACAAAGTTCTGAATGCCCGGGATGTGTTTTGCTGTTAAATGAAAATTGTGGCTGGCCGCCAACCAGAAAAACTCAAGAAGACATTGCATCACCACAGGGTTGCGTGATGTACCCTTATTGATTGATGCGACTGTAACAGAGTTATCAGAGTAAATTATGATCTTGTTTTTCCAGAGGGGAGACCAGCGGCGTGCAGCGATTACCACCGCTAGAACCTCTTTTTCATTGATATGCAAACCCCAGGCATTGGGCCAGTCGATTTCCCAATTATAGTAAAACCAATCGGCCCCAAAGCTTCCCCCTGCCGCCTCATCACAAGCATCAGTAAACACACACTCAATAGGAATCTGATCAAGCAGCATAGATCTCGCATTGAATGTTCCCAGAAAACTCGACCACCAGAGTAAATCCTGGCGGATGTCTATATTCAGTAAGGTTTTATGCGACCCACGTTTGAGTGTGCAGATTTTGTTAAAAATCCGGCGGAGAAATACTCGCCCGCCTTTCACAACTCCTGCTGCCCATGACAACCGTCCTGCGATGGACTGTATTTGTCGCTTGGTAAAACGTTTACGTGACATGAACTGCCGAAGTTCTTGTCTCATAGCATTGAGCTTTTGTGTTGGCAATCGCAACTGCATAGACACTGAGTCTAATTCTATTCCTAGGAAGGTGATCCGAGTGGATGGATCCACCACCTTACCCCAATGAATAGTGAACCCGAGCTTCCGGAGAAGTTGGATGAGACACTTGAGTGCCTCTGCACACTGATCTTTTGACTTTGAAATGATCAAAAAATCATCTAGGTATACTACAACCAGGTCGTAACCCTTTCGAGCCATCATGCGCTTTACCGCTTGAGTGAGTCTGTGGAAGATGCCAGGGCTTAGCTTAGCTCCAAAAGGCAATTTTGTGTCTTTGAGGTACACTGTCTTGCCGTTAAAGCTCCATTTAAACCCTGTGACCAGCTGACTGCGCGGACTAATACCAACCGATCTGTAAGCGGACTTTAGGTTGACTGTTGCTAAGTAACATCCCTCAGTCATGAGAGCTGCCGCATCGTCAACCCTGGCAAACTTGTGATGCCAGTCCACTGAACAGAAGTCATTGACCGCGCTGCCAGCTGGGCGCGAGCAGTCATGAATCAACCGTACACCTCCATCGGGTTTAGGAATGGCGGCCATAGGGCTGATTACTTTTGGTGGACTGCCACAGATAACATAATTTCCATGCTCAATCTCTGTTTTAACTTGCTCGGATGCTTTAAGAAACAATGGGCTGTCAGGCTTGGCCGATGGGTGGTTACTAACGGAAACATCTGGTAAACAAGTATCAGCATCGATAATGTCAAAGCCATGTTCTATTCCGTTTAGTAAAAACGTCCTATTGCCAAGCTCATCAACCCACGCCGACAAGTTAAGACCCGAAGCAGGGTGGACCTGGATACCTAGTTTTTTTCTACTGGGTGAACTATTGAGGAGTGCTGCTTTGCACACCCGGGAACCGAACACTGATGTTTGTACCTACATCGGACGAAATTACAGCCTCTGCTCGAGTTAAAGTTTCTGCAAATGTTATCCGACTGTTCACTTTTACCTTTTGTCATTGGTGTCAGTGCTACCCCTTTCCTACCCCCTTGAATTGGTTGGCTGGGAGGCCTCGACTGCAGCATCAGCGTATGCAGATGCTGCACATCTGTGCCCCACCGGAAGTTCATGTCGGCCTGCAACTTACGGTACTCTCTGTCATATAGCAATACCGACACCAGGCTGAACTTTGGCATAAGCTGATAAACTTTCGTTGTATATGACAGGTAGTCCATAAGAGCAGGTCCAGGGAGCTTACATTCCACCACTAACTTATATATTATACTTAAGTTAGCAACAGACCACTGGCACAGGGTGAGATTTTCTAACTTGGGGCGTCGTTGGCCAGACTTGACAACAATATGCTGGTCCCCGTGACCCCCAATAATTACCTCATCCTCCAAACTGCCAGATACAAAGTCACTTATTTGACCACTCATAAACTAATAACAACGTTAGTAAATTTTTGATTATTTTATTTTGTGTGTCTTCCTATTCTTTTTTTCACAATTTATGACCCATATATTCATATCAATTTGTGGAATCTATATGGCCACAGCAGCTCAACAATTTTGACAATACAAGGTGTGCCTCATTCATTCCAAATATATATCCCATAATAACGGCTGTAGTGATGCTGAAGAATCAGCCAGCGGACAGTACCCAACCGGTTAGCCGTGGAGAAGGACCACCCCTATACCGAGACCTCACCATCACGTTTATGAGTCACACCAGTCATTGTCTGCTATAATTCCGCCACAGCAAATTTATCAAATTTGTCCCCGAATTATAGCACCATCAACCGAATGTCACGTTTGATCGTTTAACCTCAAGAATACTAACGAGCAATGCAAAAATTAAACAATATGCTACCAATACAACGTTGCTTATTCAAGTATGCACGCCACAAACATCAATGCACTGACTTACACCATTACGAGACCCACCAGACTCGGTCAATATAATTAAACCCTAATCGTCTCCTTATTTTCAAAAAATGTTGATACAGCCAATCTGTATCTGTCGATCAAAATCTTATTCCTCTCTGGAGTCAGGTGTGTCCCGTCATGTGAATTCAGTAAATGTACTTTCAAACGTTCAATATCCGGATGCGTCATAATCCGACCCATTTCTTGTTTTCCAGTAATCGTTCTAACCGCGCGATTAATTCTTTTTCGTTTGTTCTCCAATCGTGCAATACCACCAGGCTCACCCCCTCTCCATATTGATCGAGGCAAAATGTCAGACCATACAATTAGCGATGATGTGTATGTTCTAAATATGTACTCCATACCAGATTTTAACCTGTCCAAAAACACACCAAGTTCCGAGTCCACTATACTGTTTCCTCCCACATGCAAAACGATCATAGCCGGCACAGATCTGAACAGCATTTCATATTGTAGTTTTGGTAACAGCTGAGCCCAGGTCATGCCACCCTGACCAAACCACATGACTTGTCTTCTGGTCAGACCCAAATTACTGAGACCCAAGCATTCTGCTCTTGATGAGGCATTCCTCACCAGGGAATCCCCAACTATCCACACATCTGTAACATATCAAGATTCAAATATTATAAATGTATCACACAATATGAATTCCAGAAATAAGCTCAGTAATACTATTTATTATCAATCCTTTTTTATAATTAAGCCAAAAAATTCGCAGGTAACGCCAATTGTGTCCGGGCGTTACCCTAATCTCTAATTGTACCAGTATGAATTCCAGAAATAAGCTCCAGTAATACTAAATACGATCAATAATTTTTATCATTAAGCCAAAAAATTAGAGAGTTCACAGGTAATGCCAATTGTGCCCGGGCGTTACCCTAATCTCTAATTGTACCAGTATGAATTCCAGAAATAAGCTCCAGTAATACTAATTATGATCAATAATTTTTTATCATTAAGCCAAAAAATTAGAGAGTTCACAGGTAATGCCAATTGTGTCCGGGCGTTACCCTAATCTCTAATTGTACCAGTATGAATTCCAGAAATAAGCTCCATTAATACTATTTATGATCAAAACTTGTTTTTGAATTAAGCCAAAAATTAGAGAGTTCGCAGGTAATGCCAATTGTGTCCAGGCGTTACCCTAATCTGTAATTATCCATATTTTTTATGATTAAGTTAGATTAAGTTAGAGAGTATGCAGGCCATGCCAAATCGTGCCATGGCTTGACCCTAATTTGTAATTGTGCCAGCCTATAAGTTCCAGAAACATGCATGTAGTTTTATTGCAAAAATTAATGTGAATTACCGCCATATTCATTCACAATATGTCAAAAGATATCGGTCTAACCTACACAATTATGATTATGTACCGAAACGCTACTATGCCCCGTATGTAAGAATGGAGAGAGGGTAAGCCCATATATCACCAGAAACTAACAATTAACACATGTACCCATACTATTCAAAGCACCCTAGGTTTCTACAAACGAATATAATTGGCATATGCCTGCGAACGCCACCGCCCTAAAGTTTTTATATTTTCACTACTCACACCCTGTTGACACAATGTTGACGCCCTTCCGATCCTAAGTGACTTTTATACCTTTCAACTGGCAAACCCAAATGTCGGATCGCTTTTGTAAGCACGCCACAAAATTGGCTTCTTGTAACTACCGACTTGTTGGCGTGGCAAAATAACAAACTATCGCTGCTAGGTCTGATGCTCACAAAATCATGCAAGGCCTGAACACAACAGATATCTTTATGTATGCTACATGTACTTGGTATCCTCAGAACGGTGGGAACACCCCTCTGATTCGTTTTGGAATATCGAATAGTAACCTGAACCGCTTAAGTTGTTTTTCAATCTTTACATCACTCAGTAATAATGGTCTATATGCATATGATTGCGTCGTAAACACTATTTCCCCAACCCTGAGCAACCCAAAATATGCTAACGTAAATGCTGCTTTAAACAGGACCGTTTCATACTTAGAATAACATAAACACTTCAATGCCGCCACCAGTTTTCTTAAAATACTTTCCGTGATCGGTGCCCTTACATCTACAGACTTCCACGATCGACGACAACCTTCCAGTAGCTTATGAACTACGAACGCTTCTGATGGATCCGGTAACTCATAGATTTTATGGTAATAACTAATACCAGACACATATGTCGCTATACTGGATGGCGCGTATCCCGTTTCATATAAATATGAAATATATAACGCCACATGTGCCGTCGGCACCGGCCATTTGCATGATAACTGATATGTATTACAAAATTTCTTAAACGACGACAGTGCATTTCTATATGCAAGATTTGTATTCTCAGCAACACTAGCCATAAGAAGTTTATCTACCGTGTGTCGAATATCTTCCAGAGATGGCTTGGCATGTGTTCCGGCTCTGGTTCTGCATCTGGTGCTAATTGTCTGAATTTGACTATCTGTAAACGAGAAAGGGCATCTGACAATACATTCATTTTCCCTGGAATATGAGTAGCCTTTACCACAATATTCCATCACATTATATCTGATGATTTTGATGACATTTTATTAATAATATGGACCACCGAAATATCACAGTTAAACATGATCTTTTTATTTTTCAAACTATCACCCCAGACTACTACTGCAACTAGAATCGGGAAGAATTCCAATAGCGCTATATTATCGGCCATACCATTCCAGAACCAAGACTCCGGCCATTGCGCACAAATTCACTTTCCTGCAAAATAAGCACCAAAACCCAAATCCAACCCAGCCGCACTATCTGTGTACAGGTGCACGTCAGAACTAGATGTCCAATATCTGTCGTGAAAAACTGTAATGCCATTAAAAGTAGCAAAGAAATTCAGCCACATTCTCAAATCCTCCTTGATACCTTATTTAACCGTATGTGATGATGTGGTTTTGTGAAACCACAAATCGAGTCAATAAGCCATCTACAAAAAGGCCTACCTACAATCACCGCTCTACATGCAAAATTTAGAACACCTATTACAGACTGCATAGCATGCAAAGTAACTTTCTCCTTTTGCAAAATATCCCTAATTCTTCCAACAATTTCATCAACCTTTTCCTTTGGTAAGCGAACTACCATTTCCTCAGTGTCTAATTCCAAACCTAGAAAACAAATAATTGTTGTAGGCCCTTCTGTTTTTTCACTCGCTATTGGAACGCCAAGGTTTTGTAAACAGTCTGCAAAATGCTGAATTAAACACCGACACTCTGTTGTATCTTTCTTACCACCCATCAAATAATCATCCAAATAATGAATTAATGTCCTAACAGGCGCATTATTCTTGACACAAAATTCTAAAAATGTTGCAAATTTTTCAAAAGTGCTACAACTAATTGAACATCTGAAAGGCATGCATTTATCAAAATAGTATTTGCCATCCAGTTGAAACCCCAATAATTCAAAATCCTGAGGCCGAACAGGTAATAATCTAAATGCACTCTCAATATCGTATTTTCCTAACAAACAACCCTTACCTAAATCTTGTACCATGTGTACAGCTTCATCAAAGTTTGTATATTGAACCGAACTAAGTTTTGGGTCAATGAAATCGTTAACCGACGACCCCGTCGGATATGATAAATGATGTATGAGTCAAAATTTTCCACTTGACTTTTTGGAAGCCAATTGGTGAAATCCAAAATCTTAAAAAAGGTTTCACATCAAAAGACCCAGCAACTCTGCCCTTTAAAATCTCTTTCTCTATTATTTCTTTAGCAATATTTGTATTATCTCGAACCGATTTTAAATTATTTGCATCTGTTTGGACCCTCGGGCCCTCATAGTGTATTGGAAAACCGTTTGAAAAACCATTGGCAATATAAAAAGCATCCTTATGTTGATATTTGTCCAGTTTAATTTTTAAATTTGTTAAATTAATTGGCGTTTGGGCTAAACAATGTAAATCACTAGCGTCTAAAGTATGGCCTACCACCTCCATTGAACCTCCCTCGAAATCTCCCACGAAATGACCTTCCCCTAGCTGTGCCTGGAAATTGCGGAGCCGCCAATTGCACCAACGGCTGCAAAACCGGTTTCACAGTCGGACAATTCCACCGGCCATGTTGACCGTCCTGGCAAATGGAGCACACATGACTATACCTACACAATCTGAATAAACATTGGCCCTTATTGAAATCGTTACAAGATCTGCGCTTGTTCAAAGCTAAATTATCCCGACTGTGCGAAAATGAAGCGGTGTTTTCGATGCTGGCTGACATAATTCTTAACCACAGCTCTGAATTAATTTTTGACCATGGGGCTGGGTTAATGGCCTGTTGCAGACGAAATTGTTCATCATATGTTCGCCAACAAAAACTTGGATGACGCCCCGCCGCCTCCCTAATGATGGACATATATTGTATTAGGCCTGTTGCAGAATTATGTTTTTGAACATGGATGCTCATAAATATGAGAAATGCATCAGACCATCTTTCAATGGTGTTTACCGTATCGTTGCACGTTTTTTGTGCCGTCTCAACAAAACCGCCAGCACCAATACGTAGAGCCCCACCACCTGAACAGAAATCCAACAACTCGACACTGCCCTTCAATAACAGTGCCAAGTTTATGTATTGGTTATTCCAAATCTTTTCGCGAATTTGCATTGGCACATGGACTGCAAGGTCATCACTTGGGCATTTGCACACACCTGAACAATTGTCAGACATGGACAAAGGGAAACTTGTTGGATACAATATTGGCAATTCAGTTGCAACTGGCACTGATGTGCTTTGAGACGGCATGTCGGGGGGTAGTATTATAGAGTACGAAACAACTGGGGGCGATATGACATGGGACGAGGTTGACGAAGTCCGTGTCGCTGGTGACAAGGTCAATGGGGGAGAATTTTGAAAAACCTGGGGCACTGCATTATAGTGAGGGAGTATATCAGCGTTCATTAATATGCCGGCAAAGTCCACAAAGTGCCTCTCACCGTGACCTTCCTGTCCAGGATTGTCACCGTGCGAAACCAACGACACTGCCTCGACCGTTTCGCCACGCCTTTTTGGCGCAACAGCACCCTCCCCGTCCTTTGTTGCTGCTCGCTTCACAGCTCTCGCCCGTCTCGCATCTCCCCTCGCTTTTCCTCTTCCCGGCATGATGAATTGTTTCTTAGAATTTTTATTTTCCGAGAATTAAATTGCACAGTAAGCTACGTCTTATCAGTTTGGAGGTCAAATCGGAAAGGAACTGTCATCTGTCTAAGTCATACACGCATGCGCTGTGACCACCTTACCAATTCACCCTCTCATCGATTCGTCCCAAACGTGCGCATATCCGTGGTATTTCGTATCGGAAGCGCACGTCTATTAATCCGTCTTTATTCGGGCAAATAAAAACGGCTATTGCTTAAATTTGGCAATAGCCGCACATATGTCTAGGTAATTCCCCCCAGACTTACCCGCTGCAGTGGATATGTGCACTTGTGGGTCGTTCCATGACGGCAGTGCGTTAGTGAGCCCACCGGTCACGTGTACATTGTCTGGTTGTCCCTGTTGTTGGTGTGCGAGCAAGTTATCAATGACCGCTGTGTTGTATAGCCCAAGCCCGTTTGCGGGCCCAGTATTGGGTGACGCCACTTGTGGTGTTGTATTTTCCATCACAACATGTGATGCTATTGATGTGTAGGCATATCCGGTGCTGGATGGCGTTGCATCGGCACTTCCGGTGGTCGATTCACTTCCGGTCGCGTTCTGCGGCGTTATCGCGCTCGAATTTCCCGCGGTTAATTGGTTGGCCACATGCGTTATAAGTCGTCGTTGTCCCATCAGAATTTTCGGGGTCACCAGGTCGTCGGCGTCTACCAGTTTAAGTGCCTCGAGGCTGTCGTATCCCCGTTTTACTAGCTCGCTGATCGCGGGTTTTGATATTTTTTTCTCAAGACAGAATTTTATCAACGTGTCCGACATGTCGGCAGTCGAGGCCGTGTTCGGCTCGTCGGCATCGGAATCACCGCCCGTTGACATAGTTCCCGATTACATGTAGTCGTTATGATTATCCGATCGATCTAGTCTAGCACAGGCAGGCTAACTTCCGGTGGTGTCCACTGAGATTGGCCTAGCCGCAATTTTCTTACAAATATAACCCATTCCAAGAATTTATGCCGTATTTACAATTCCTCGGAATACGGTTTAATAACCACTAACCGTAATATATCCATCGAGTTTGCTAGTCGATTCTAAACAAAGAAATCGGCCACGTGGTACTTTTAAACTCAATCCAATGAATTTTCAAACAAAGGAATATGATACGTGGTGTATTACTGATAATCCATTGTTAATCCATCGAGTTTCCGATTTTATACACGAAATCGCAACATTATTCCATCGAGTTTCATAGTTCTCGTTCACAATATCACCGATATAATACCATAATTCCGTAATGTTATAAACAAAGAAATCTGCCACGTGGTACTACATAGTGCACAAAGATAATACAACGAGATGTTAAACCTTGGAGTGAAATCTAAAGAGTGGCGATATTCACTGGCATTGTCAGGAATCAGTAATTGATCTTATCTCATTGGATATCCAGCAATAAACAAGTTTTCGATTGGTCAATCGATGTTGAGCGATAAGCACAGCGAATGCTGCACTCTGATTAGTAGATCGCTAATAGGTAATCTCTAATTTCGATAATCTCCAATGTTGGGAACATGTTTATGGATAAAAATAAAATCATCCAATAAGATCTTACGAGAACGTGATTTCCCAGTAACCAGGAAACGGTAATCAATATGGCGGATATAAACCTCATATACTGCAAGGGGAATAAAACGACTAAAATCATGTGTGTCTGTGTGTCTATCCACTGCAATGAGGAGACGCACAGTCACAACGCAAACTGCTGCTAGTCGGTAAATTTAAAACCAAATTAATTCTTAATTTCTTACAAATATGACAGAAATATACCCCCACCTCCTCTCACTACTACATGCCACTTGCAGACATCTCGAACATGTGTGTGTGTCTGTGTGTGTGTAGGGGGGTGGTGGTGTGGAAGTTAGAAATGTTGGTTGTTCTCTGTTCTTGACCCGATCTTTGTGGGGGGACGGGGCGGGGGTGCAGGAAAAATGAGAAATTTCCTGTGACACCAGTCTTCAGTCTTATTTGATTCTAATAGGGCCTATGTTAGCTAGAAGCGGCAAGGAAATTTTTAGAAAGTGTAGGCCCTGATCAGACTGTGTGGATACACAGGCTGATATGGGACGATACACTTGTCGCATATGTTGTACCTTTTGCCAGCCATGAGCCCATTTCCACAATATTTCAACGACATACTACCGGCAAACTCCCACTTGAAAACCACGAATACTAATAACAATATGGTTTATGTCACGAAATCACAATAATTAAGTTAATACAAATATATTAATTCCGTAATTAATCGGTGCCATACATCCCAGCTAGGTGAGAGTTTGCCGATATATTGCCTAGCAACGTGCTATACACCTGTGTCTTCGACAAGCCGAGTTACAGAGTGTACGCAAAGTGGCAAGATCATCTGATCATGGAAACTGCCAGTGTGAGTGTCAGCACAGCTTCTGATTGCAGAAACTATAATGTCTGTACAATTAGCGAAAGGCATATATTTGCTGGTTAAAACCATTAAAAATCCATACATACTTACATTGTCGGTATGCCTAAATTGTAACTTCATGTACTTACCCATTTTCCGTGGTTGGAGTTGATCTGTTGTGTTGCCACAACCATGTGTTCCAGCCTTCATGAAGACGTTCTACTTTCGTTTATTACCAGCCAATGAAAAGTCGTGTTACAAAGTAAAGCGAATTACATCATTCCGCAGGATATAAATAGCACAGGTTCAATAAGAATTTCCATCATATAACAACAATGACAAATATACAATAGCAAGATATCGAATATGAATGACGAAACATTGAATAAGAATATCGAACATACAATGACAATAACGAAGTATAGAATAACAATAACGAAACATTGAATACGAATAACGAAACATTGAATAACAATAACAAACATACAATAATAATAAAATAGATATGTAATATAGCAACGTTTGACCAGTAATTTTTTTATTAATATTATTTTCAAGGAATTTTCATCTGTAAATACCGGTACTGCTAATATGCATGTAACGGTACATGATATAAGAAGCAATCTATTCTGAAATTTAATTCAGATTTAAAAAAATAATTTGTTCTAAAGAAGCCACTGGCCGTTTATTATAGTTAATTATTCTGGAATGATGTATTACCAGCATGATTGCAGCATATTCATTTTTATAATGTCTAGAAAATTAAACGTAAATACCCAGCAATATTCTATATCAATGTCAGCTAACATTACTTTGTCTCAAATATTCATATAAAGTGACCTTGACCCTGACCTTCGTGGCGATCATGAATATTTGAGACACAGTGGCTTTACATGTAAATATGAAATGTAAAGGATATCAACATTCTAAAGAGGACTGAAATGGCTGTGGCAAGAAGGCCAAGGATATTCAAAGGTAGACGAGATTGCTTAGGCGAATACAGTGACTTTGAACTAGTGCACCGGTTTCGTTTAAATCGTGAAGGCATAACATATGTATGCAACCTAATAAAGGATGATGGAGCATGTGGATTTAATTTCATATCTGATAGATCTGTAGCCGATTTCACCAACATTGCAAAGTATACTTTTCTAGCAAAGTATACTTTGAGGGAGTAATCATTTATTTTTACTGAAATGAATTATTTCATATAGAACTAACAACTGCATATATTTGATGATTAAAAGTATGCAAAATTATTATACTGAATGTATTACATTATCACAGCCAAAATGGCTGTGATAATGTAATAAATTCAGTATAATAAAAAATAATAAATTTATCCTAAAATTGAAAATTTCTCCCTCAAAGTATACTTTGCTAGATAAGTATACTTTGCAATGTTGGTGAAATAGGCTACTGGTGACAAACTCCTAATAATATCTATTCTGCATACTATTGCCATGATTTATGTTTCACTGACTGAATTGCTAACAGAGTAGACCATGACCAGGCTGTAGATGTGCAGGCTGATCTGGGTCTACACTAGTCGCAAATGCCATAGGCCCCTTTCTCAAGTCACATATAACTTGACATCATATATAATACATATGATTTCTATTATCACTTCTTTGCTGTATTGTGCGAGTCTTTTTGTAGAGTATAATATTGTTAAAATAAACGAGACAGTGTCAAATAATTTAAAATTTAACTGCCGTATTGACCCATTCGCAACAATATGACACTACAACATAACTCAAATTGCCAAGTAAGATTGCCTCTGTAGATAAGACAATCCTGAGTGACAATTTGACGAAATCTCCAACTACATCAGGGATTCCGCTGGTGATCGCCACAAAAATAAACAATTGGCGATAAAAAATTACAATTTTTTTTTTCTTCGAAAATTGTAATTTTTTAGTGGCGATTTTTTTTCCCCAGCGGAATCCCTGCTACATGTATTCACTCATAGTGATCAATCAGTGTCCTATATACTGAGGCTACCAGGGGGCCCGTTTCACTAAACTTCGTACGACTAAAATGTTTGTAAATGCAAAATTATGATAGTCTGTAAATATCATATTAACATTGTTTTCTTGTAAACAATTGTTGGATTTACATTTATTGAGCATAGGCTGCATATGTAGCCTATGCTCAATAAATGTAAATCCATCAATTGAAATTTCCAGACGATTCTAAAATTGCGCTTACGAACGTTTTAGTCGTAGGATGTTTAGTGAAACGGGCCCCTGGTGTCACACATAGTGACGAGATGGGTCAACAGTCTAGTGGTTGAGCATCGGACTACAATGCAGGAGGTTCAATCCTTAGGCAGAGGGCGGTTGATTTGGAGACTGCAAAGAGTAATTCAACGACGGGTTCATCCTGACCTGGGGGCCGTTTCACTAAACTTTGTACGACTAAAATGTTCGTAAGTGCAAAATTATGATAGTCTGTAAATTTCACATTAACAATGTTGTCTTGTAAATAATTATTGGATTTCAATTTATTGAGCATAGGCTGCATATGCAGCCTATGCTCAATAAATGTAAATCCATCAATTGAAATTTACGGACGATCCTAAATTTACACTTACGAACATTTGAGTCGTACAAAGTTTAGTGAAACGCACCCCAGAATTCCAATATATAGGGTTTGGCCTTATGGTGGGGATTTTGTTTTTCTGGTACGTCATACCCAATATCAAAATATGGAAATAAGTAGCAAGCAGGATTAATACTAATCCTATTACTTTTAAGGGCTGGGAGCTAAGTGAGAGGTCCGGTCAACGGAACAAGATATTCTATGGAGATAGATTTTATTTAAATATTCAGTTCTAATTTGGGGAGTTTTCCCCATCTGTAAAGGTTCAATCTGGAAGTTTACCCTGTTGACCCGGTCTTAAATAACAGCTGTTGACAGGCTGTTAAACACCATTAAATAAATAAATCCCTCTGTTTTCATATAATGCAATACTTCAAGTAACAGTGAACTATAATATTATTTAAGCATGTGGGATATTTTTTTGTAAGACTTGAAGAAAAATGAGTTCTCTACCTTTTCAGGTAGTTTGTTTCATTTGTAACTGTAAAATAAAAATGCAATTGAATTACCTGTCGCTGTAGTTGTCCGTCCGTCGAAAGACGGACAGTTGTTGTTTTGACTTGATGTTTTGCCACTTCTTTTCCACTTCCTCTCGCGTTCGCTTAGCAGCTGGATACCGTGAGTTGATGGCTCCCGTAATACTCTCCTAGATCCTCCGCTTTTTCTCGGCAGTCACGCCAGCGGTGAACTTGGAATTTATTACATCCTTGTTGACGTTCACCAACTCCGACAGCGCAAGCACCTCGTCTTCGCCCCAATTCGCCTTTCGTTTCTTCATTGGTGGCTCCATTACGCTTTGTTTTGTTTGAGACGCGGACGCGATTGAAGACATGTCGTTTGGCGTAGTTGCTACATAAACGATGCGTTACCTGCTTAATTCATTGTAGAGAGTATTTCCGGTGTTACTAAAATTCGTATTGGATTCTCATAAATTATGCGTGTGACGTTTATCTTAGTCTTAAGACAAATCTTAACTGACATTCGTCTTAGATTTATCTAAGAGTATCTAAGATAAATCTTAATTTTGATCTTTACTAAGACGGACTTAAGTCTAAGTTTAAGACAAATCTTAGATTATTTATGAATACGGGCCATGGGCTTCTAAAATTTTCAGTTTGTCGGTTCTGGACCGAATTTTGAAATCTCAGACCAATTGAGATTTGCAAATATCCTTAAAATACAACAATAGTGCCAATCCAGCTGATATTTCGGTATAAACCGTGTAAATGTACCGATTTGACACCAAGTACCGGTAATGTCCATTTTATGACACATATCCGTGTTAAAACATTATCGGGTAATAAATTGTTGTGTGCTCGGTCGCCTTTCAGCACATTTCTCCCAGTATCACTTTTTTCATAACACGCTCGTGGTAATTGCGACAGGTGTAAATAGACTGGCTTTAGCGTAAAAATATGTGATTTGTTAGACTCACCATTTCTGAGAATTTTAAAATGAAATAAAGAAACCATGCACTGTGGTTATCCGTGTTTGTAATATTTATATTACACCTTTCAGGCTTTCACCAAGTAACTGACACGGAATATTCCATATTAAGTTTGCAACTGTAACATTACACTGTATTAGGGGTCATTTTTGGTATAAATAAAGTAGCCTTATGTACGAATGGCGTAGATCTTGATGAGACTCGGACGGCGAAAAGCCGGCTCATCGGGATCTACAGTTTGCAAACATTTTGATAAAGGACAAAGGTACGTTTGCCATGTTAAAAGCGTTTATCTGCAATCCAAATTAATACAATCAGCATTATTGTCTCGCCCGCGAAAGCCGAAAGCGAGACATAGGTTTTGCTTTTCCGGAGTCGGCGGCGGTGGCGTCATCATTCAATGTTAAGGTTTCGTGTTACGGTCATTACTTCAATACCTTATCAGCTACAGTCATCAAACTTTATACATACCTTTACTATGATATGTAGATGAATATAGGACTAGTCTCGGGGCCTCAAGGTCAAGGCCCCAGGGTCAAGGTCAAGGCGGAACAAGGCGAGACATTTGATTCCGCAGAATTCTTGTGATTCGTCTAGAGCTGTCGTTTCGCAATGTTTCCGTCTTGCGACAACATGCGAATTGTCTCCTAAAGACATGAGACAATGTACACCCAGAGCTCGAGATAAGCTGCCTATTTGCTTAAATACCCAATTTAAATTGCCAGAAACCCAAATGAAATCAGAAGTAGCGAGTATCAAAAAGCAATAAAAAATTTGTGGTACCTTTATCATGCTGCAGAAAACAATAAACAAACCACAAATATAGAATATTTTTCTTATTTTCCATGAAAACACATCTTGGTATTTCATTAGAAATGAAATACCAAGATATGTTTTCATTGCAAAGCAAACTATTCAATAATTGCTGTATGGTGATGAATAAACAGTAGTGTGCTTTTATTTTACCCAATTACAATTTTGAAATATCCATTTGCTTCAGAAATGATGGAGTGACAATACTCAATTACTAATTCCTTATCTGGAGCACTGTACACCCATCATGACAAATTTGCTCAGTCCATTTGTTATATGTCTGCCTGTTTGAAAATTATGTTATGTATTCGCATTGTATGGTGGTGTGCGGTCACGGCTTGTCCATGTATACATGTAGGTCAAGTTCTACTTGACGAATGTTAACCATTCAAGGTCAAGTTCTACTTGACGAATGTTAACCAGGGACCCACAACCATTAGCCAATGACTGTGTGCAAACATCGCCAATTCCAACCACGTTAGACACACATTCCTCGCCCTGAATAGTAGCCTATTTCACCAACATTGCAAAGTATACTTTACTAGCAAAGTATACTTTGAGGGAGAAATTTTCAATTTTATGATAAATTTATTAATTTTTATTATACTGAATTTATTACATTATCACAGCCAATTTTGGCTGTGATAATGTAATAAATTCAGTATAATAATTCTGCATACTTTTAATCATGAAATATATGCATTTGTTAGTTCTATATGAAATAATGCATTTCAGGAAAAATAAATGATTACTCCCTCAAAGTATACTTTGCTAGTTAAGTATACTTTGCAATGTTGATGAAATAGGCTACAGGTCCTTATCTCGCAAGACCTTCCTAGACTTATTTGTTCTCCTTTTCTTGGCAAAAGTCCAAATTTTGTCAGTCCAACATGAATGAATGTCGCATGGAGATGATTGGCTACAACTGTTCTCTTTTTGGAACTGAAAATAGAAGATACCAACTGCGCCACGCACAGAATATTGAATGAACGATAATGGCCGAGGTAGTCCGAGTGTATTGGGTACCTAAAGAGTATTCACATCTTCTTACGCTCGGTAATAAGATTTTTACCAACTCCCGCAGAATAACACGCATATGTACTAATGTAGGTAGAAGTATTGATAGACACAAATTTCACTATTAGAAATGCCACTTTATCGTGGCAAAAGGAACACTATTTAGCTCGACTATTCGAAGAATAGTGAGAGCTTATGTAATCACCCCAGCGTCGGCGTTGGCGTCACCATCACGCCTTGGTTAAGGTAAATGTAAATGTAAATGCTTTGATTTAACGACGGCACTGGCTCGATGACCTTGCATGTCGGGACCGACTATTTAAGTCCCCATCCGATAGGACTAGGCTAGCACGAAGTTGTCTTGCCCAAGGACACGCCGAATCGGCCATACGGAGCAGGTCGAGGTGGGAATCGAAACCGGGGTCTCCCGATCCGCAGTCCGATGCTCTACCCACTGAGCTAATCCGGCCACCTTTTAGTCAAGCTTGTATATGGAATACTCCTGGCCCTACACCCACCATACTTGGACAACTTCATCTCCCAGTGATGTACATCAACAACCCCTGACCTATATTTGACCTTGACCTACATTTAACCTTGAATTACTTAGTTAATTCCCCTTGGTTAAGGATTTTAGTCAACCTTGGTTAAAGTTTTTAGTCAAGCTTGTAGATGGAATACTATTGTGCATACAGACACCATACTTGGACAACATTTTCTCATAGGGATGTACATCAATAACCCCTGATCTATATTTGACCTTGACCTACATTTCCTCTTGAATTACTTACTTAATTCCCCTTGGTTAAGGTTTTTAGTCGACCTTGGTTAAGGTTTTTAGTCAAGCTTGTAGATGGAATACTATTGTGCATACAGACACCATACTTGGATAACTCATAGGGATGTACATCAATAACCCCTGACCTATATTTGACCTTGACCTACATTTCACCTTGAATTACTTAGTTATTTCCCCTTGGTTAAGGTTTGTACTCAAACTTGGTCATGGTTTATAGTCAAGCTTGTATATGGAATACTCCTGGGCCTACAGCAACCATATTTAGACAACTTCATCTCCTATTGATGTACATCAATAATCCTTGACCTATATTTGACCTTGACCTACTTTTACCCTTGGATTACTTAGTTATTTCCCCTTGGTTAAGGTTTTTAGTCAAGCTTGTATATGGAATACTCCTGGGCCTACATCAACCATACTTGGAAAACTTCATCTCCTAGTGATGTACATCAATAACCCCTGACCTATATCTGACATTGACCTACATTTAACCTTGAATTACGTAGTTAATTTCCCTTGGTTAAGGTTTTTAGTCGACCTTGGTTAAGGTTTTTATGCGGGACGCGGCCACCTTCTTTGTAAAGCTATGTGTATATCGACAACCCTCGTAGTCGAGCTATGCTGTTCTCCTACAGCTCTAGTTATTTTTCCAGTAAGTTGCCTCCCCTTATTGTGTACATATTGCCACCATGTCTGTCAGTCTGTCCTCCATCCGTCCTCATCTGGTCTGGGAGGACCAGGATTAACAATTCTCTCTTCTTTTTGGCAGGGACCTGCCTTGCATGTCTGCCACTTCTTTTTATGTCTTTGCCTCTCGGCATTATGTACCAAACAATACGATATTTCAAAAGAAAAGAAATTATAAAGTTAACGGAAAAAGGGATCAAAATAGTAATATTTTTTTATGTACCTCCAATTTTTTTTTCGGGGTACATCTAGCGCCACTTTGTCTGTCTGTTTGTCTATCCGTCTTTTGTCCGCGTGTCTGTCTGTCCGAGATTTGCGATAAAGTTTTCAGGTACCTGCTATCTCTGTAATCGTAAGTCGGATTGACTTGAAATATCCTATGTTTATTAGTCATCATCCATATGTATGCCTCCGGTATATAGTGTTTGAACTGTGTGTCTGTCCGTCCGTCCGTCCATCCGTCCGCGCTGACGGTACTATACTTATGTGGCTAGCCCCACAGGGTTATGGACTTAGTAAAGGATAGGGTTGGTTACAATTAGCCACCTAAAAATCCTTTTATGTGGCTAAAAATCCTTTTATGTGGCTAATATTTAACATGTGATAAGCCACATAAGTA
Source organism: Conchocele bisecta (assembly GCA_029237695.1). Lineage (NCBI taxonomy): Eukaryota > Metazoa > Mollusca > Bivalvia > Lucinida > Thyasiridae > Conchocele > Conchocele bisecta. Next base: position 45,755,138 of record CM055269.1, read on the forward strand.
TAGTACCGTAAGAACGTCCGTCCGTGTGTCCGACACATTAAGAAGTTCGCCGGAGTTTCGAAATTCTGTTGTAACTTCTATAATTATTATCATCCATATTTTCATTCTATAGCCCACCCATGCAGCCCACATGCCCAAGATCAAGGTCAAATGACACAAATTTGTGTTAAAGCTTTTACATACCTTATATCTCCACAAACCCGTAATTCAAACTTCAAATAAATACACTCAAATGCCTCGGCGGGCTCGACATGCGGGCCGCGGCTATCTGGTCAGCCTTGTCCCTTGAAAATTGTTTAGACAATGCATTGAAAAAACATTCCTTCTGAAGATATATGGAGTAAAGCCTAGCGAGAGAAACCATTTGTTGTCGAGCCCGATTGCGGAAAGCGAGACATAGTGATCACAATGACGTCCATGTGTCCGTCCATCCGTCCGTCCGAAATCTGCGTTAAAGTTTTTAAATACCTTATATCTCTGCAGTCCTAAGTCACATTGACTTGAAACTTCATATGCTTATTAGCATCCATATATTCATGCTGTATCCCACTCACGCTGCCACTATGCCCAAGGTCAAATGACTTAGAAGTTTGTGTTAAATTTTTGTCAAAATTTGCGTTAAAGTTTTCAGATACCTACTATCTCTGTAACCATAAGTCGGATTGGCTTGAAACTTTGTATGCTTATTGGTCATCATCCATATATTCATTCTGTGTCCCACTCATGCGGCCCCTGTGTCCCTAGATCAAGGTCAAATGACTTAGAAGTTTGCATTAAAGTTTCTGTCAAAATTTGCGTTAAAGTTTTCACATACCTACTATCTCTGCAACCGTAAGTCAGATTTGTTTGAAACTTTGTATGCTTATTGGGCATCATCCATACATTCATTCTGTGTCCCACTCATGCTGTCCCTGTGCCCCAAGGTCAAGGCCAAATGACTTTGAAGTTTGAGTTATTATAAAATCTGTTTTAAACATTTGACATACCTTATTGTCGAGCCCGCTTGCGGAAAGCGAGACATAGTGATCACAATGACGTCCGGGTGTCCATGCCTGCGTCTGTGCATCAGTCCGTCCGTCCGTCCGTCTGAAATATGCGTTAAAGTTTTAAATACCTTATATCTCTGCAGTCCTATTAAGTCACATTGACTTGAAACTTCATATGCTTATTAGTCATTATCCATATATTCATGCTGTATTCCACTCATGTGGCCCCTGTGCCAAAGGTCAAGGTCAAATGACTTAGACGTTTACTTTAAAGTTTCTGTCAAAATTTGCGTTAAAGTTTTCACATACCTACTATCTCTGTAGCTGTAAGTCAGATTTGCTTGAAACTTCATATGCTTATTGGGCATCATCCATATATTCATTCTGTGCCCCACTCATGTGGCCCCTGTGCCCCAAGGACAAGGCCAAATGACTTAGAAGTTTTCATTAAATTGCGTTAAATTTTTACATACATGTACCTTATATCTCCACACAGTTGTTACTCCAATTTACTTCCAACTTCCAATATTTTCATTCTATAGCTTGCCCATGTGGTCCACATGCCAAAGGTCAAGGTCAAATGACTGAAATTTGTGTTAAAGTTTTTACACACCTTATATCTCCATAACACTTACTCCGATTTACGTCAACTAATTCTTTATTATCATCCATATTTTCATTCTAAGCTTTTACATATATACCTTAAGTTATACAGTGTATATACACAACCCTGAATTTAAACTTCAAATAAATACACTCTGAGACCATCAAATGTCTCGACGGGCTCGACATGCGGGCCGCCGGCCATCTGGTTTTATGATAAGCATCACCATGCCATTAAACTTAAGCTGGTGGGGACAGAAAATAGCCAGCAACCTTCAGTTTGGCAGCTGCATACTTGCGTGGCAAATTCTCTATGTTCCTGTATTTGCTTTCCTGTTGCCATACTCTTCCATAGTAAAGTGAAATAATGATTTGTTTCACATCGGTACTGGGCTGTTTTGACGTGTTATTCCCCTGACTTATGAAGTATGCCAAGGGCATGATCAAACTATTAATATCACTATTCTAAGGGGCAAAATTACAGAATGCCAATCACATTTGTCCCACCTCGCCTATCAAAGCTGCAGTGGCCATTTCTGAATGATGACTTACGACACAATAACATATTGTGGCTTATGGCACTCTTGTTTTCTGTGTTTGCTCATGACCCGTACGGTGATGCTAAGGGAGAACATACCTGTGTCTGGTATATTCTCATCTCCTCACTTTATATGACCATTTGCTCTCATTCCTGTTAGATTACAACAAATGGTAATGCCTCATGATGAGGGGATGCATGTCGCTGAATTTTCTTTAAAACTTTCAATAAAGGTCGCTTGTCTTTAAAACCCACATTTAAAGGCCTGTATGCGGTTGCTACACATGATTGGTGTTGCTGTAAAATATAAAGCATAGACTCTTCTTAGCTCCTTGAAGAGTGAAACAATGGATATAGGGATGCAATTGGTTTCTGTTGATTACATCCTCATCGATAGGCAGGAGGGTATATGACGATAGCCCATGTTTACACATAAATAAGTTTTATCTCGCCCATGTTAGTGGAAAGTGAGACACAGTGGTACAATTCCGGCATTGTCAAAGGCATCAACAATTATGTTCAAATTTTTAATATATCCTGATACGTTAGTCTGATCATTAATAACAAAACACTTGTTGCAATATATACTGCATCTCCGGACCAAGTAAGTTAAAACATCTGATACATCAGAAACAATCTGATTTATTAGCAATGTGGAGGTGAAAAACCTGTTTGTCCGTCTCTTCTACTCATGTTAACCAACTTCTCTATCCATCACATCACACACCAACAAACAAACACACACCAAAGTTAAAATAATACCTGCTTCCACTATGATACTGTCTAGTAGATGAATTGTAAAGCATGTAAATTTGTGTGACCTTGTAAATGGTTAGTGATCTATCAATTCATTCACTCTCGGTGTCAATCTTGTATCTTCTCGTTTCAAGAAGGGTCTAGAAACATGATCGACATTTCCCCATTTAAAACTTTCAATAAAGATCATTTCCCTTAAAATCATGTTTCAGTGCGAGTGTTGAATACAGTGGGAAATAAGTTCTCTTATTTTTAGTGAAAGTTGTTTTATAAACAACACAATTATAACCAGTACGCATCTTTGAACGTACATGTGATTGCCATATCGGCATTGCTCACAATACTCTAAATTTGAATTTAACAGAGTTTATTTCGGGCGTAAGGTCCTCGTCTGTCATGTCCGTCTTGTTTGTCACTGTGGTGTCAGTCTCGCTCATCCCGAAAGAAGTTGTTCAGTCTGCATAATTCTTTGGTCATCTTGAGGAATGCCGCAGTCTGTCTGTCCATACACTCAGTCATAGTGTCCACCGACTTCTGTCCCATCTTAAAACGAGCGCTTACAAATTCGCAGCTGGTCACAGATAGGTTTCTGTTTAGCTCGCATAGAAATGAGTCCATCTGGCTCTTATGGCCTCTTCTCAGTGAGGACGTGCAGGATGAGCTGGATGATGAAGAGGATGAGCTGGATGATGACGAGGATGAGCTGGATGATGACGAGGATGAGCTGGATGAATTGTGTACGACATGCAGTCCACATGACCCTATGTACGCTGTGTACATCAGTCTGATCACGGATGCTCATTTTGCTGGTAGAAGGGGCAGGTCCAAAGAAACCTGTAATTGATGAGCTTCTTTATACCCCCCCCCCCCCCCCCACCCCCGCAACGAGTTGAGGGGGGTGTACTGGAGTCAGGTTGTCAGTCGTCCGTCCGCCCGTACGTCACTAAACTTAACATCAGAGAAATATGTTATAACTTCTATTTCCTTCATCTAAAATGCTTAATATTTCACACATGCATTCCTGTAAGGCTCTACTACTATGCTGTACCAAATTCACGACCGTCCAACCCGCGCTGATCCCAAGGTCAAGGTCAAATAATTGGTCTCTTTACAAAACTTAACATCAGAGAAATAAGTTATAACTTCTATTTCTTTCGTTGAAAATTCTTAATATTTCACTTGTGCATTCCTCTAAGGTTGTGCTGTGACAAATCCACGACCGTCCAGCCCCCATTGATCCCAAGGTCAAGGTCACATACTTAGTCTCTTTACTAAACTTAACATCAGAGAAATATGTTATAACTTCTATTTCTTTCATCGAAAATTCTTAATATTTCATGCATGCATTCCTCTCAGGGTCTACTATCATGATGTGCCAAATCCACGACCGTCCAACCCCCGCTGATCCTAAGCGGCGCTGGGTCTCGATCATCTTCGAATGCCGAACGAATGTCAGTGACAAACGAACTGTTACGGTCATTTGCCCTATAGTCGCACTGCGCACAGTACTGTGGGCACTCTTCGGCTGTCATGTGAGCCTTTAGGATATGCTTCTGACATATCTGTAGCTGTTCTTGATTGGGCGGGAACCAACACTACACCATACACACTCGTACACCCTCACCCTCTTCACAGCATATACCTTCGCAGACATTCTGCAAATATACAATACGTGTTATCAATAGTCCATTATTATCCCCTCGCCGATAGGCAAGAGGGTATATAGTGTTAGTCCATGTACGTACGTACGTATGTACGTAAGTACGTATGTAGGGGGGTACATTTTTCAATAACTCCTATTTTGATAATATTTGGCCACAATGTATGTCATGGGATGGTGCTTTGTTTTGCATATGATCCACGTCCGACTGCCCAAAGTCAAGGTCACTGGGGACTTGTCATGTTAACCTTGTTTGTAAGGCCTTGTTTGTAACCTTGTTTTTTTTGTCAAGGCTGTTGGTACGACCCACATTTTTTTTTTTAGTATTATTATCATCATCAGGGCCCGGTTGCTCAAAGCTTCTGTTAGCTTAACAGACTGTTAAATCCTTAGCATTGCTAAGGATTTAATAGTCTGTTAAGCTATTAAACAGAGGTTTTGAGCAACTGGGCCCAGGCTGCCAGCAATGGGATAGCTTCGTTTAACGATGCCATTTCTTCTTACATATACTATCCCGTCATTGTTTATGAACGACTGTCCTGAATGACTAACTATGGTTTAACATCTGTTAACTGGCAACCCATATAACATGTGCAACTGGGTAGAATTAGTGATATGCCACAGGTTAGCATTTGGAACACACAAATTTGGAGCGTACAAATTTGTTTGAGTAACTAATTTACCGATCGTAGAATCGTTCACAGTTTGAAAAAGTCTATCGATCGTTCTTTGTCCATTTCTACGTTCAGTTTTGACGGTCCTGTGAATGGAGCTTGGGGCGGCATGGTCCCAACCAGTTTCCTAGTCCGTTGATAAATTATGATCATTTTCTAGACAAAAATCGCTCATCAGAGTATTTCTTATAACTCCACCACCTCCAAGCAAGATGTCCTCGACATCAAACCTCTCAAAATCCATATCATCATTATTAGAATCAAATTTACTTCCACGATATCTTCAACGATATTATTCGATGCCATTTTGATTGACAATGTTTCCAATAGAATTTGGGAAACACTAATTGCTAATTTAGAAGGAATTTGCTGCGTCATTGACCCTTCATGATTGGCTACATGATACACGTTTATCCAATCAGAATCAATTCTAATATAGGAATGAATGGCCTTTTTGTGGAATTTATCGGGGAATAAACTTGGAAAAGTCGCAGGAATACTGGACGAAGGCCGGAAGGCCTCGTCCAGTATTCCCGCGACTTTTCCAAGTTTATATCCCCGATAAATTCCACAAAAAGGCCATTCATTCCTTATAATTCCAGCATTTGAAATAAATTCATCAAGAAAATGTGTTTATTTTCCGTTTTCTTAAGAATTATTTTAACTGCGCCTGACGGTTACGGAAGGTAGTTTGGCATGGGAGTTTATGGGGATATAAATTTTGGACAGAGACTTGCTATGGACCAATAAAATGTTAGGGAATTGTGTAAATATTTTTGTGCTGGAATTATTACCTCCGTGTAACCAAGGATATCCAATGGAAGTCAACATGCACCCGTCGAACGACCATTGTTGCCCTCAGCATTGAAAGCACGACTTTTGCAGCGCGACTCTTGTTGCGGATAAAGGCGAAGGGTTATGTTCGTTTGTCCCTGTAACAGCTACAACCACCAAACTTGGACAACATCATCTGCTAGTGGTGTACACCAGAAACTGCAGTACACCATATGACCGTCATTTCACCTTGACCTTACCTCAGCTTATGAAGTATGCCTTACCTCGGCTTAGGATGTATGCCTTACCTTGGCTTATGAAGTATGCCAACGGGCATATTGTTTCAACTTTTCATCCAGTAGTAACACATACATGTACATGTAAACTTAACATTTCAAAATTTATGTTAAAAGTTTTTGTTTGTCGATCCAGGCGGCGACCAGGGGTATCTGTGAGCCCCTGCTCACTTGCTCTAATTCAGTATCAATTACTATTGGTGTACATCAGAAACTGCAGTACGCCATATGACCATCATTTCACCTTGACCTACCTTTTTCGCATGAATTACTTATTCATTTTCTATGTTTAGTTTTCATTATTAAGCCAGTTTCTCACTCACTGTAACAGTGACAACCATCAAACTTGGACAACAGCATCTGCTAGTGGTGTACATCAGAAACTGCAGTACACCATAATTATGACCTTCATTTCACCTGGACTTGGTTATTTTCAATGTTATGTTTTCATGTTTAAGTCTTGTTAAACTAAGTTTCCTGTGACGGCTACAACCACACCATCGGCTAGTGGTGTACATCAGAAACTACAGTGTGCCACGCCATGTTATTTCGGACATCTGCGTAATTTCAAGAAATAGGTTTACAAAAGTTGACAACATTTTCAGAGAAAATGCGAAATTATACTCTAAAAATGTTGTCAACTTTTTACTTTATTTATGAAAAATATTGTAAATTTTGTAAACGTGTTTAATGAAATTATGCAGATGTCCGAAGTTACAAAATCAAATGGCGTGTCTCATATGACCACCATACAAAAACCCGGCTCTGCCTCGTTTCTTATTGTTCATGTAAAATATTTAGAGATCTAACATAGTGCATAAACTCTGATTATAAATGATTGTTCAAACATAGTTGTAAGGGACATAATTTTGTCAGCTGGTTACCTTTATGTGTTTCTGTCCATGTGATTTTGTTGTATTAGTCATTAACCTTTTGAACCCGAAAGCCTGCTATAGCGGTTTATGCAAACAGCGCAGATCCAGATGAGCTGGCTCGTAACGAGCCGTCTCATCAGGATCTGCATTTTTTGAAAGTAATTTTCATATTTTTGAGATAAAAAAAAACACCCCCTTTTCAAAAATGGACTAGTCTGAAAGTAATTTTGTGACAATTGGATTGGTTGCAAAATTAACACACACATCAACATCCATTCCAGTTAGAGGTGAAAAGGGTTAAAATGCTGATTGGGTCAATGGAAGAAGGGGGCAAACTCCACTGACCCCTTCAGCTGTTGCCATCTACAGTTATCCAATACAACGGACTAACCCTTTCAACCCTAAATAAATGGAATGGACTGTGATGTTATTTTTTAAACCAATCCAATTGTCACAAAATGATTTTCAAACTAGTCCATTTATAAGGAGGTGCCTTTTCCTCTAAACAATATTGAACATTACATGTACTTGCAAAAAGTGCAGATCCTGATGAGACGGCTCGTCACGAACCGGCTCATCTGGATCTACACTGTTTGTAAACACCTCCATAGAGGTCTGTAGTGTTGAACGGTTAATAAACCACAGAAACTTGGCTTCATTGGTTCTAGCTAGAGATCTGGGGGCTGTTTCACTAAACTTTGTACGACTAAAATATTCATATGTGCAAATTTAGAATCGTCTGCATATGCAGCCTATGCTCAATAACTGGAAATCCAATAATTGTTTACAAAAAAAACTTTATTAACCTGAAATCATAATTTTGCACTTACGAACCTTTTAGTCGTACAAAGTTTAGTGAAACGGCCCCCTGGGGTTCGTTTCACTAAACTTTGTATGAAAAACATGTTCATACGAACATTTCTATAAATTCACTTCAGATATTAGCATGGTTCATCAATGCTACCATGTTCCACCTACGTGTTGGTGCTATTAAATTTAAACAATTCCTAAAGACTTCCCAAAATCAGCTGCTAATGCAAAATTTGTTGCACATTTTAGTTGTGCACTTACAAACTTCCTAGTCCTACAAAGTTTAATGAAACAGGCCCCAGGTTGAATGATGTATTGGCCACATGACAAAACTGGGCTTATTGCGACCAGTGGAGACCCAGACAGCCTGAACATTCAGGTATACGCTGTTTGCCAGTCACAAGTGAAAATCCAGTGGACAAAGTGATCTACCACCAGGAAGATCAGGATGTATTCACTGTTTGCAAATTTATCTGCATCCTGCTATGAACAATAAAATACACATTTTAACCAGACCTCACTCAGTATTTCTAACTAGCACCATCCACCATCCCCAATTGATACTGGGACAAAGTGGTTGTTAAACTTATGTTATTTTTACTTTTACAATAAAATATTTTGCCATTTATTGTGTGCATTGTATTTCATATCCACTGTATATGGCAGCAGTAAAAGTCGGACATTTGTGAGAATGTAGATCACAATCACCCTGCGGCAGGTGGCAAGGGCCCCCGTTTCACTAAACTTTGTACGATTAAAATGTTCGCAAGTGCAAATTTAGGATCGGCTGGAAATTTCAATTGATGAATTTACATTTATTGAGCATAGGCTGCAAATGCTCAATAAATGTAAATCCAATAATTGTTTACAAGAAAGCATTGTTAATGTGCAATTTACAGGCTATCATAATTTTGTACTTACAAATATTTTAGTTGTACGAAGTTCAGTGAAACTGCCCCTGGTTGCATGATTGCGATGGGTCATTTAATGATGGGTTCATCATTCCCGAATCCTTGGTTTGGCCCTTGGGTACATTTTTATGTCCGTCCGTCCGTCACAAGGTTAAAGTTTTTGTTTGAGCTTGTATCTTTAATAGTATTAGGCCTACAGCCACCATACATGCACACTATCATGAACCATTGATATGCAACTTAACTCTTTGCATGCTAGCGGCGAAAATATCCGCCAAACGAATTACGAGTATATGTTTTATTTCTCTCTGTAAATATGTCTTGAAATTTCATTAGAATTGAGTCCTCAGGATTCAATTCTAATGAAATTCCAAGACATTCATGATATTTACAGAGAAAAATACAAGAAAATATGATGAATTCTTGTCCGCTAGTTTTGAACTATTTATAGCCCACAAGTTTCCCAGCATGCAGATTTAAACCACTGGTGAAACACATGACCTCCATGTGACCTTCACCTACAATTGCAATATTTATACAAGCTCAAACAAAAACTTGGTCTTCAATCACCATACTTGCACACACAAACCGCAACCCACTGTGTACTAAACGACCTTTGTGTGACCTTGACCTACAATTGCTATATTTACATAGATGTTCGAGACATTGTATTTTCAATACTAATAGGAATATAGCCATCACACTGGCACACTATCGTGAGCCAGTGATAGTATACTGCAAACCACTGTGAAACACATGACCTCCATGTGACCTTCACCTACAATTGCAATATTTGCATAGTCATTACCCTTGGTTAAGGTTTTTATTTGAGCTTGTATTTTTGTAATTGTGCCTTGTTTACTAACAGTAGGTGGGGCATCCGTGATCTATGAACACATTTTCTAGTTGGCTTTCATTTTGCAGTGACCTTGTACACGGAACTAGAAAATTTGTTGATATAACACGGATGCCCAACGTAATGCTTCGTTAGTAAACGAGGCACAATGGAAAAATTCCAAAAATACAAGCTCACACAAAAGTTTAATCATGGGGTATAACATGGTAATTGTAGGTCAAGGTCATTTGTTTTGATAAATTGATTGATTGGGTAGTTATAGGGTCTTTTATCCCGTCAACACAGTGCGTATGTGCCGTGAAACATGGTGCCGTGAAACATTTTTGATATCCAATCAATACTATTTTTGCATTTTACAGCCATTTGTAGGTGTTGACGGGATAAATAGAATAGTAAGTTAGTGCCGTGAATGGTAAAAAATATCTGGCGCGGCACGAAAACGGGATGTGCTCGGCATAGCCTCGCCCATCCCGTTTCCTGAGCCTTGCCAGATATTTTTCCCCATTCACGGCACTAACCTACTATTCTCTATATACAGACAGTAAATTACCTGTGGGGAGGGAACACTGTACATTCCACAAATTTCATTAAAAACGTTCAACATTGACCTGGTGAAAAGTGATCTTCGTTAATCCTTAACCCTTTCCCTGTTTTGCGATATTTTGACTCTTCCAAATCGAAAACATCTGAATAAAAGAATCAAATGCTGGGTCAAATGATGGTTAAATTATCTGATAGAGGTAACAAGCAATTTCTCCTTTTCCCACAATGTTTTCAAAAGACATCTTCTGCAGAGGCGTGAAAAGTCGTTTCTATCAGGGAAAGGGTTAAGGATGGTTTTGTAAAGATATGCATACAACTCCCATCCTCCACTGTGTATTGATCAAGGCCCAAGGTCGAACAATAACACTCTCCCCCAAATTTATAACATGGTCTGTTCATTTTATTTTTGGACTATTGCATGAAGTGAAAAAATGGGTATCGTTTCAAAATAATGACAATCACTTCAGATCCGGACGAGACGGTTCGTTACGAGACGGCTCATCTGTAGCAGATTTCATCAAAAATCATTTACTTTTCCTGAAATGCATTATGTCATATAGAACTAATGACTGCATATATTTGATGATTAAAAGTATGCAGAATTATTATACTGAATTTATTACATTATCACAGCCAAAATGGCTGTGATAATGTAATAAATTCAGTATAATAAAAATTAATAAATTTATCATAAAATTGAAAATTTCTCCCTCAAAGTATACTTTGCTAGAAGTATGTTGGTGAAATAGGCTACTGGATCTAGTGGTTGCAAATGTGGATTTATGGTCGAAAGGTCTCGCCCCTGGGATTCCAGTAGCATATTTCACCAACATTGGTTGTAATGCATTTCAGGAAATAATGCATTTCAGGAAAAATAAATGATTACTTCCTCAAAGTACATTGTAATAGTATACTTTGCCATGTTGGTGAAATCGGCTACAGTTAGTTTGTTGAGGTTTAATGGCCTATCAACAGCTAAGGTCATTTAAGGCCGGGTCAATGGGTTTAGTACTAAATCCCATATATTACCTGTACAAGTACATGTACATTTTCAAGTACATGTACAAATGGGGGGAAAATCACAAATCAGAACTGAATATTTACAATAACAAAACTATATATTCAGCCCTGAAATCAGAATAATCCTGATCTGATGCCAGGTCTTTGCCATACCAGAATCACTTGGGCCCCTCCCAAAAGCAGTAGGATCAGTAATAATCTTTATAATGGGCAATAACCCAATTCAACTCCCAGGTAACTAAAGAGCCAAAGATAAAAACGTTCCCCGAGGGCCAAACCACGCAAATCGTGATTCCTATAAGGAGGAAACCATACCGTTAATTTACGCAGTCTCCTTCGTCCGACCACCACCCACGAAATCGGCTACAGATGACCTACAGTGGGATACAAGTTACAAAGGAAGACGGTTTGTCACATGATTAGTTCTTTAATAGAACGCTGACAAGTCATCCGCTGAACACAACATATGCAACTGCCTTTCTATCAATGATTGGTCAGTCGTAACAAAGTAATGAACTACATGTACATACAGTATAAATGAAATGGGCACGTGTACAAGAAAACTCATTTCAGAATTGACCACCTAAGAACTGGTTTCAGTGGCTGGTGAACATTGAAGGCCCTGATCAGATTGTACAGATAGATGTTGATATGGACCTGGGACTACACTGGCCACAAAAATAACAAGTCCTTTTTTGCCAATAAATTTCTGAACTTGTACCAAATATGTACAACCAACACTCGACGGATTCTTTTTACACTTTTCATTTCCCAATGATACTAAAAGGATGTTAAAGGTACATGCCCATTCAGTAAATTTCCACACTGATCTCAGGGGCGATAACCGTGTTTCCTTACAATGTTAACAGACATTACAATTAATTCCCTGTATATATTTTTTTAATGAGCAATGATCATACTTTACAATCTGTCGAAAATATATTATTTTTTTCAGGCAACGCATTTAATTAGTATAAATAATTAAAAAATATCAAGCCTCGTTTGCATGTGAAAATAGCCCGATACCACTGCGAGTCGCTATCAGTAAAATAAATATTACTAAATGATTATATCTGTATATCGGGCACTCGTAATTTTTAGAACTGGTGGTTTGTTTGTTTATTAGTGTTTAACAGCCTATCAACAGCTAAGTGTTTAACAGCCTATCAACAGCTAAAGTCATGTAAGGCCGGGCAAACGGGTTCGATCCAGTTTTAACTCACTGCATTGGGGGGAAATCCCAAAATCAGAACAGAATATTTACATCGAGAAAAAATATATTCAGTGAGGGCCAAACCAGGTCTCCAGTCGGAATTCCAGATAAAACTGGTGAATAGTGACACAATTATACACTTATTTAAGAGTGGGCATGTACCTTTAATTGTAATAACTTTACATTATGTATCAATTCATTACTGACATCAACAGCTACGGTCATTTAAGGCTGGGTCAACGGGTTTAGTACTAAATCCCATATATTACATGTACAAGTACATGTAGCCGGGTCGATGGGTTTAGTACTAAATCCCATATATTACCTGTGCAAATACAAATGGGGGGGAAAATACCAAAATCAGAACTGAATATTTACAATAAACAGATATATATTCAGCCCTGAATATAACCAAATTAAAATCCCAGGTAACAAAAGAGCCAAAGATAAAAACGTACCCGAGGACCAAACCAGGCAAATCGTGATTCCTATAAGGAGGAAACCCTACCGTTAAGTTACGCCTTCATGTTCGCCCGACCAACCACCCACGGCATTAGATAGAACAAATGTCGGCAAAAATCTGACTTGTACTTGGTTAGTTCAATGGTTGTCAATTCAAAGTTGTGTTTTCTGAACTCAAACAAGCATGTCATATGGATGAAGCGCCATACACACATGGAATATGTGTAGAAATATTGGTAGATGGATACGAGTGTGAAGATGCAATTTGGTACAAAATAATCCCCAGACGTCGTGCAGACTATTTGAGACTTATGGGAAGTAAAATATCAGGCGAGAGATTATTTTGGTACCAAAAGGCCATACATGTGTGAATATCTGAATATCACATACAATGTGTAATGCTATGTGTGAATATCTGAATATCACATACAATGTGTAATGCTATGATCTATGAATGAATTACAATGAATGAATTACCACGAAAACATACATGTAATGCAGACACAAACATGGAATTATAGCGTGCAACTTTCACAATTCTAGTCAAATAATTCATTACATATAAGGTAATGACTAGAGTATTTATTCATTTCAATAAATGAACGAGGGCCGAATCCAGGTTGCAATTCCCACCAATACACGAAGCTGCCATTCCCATAATTTCCAATACGATTCGAGATCCAATACAAACACATGAAGGTTCCCATCAAAAATGAATGGCAAAGAATTCTTGGATAAGCTTTACCATCAAAATGTTGTCAGACACATTTCTTTTAAAGTGAATTCAAATGTTTGAAAACAAAAATCATAGCATTTCCAATGTGTATTTGCTCTGTATTTATGCCAACAATTCACATCAAGTCTTGAGGACTGCAAAATACAAGAGTGGCAAATGTTTTTATTAGACGCTCGTACAGGGAGGGGGAAATATGTGACTGGAGAAATGGAGAGGTGTGGTCAATCAAGTGGCATGGTGAACGTTTCACAGACTAAACAGAGACCAATCACATCCAGACTGCCCCAGTTCTCAGTAGCCTATTTCACCAACATTGCAAAGTATACTTTTCTAGCAAAGTATACTTTGACGGAGAAATTTTCAATTTTAGGATAATTTTATTCATTTTTATTATACTGAATTTATTACATTATCACAGCCATTTTGGCTGTGATAAATAAATTCAGTATAATAATTTTGCATATTTTTAATCATAAAATATATGCAGTAGTTAGTTCTATACGAAATAATGCATGAAAAATAAATGATTACTCCCTCAAAAGAAAAGTATACTTTGCAATGTTGGTTTGTTTGTTTGTTTGTTTATTGGTGTTTAACGGCCGATCAACAGCTAAGGTCATGTAAGGCCGGGCAAACGGGTTCGATCCCGTTTTAACCTGCTGCATTGGGGGGAAAATTCCAAAATCAGAACGGAATATTTACATAGAGAAATAATATATTCAGCCCTGAAATTAGAATAACCCGACCTGGTGGCAGGTCCATACCACACCAAAGTCACTTGGCCCCTTCCCCTAAAATAGGATTACGAATAATCGTAATACTCACATAAGGGGTATAACCAGATTCAAATGTCACATACAAAAAGCCAAAGACGTATGCGAGAGCCAAACCAGGTCTCCAGTCGGAATTCCGGTAAGGATGAACCCCGATCGTTAAATTACCCATCGCTTGCACCCACCTTCCACCCACCTTCCACCCAATGTTGGTGAAATAGGCTACTGGTCACATACAGGGAGGGACGATATATGCATGTAGCTTATAAAACTTCACGTAGTCCTTTATCATGGTAAAAATCATGAAGTTTGATTGGTCGAGGCTGAGCAATCAAATTTTGAGTACAGATTTGGAGAATATGCTCAAGAGTTTTATAACCACAGGCCCAGATCATGGATTACAAGGCAATATTGAAGCAAGAGACGGACTGAGAATCCCGACTCAACAACATATCGTGTACAAGAACCAGACTGTCCGTTACAAGATTTGTCGTTCATGCATCTACATTTATTGGCATTTTGCTAGCTGCAACAGAATGAGGAATGATTAGGAGTTCGATGAAATTGTATGACCCAATTATGTAACATAATTATAAGCTGGTGAAAATGACCAATGAAAACGCTATACATGTACAACGGTTGCAAGATAATATAATATTACTCTTCTTTTGAGCAATGTTTGCTGTTCAATTTACATTTACTTTCCAATAAAGTATATTCTTTGACTGTGACCACTCATTCGCCTTGCAAATTGTGCTAACAATAAACTTTTTTGGAGACACAATAAAATCTTACGTACTTCAACAAGACTTGCTTGGAATGAAATCTATGCACGTATATATGGATCCCTGGTTGAGAAAATGGACCGTATAATGGCCGTAGTCAGCAGTCACAGATTAGTCAGGCCATACGATGATCGCCAGTCTATCAACTGCACATTTTGTATATCTGAAAAACAATTTTGATTGATCAGCATATACTGCCAGCTATACATTATGATCAGGATCTACACTGGCCTAAGGTCCGTTTTGTCAACCAGCCAATGCAAACGTCTCACGGTAGTCTCGACATTTGTGATTTTAACTGTTACACACCGTATAAGAATGCAAAATTAAAAAACTGCCATATGTATACACATGTATCTATCATTACGAGTAAAATGTACATATTAAAGAGATTGCCATTTTATATGCAATGTGTGACGATGACTAAAGATGACTGGTGGTACCTGATGTTATCACATGGCTATATTTATATAGCAAGTATTTTCTCATAGAAATAAACAGTCACGCCATCATGGCATTTATAATTGGCAACTGTCTCGACTCTAAACTTTCCGATTGATCGAGTGGCTTTTTTTTGTTGTTTTTTTACTTCCGTTCAGCAGCAAGGTTCAGATTGAGGAACCTATCCACAGTAACCTCATGTTCAAAAGAGAATTATTTGGAAACAGATGTAATGCAGCTTTTTTTGTACGGGTCGACTTGTCTACGATATTAGAACCGTGTCAAATAAACCTGTGGGTGGGTGGATTCAGCTGTTCTATTACTACAGCTTTCACACCAAATTGCCTGCAGACAAACAAGACGTGGTCTTGCCCGTCAAAATATCCTTATTGCCATTCTCTCGCACACGGGCGTAAAGGAGCCACGCAGAATATGGGCTCACGGCTGAGAAAAAATACCTTACGATGTTTGCGAACAACGTAGGCCCTGATCAGCCCGCGCATCTGCGCGGTCTGATCAGGGCCAACGCTGTTCGCCATTAAGACACCGAAGCAGCCGTATTGCAGTTGGCAAAATCATTATGCCATACACATGCAATGCGATTGTGCATCATGGTCAGGTCTACACTTGGTAACTGTTATAAGGGCGCTTTTTTCAGCCGCCCGCCCATATGCCAAGTAGATGTATAAGTAAAAGTAGAAAATCATACACCCGCTTTCTATGTTGTTCAAATCATTACCATCTTTCCCCCCGATATGTGTAATTAATACCATATACAAAGTTGATACACCGGACAGCATGCTCAACTTAACAGACTTCCTGGTTAAAATCCAGAGATCAGACACAGTTCAACAGAACACAATGATTTACAACCATCAAGTATATTCCTGCAATCCAGTGTATGTAAAAATCAGGGCAGTGTAAAGCATCCTCCACTGTCTTAACAGTTGTACATCGTGTTGCAAGCATACAACATGCAGTAACGCGACAGATATTCAAACACAACGCATGTTAATGTTAGGCCCTACAAGCCATTGCGGACAGTTCGCTGTGGGTAATACTTCCGACTGCAGGTCGATCGATGACTGCGCAGTCAGTTACACGGCAACAGCACTGTATCCAGTGTTTTTGATTCATCTCTTATCCAGCTTGTGGATTTCATCGGCAAGTCAGCGCGAGAGCGTGTGAAAGCACTTAAGCTAGTCAGTAAGCACGATCACACACAGTGGAATTGTCGGCGACGTATCTGCCTGGCGACTGTGGGCAAGGTCTCGTATAGCGGCAATGTCCCGTGGCTCAGGGGCCAGTTTCACTAAACTTTGTACGATGAAAAAGTCGGCCCCTAGTCCTGCATCTCCTCAGGGATTTCGTGGGGCCCGAGGATGCCGGGCACGGACATCTGCACCTTCTTCTTCTCCTCCTTGGCCTGCAGGATGGCCGCCTCTCGCTCCTCCAGGAACAGGTCGCTGTTGTCCTCACCCGCAAACTCCTATAGATGTGACATTTACTGAGATTTTATGTCCGTTCAACAGCAGGGTCATACGAGACCCCATGTGATTTTGTACCTAAGAACATGTGCGATTTTCATGAAATGTATTTACAGAAACTGATATTTTCTGCAAAGGACGTCAAACATTTTCATTGCAAATGCTATGGAAATTTTGTACGGAAACTTATAAATTTTGTACATATTCACGAGATATTGCACATGTTCTTAGGTACAAACTGTGGGTCAAGCTCACATGGCGTGTCTCGTATGTGGCTGCGACTTGAGAAATGGGGCTAGTGTAGCTCATGATCATATTGCACACTCCTATTGTTAGAAGCATGACGGTGTTTCATTGATGGAATGGCGAACAGATCACGATCAGACTGTACGGATGTAAAACCCATAAGCCACATTTCGTCAGTCATAACGACATACGAGTGATGTGATTTTGTACCTAAGAAAATGTGCAATATATCATGAAAAATATTTGTTTTCCATAAATGACGTCGAAAATTGGTAAAATGTTCAGCTCAAATGCGGACTAGAATTACATTTGCTATGAAAATTTTACAGAAAATATAAGTTTTAGTAAATATCGTGAAAAAAAAGCACATCTTAGATACAAAATCACATGGTTTGCTTGAGATGTGAGAAATGGGGCTTATGGCATTTCTGGTCCATCTAGTACGATATTCTCGCCCACTCCCAGTCCGACAAGGATCTATACAGTTTGCAACAATCAGGATGGTTGTTAGCCGACTCGATGGTGAACAGTGTAGACCCTGATCAGGCTGTGTGTATACGCATGCTGATCCGGGGCCCGTTTCACTAAACTTTCTATGACTAAAATGTTCGTAAGTGCAAAATGATGATAGTCTGTAAATTTCACATGAACACGGTTTTCTTGTAAATAATTGTTGGATTTACATTTATTGAGCATAGGCTGCATATGCTCAATAAATGTAAATCCATCAATTCAAATTTACAGACGATTCTAAATTTGCGCTTACGAACATTTTAGTTTTAAGAAGTTTAGTGAAACGGCCCCCTGGTTCTACACTGGTTACAAGTCATATGTGCCATTTGTCCGGTCACAGCCACATATACAGATGGGAATGTACCTGTATGGGAGGAGCACTGAACATACAGCAGAGACGGGACCTCGAGTCTCATCTGATGGGACCAGTGGGATGGGAATACTATGAAAGTATTGAAGTCTAATGCTCCACAACCAGATCTTCAACCCATATATCCCAATCACAGCGGATTTTAGGTGCAAATCTCAGTAACGTGTGAAGCCATTCAGGTGCGATACGATAAATAGGGAAATTTAATTATATACCGTCAGCTGACGATTCCATCGTCCTTACAGTGGTAGCCATTTCAGAGTAATTTTCATTTTATGCAAGTTTTCTCGAAATCATTCTAAAAACATTGCCACCTAACAGCAGCCATCTGTAGCCTATTTCACCAACATTGCAAAGTATACTTTTCTAGCAAAGTATACTTTCAGGGAGAAATTTTTAATTTTAGGATAAATTTATTAATTTTTATTATACTGAATTTATTACATTATCACAGCCATTTTGGCTGTGATAATGTAATAAATTCAGTATAATAATTCTGCATACTTTTAGTCATCAAATATATGCAGTAGTTAGTTCTATATGAAATAATGCATTTCAGGAAAAGTAAATAATTGCTCCCTCAAAGTATACTTTGCTAGAAAAGTATACTTTGCAATGTTGGTGAAATCGGCTACTGATAACAAGCAAATTAGCGATGCGATTGGCTAATTAGAGACCAAAATATATTTGTCAGTCGGATCTATTTCCAATATTAAGTTCACTATGAACACTAAGGATAGAGATGTAATTAAGTCGACACGACATGTGAAACGTACCCTAATCTGTACAAGGAAGTCTCGCAGATGTTCCTTGAAGGCAGATATGTCTTGGTTAAAACTGAACAGTCCTTCAATGAAGATCTTTATCTGTGGTCTGCAAAAATCAATACAAAACAAATTTGAGCATGTCAATTTGAAAATATTCCGAAGCGACACTGAAAGTATTAGTTACAAATATTGATTAGTGCCATTTCACTGAAAGTGATACAAGGTGGACACAAATTCCTCGATTTTTCCCTGTAAGGAATTTATTTTTAGATTTTCCCCGTTTTCCAGAGTCCGTGGTCACCCAGTGATAACCGATTACGGCGCACACCAATGTCTAAATCAAACACCACCATCCCACATTCAGGGATTCCGCTGGGGAAAATAAACAAAATTGCTATTTCAAAAAAATAATTTTGCGAAAGTGGCGATCGCCAGCGGAATCCCTGCACATTATTACACATTACATTTCACAATTTTAGTTTAAAACTGGGCAGCATATGCGTGATCTACAAAGTATCACAATACAGAATGTCGGGCCCGCCAAGCTATTTCATAGTCGTGTTACGAAAATTTTAATACACATTTCTGACCGTGGGCAACGGTGGGCCATAGAATGAAAAAAATATGGATAGATTTCCCCCCCCCCCCCCCCCCAACACAATAATCACAAACGTTTCAGCAAGATTACAGATGGACATGCGGAAGACTAGACATACAGACACCATTATGATCATCATCACATTTTCAGCAATTGTACTCGACAATCGCATGTTTGAAAAGTGAAAGTGAATGGGTTTAACGTCCCACCAACAGCTAGGGTCATATAGAGATGGGACCACAGTTTAAAGTCTCATCCGACAGACCAGTGGGATGGAAATACTACGACAGTATTTTTGATGCCTAATGCGAGGTTTGAACCCACAACCTCCGGATTGGAAGTCAGGTGTTCTAACCCCTAGGCCAACATCCATCCCTAATCGCGTGTTTGAATCGGCCATTGCCATGTCAGTATCTGGCCACAATGGTACATACTCATTTAAGTGTGGGAAAGCTGCCTTGAGTAGGTTCAACAAGAACTGGTGGATATATTCGACGTTCTGCGCCACTGTGGATGTGTTGCCACCCAGAGCTACCGTGATCTTGCCTCGTTCCAGAAGACTGAACATGTATGCCAATATCGTCGCCTGCATCGTCAAACCTGCAATACAGCACGTGTGTGTAGTAATAGAGGCAGTTGGGAAGTTCACTCATTCTTGGCTATGACCGTGTATATGCCAAAACAACTTGAATATAATATAGAATTATATAATCCAGTATACATGATAGGATCCAAGACAAAGCTTTGCATTTATGATATACTCATTCGTTAAATATAATAATATCGATGAGATTGAGTGTAAAACAAGGTAAATTTTTGTTTTTATTTATTGGTGTTTAACGCCCATCAACAGCTACGGTCAGTTAAGGCCGGGCCAACGAGTTCAATCCCGCATTTAACCTGCTGCAGTAGGAGGAAAATCCCAAAATCAGAACGGATATTACATAGAAATATATATTCAGCCCTGAAATTAGAACAACCTGACCTGGTGCCAGGTCAATAACCAGGTCTCCGGTAGGGGTAAATCCCGATCATTAAATTACCAATCGCATGCTCCTAACCAACCACCACGCAACAAGGTCAAGTAAAGTGAACAAGTTATATTTAATTTATCCACAGCATCGCATTGTTGCCCAAAAAAAATGTTTCAGATGGTTTTTGCCGTAATATTAATTTGTTCAGTATTTCTTTTAATATACCGACACTTTTAGTCATTAGGTTTTCTTATTTCTCCACAAAAGTATGTTGCTACCTCTAGTGAGATGTAACCACTCATAAAACCATCCAGTCGAGTAGATAATATATGTCATGCGATTTTGTACCTAAAGAACATGTTAAACGTGTTCTTTAGGTACAAAATCACATGGCATGTATTATCTACTCGACTGGATGGCAGGCAGTCTATGTATCGTTAGTTTTATGGGTTTCATTGCCACATATCGCTTTTTATAATGCCTGTTCAAGTTTGTAAAGCACATCCGCATACTTTGGCAGTGTCATATGTCTGATTTACAGTGGAGCCTCTCTAAACCGGACAACCTGGGGACCTCCCAGTGTCCGGTTTATAGAGAAATTTCACTATATTTTATATTCCGTATTTGCTATGAATATTTCGTCAACATTACACGTCATTTACGGAAAAAGGTGTAAATACATAGCGCGTCTCGTATATATGTTTTAAGTAATGGCTTACCAGCTGTGTGGGAACTGTCAGTGACGATGGAGAATATGTGCTGTAGGATGTCCGTGAAAAACGTCTGGTAGAAACTCTGGGCCGCGTTCTCCTCGGAACCCACATTTTGTAACAACACATACAGAATGTCAAGGCCTGTATCGGCCACGTTTCTCATTGTGTGCTTGAATGCCCAGATGATAGAATCGAGCACCAATTTGAACTGGGCAGCTGGGATATTGAGGAATGCTGTGGAGACAAGACGTACAGAAGATTAGAAAGCGATCTATTGTACTTTCCAACTCAATTTACCAGCAATAGCGATCTAGTGTACTTTCCAACTCAATTTACCAGCAATGAAATTGTAAGACAATGCATATTAATTTGAGATGCAATATTAAATGTGATGTGACAAAATCATATTGTATGGGAGTTGCTGCTCTAAAGGCAGATATCAATCAATGTTTAGCACTTATGAATGAACAGTACGATGTTTAGAACCCTACAAGGTTATTACAAAATATTTAATAGTGAAGCATTCAGAAAATATTATGACAGAACATGGACAGTTAGTGAGCTCAAGCATTTTCATTTACAGATTAATAACATTGGGCTGGTATAGACAACTACTATCGGCCGCCAATTGAGAAAAGGACCTTACAACATGTACAACCAGCATAGCCCCAGATTAGGGCTGTTCCAGTAAAACATACATGGGAGGGGGGGACACCACTTTTAGATTTGGGTAGCCTACCATAGATGCGAATTAGTAGCTCTGGCACCCACCCATAGATGTGCCTTTACCTTGAAAACACCGACCCATAGATGTGATTTAATTGGTTGTGAAAACAACCACCCATAGATGTGATTTAATTATAGTGATTTACGAGTCTCGCGGGAGACATTCAGATTATAACCAAAGCCTGCCGAATATAGGGGCATGCCGAATACCGGTATATCGACCATACGACGCAGTTTTCCCAATTTTAAACTCACGGGCCCCATTCCCAAAATACTAAACACTGTTATAGGCAAGCCGCTGCTGATTTACCCAATATGTTGCACACTAATTCATTCTGCTCGTTGCCGAGCCAGGCAATCAGTTGTTCGGTGTTCATTGAAGCCAGGCTCGCCATTTTATTGTTGTTGTTGTTGTATGCGAGATCCCTGCGCTGATATTTCACTCCTCCCGGAAAAAACGACGCATTTCCGTGATTTTTTTTTTGCACAATTTAATGCGGCATCTCGATTTCGATAGCGAATAGCGATTTGAAAGAATGACGACGTTTAATACCAGAAGGCATGCTACAAATCACCCATAGATGTGATTTTAGTGTGAGAACCCCCACCCCACCCACCCATAGATGTGATTTTAGTTGGATCTCACCCACTCATAGATGCAATTTTTAGGCACAGACACCCTGGCATGTATTTTCTTTTTTCTGCCGTCCCCGGGTGCCGTGTATGTTTAACTGGAACAGCCCTTAGCCAGAGCCTCTGTGCAGTAAGATCTGGGGCTATGCGGACAGTCATACACTCACTGACGTAACCTTACTACTATCTCGATCTACAATTCAATTGTTGCACATTCCGTTAGGTGCACCTTTCTGAGCGGGGGACCATACACTACCTTGGAAACAGTGGGTGTTGACGGCCTGCAGTAGGAGGAAGAAGTTTGTTCTGTGTTCAGGGAACTCCTCAAAGTCTTTATTGATCATCTCCAACGTACACTCAAACACGGCGTCAAATATCTGAGGTATATCTTTTGTGATGTTGTTCTGAAATGCAGGTATTTATGCCAGTATATAACAGTGACCAATACATGCCAACACATCAGAGATCTGTTTATAAAACTCGAGCATGTACTCTGTTGCAATATGCTGGCAATCAGAGTTTGATTGATCAAGACTGAGCGGATCGATTTTGAATACAAAGTTGGGCATGCTCCAAATGTTTTATAAGCATGGACCCAGATATTAATTGTATTTGCTACACGCTAGATTATATTTCAAAGTTTACTACAGTTATAGTATTGTTTTAATTAAAATTTAAACGGTGACATTTTATGTAACAATTTTGATAGTACTACCAATGTTCATGGTGTAATACATGGTTTTGAGGCTTAGACACAGATCAGTCATTGAACTAGTGAAATACGACAGATACTCGTCATGTACAATCTAGATCTACAATTGAGTAACCACACTGTTCACACACTTAATATGCTCCATTTTGTCATTGATTTGATGTTCAACAGCCTATCAACCGCTATGGTCATTTAAGGCCGGGTCAACGGGTTCAATCCTATATTTAACCTGCTGCATTGAGGGGAAAATCCCAAATTCAGAACGGAATATTTACATCGACAAAAATATATATTCAGCCCTGAAATTGGAATAACCGGACATGGTGCCAGATCCATACCACACCAAAGTCACTTGGCACCTGCCCCTAAATAATCGTATATTACTAATATAAGGGGTATACACCAGATTCAACTCTCGCATACAAGAATGCCAAAGATGTACCGGACCAAGTCAGGATTCCGGTAAGGACAATTTACCCATTGCATGCTCCCAACCACCACATTTTGTCATCGAATGTAATGTGGCTGTGACTGGAGAAATGGGGCTTATCAGTTTTGTGACCAGTGTAGATCCAGATCAGCCAGTGCATGTGCAGTCTGATTAGGATTTTCACTGCTCGCTATTACATCAATGAAACACCCGTCATGCTTCTAACAAGCAATATAGATCGTCATCAGGCTACACGAGTCAGTGTGCTAATTGCCCCAGCAGAAGCCTCATTGATCACAAATCCCATAAGCCCCATTTCTCCAGTCACAGCCACATATAATGAGAGAATAATGAGCACTCACCTCCAGACGGTTCACTATGGTTGCCATTGTACTTAATACTTCCGGCTCCCGAGCGGCGGGCACGTTTCTCTGATAATCCAACAACACCGCGTCCAATAACGGAGGAACAAAGTTTTCTGCCACCATCTGTGGGTCATTGGATCGACTCACCCATCCAGAGATCAATTTCAATGTTTCCTTTTTCACAGTTCTCATGCTTCGTATTAACGGCTGTTTTGTGACACCTTCACCGTTCGTAGCAATAGCACTGCTAATGTTTTCACTCATCACTTTATACACATTTAACATGTCCAAGTAGATCCGACCCAGCTGTAAACAGATACATGAATGGTTATTAAAGTATATGTATAAACCAAGTATAATCTGCTGTCTGGAGACCCATAAATGAAGCAAGTTAATTTTGACTTTTAACTCAACTAAACTTGAAAACCATCAACTAACCTGGGGCCCGTTTCACTAAACTTCGTACGACTAAAATCTGCAAATTTAGAATCGTCTGGAAATTTCAATTGATGGATTTACATTTATTGAGCATAGGCTGCATATACAGCCTATGCTCAATAAATGTAAATCCAATATTTGTTTACAAGAAAAAGTTGTTAATGTGAAATTTACAGACTATCATAATTTTGCACTTACGAACATTTTAGTCGTAAGAAGTTTAGTGAAACGTGCCCCATGACTCGAAAACCAGAAGAAACGGAGCATAACAATAAATCAATCAATCAAAGACAATAACAAATGTATTTACGAGATGTCGGTAATAGCCATTTGGCTATTAAAATAACCAGTTGGCTATTTCGTAAATATATTAAATACACAAACAAATTATCAGGTGCTAGAATGCTATGTACTAGTGGTATCCGTAAAAGCCATTTGGCTACTGCAACGAATTGGCTACTATTAACTACTATTAAAACTATTGAAATGGTTTGTGAAACCCAAGGATTCCGCTGGCGATCGCCACTTTCGCAACTGGCTATAAAAATAAACAATTGGCGATAAAAAATTACAATTTTTCAAAGAAAAAAATAAAATAAAAAAATAATATTTTTTTCAAATGGCGATTTTTTTATTTTCCCCAGCGGAATCCCTGGAAACCGTAGCACCAGCCTCGGTGCATCACCACTATGCAAGCATCGCGCTACAAACGTACCTGTACCACATATGGGTGTCCGAGTGCCTTACAGGCACGGACATTCGTTTTGAGGATGTTGCCGAGCTGTTTCACAGCGTTGTGATCCTTAAGAACCTCGACGTTCTGGGTGGCCTGGTTGATGCAAGCATCGCGCTACAAACGTACCTGTACCACATATGGGTGTCCGAGTGCCTTACAGGCACGGACATTCGTTTTGAGGATGTTGCCGAGCTGTTTCACAGCGTCGTGATCCTTAAGAACCTCGACGTTCTGGGTGGCCTGGTTGATGATGCCGTCCCACACCTGGTTGGGCAGCAGCATGTACCGCTCTATCAGGTGTTCCTGCGCCACCTGGTCTGTCTGGGCCCCGATCATCATCCCCACCGCCTCGTAGAACGTGTGCACCTGTTGACAGACACAGGCTAGCAATCAATCATCAGCTACATGGCACATTAGAAGCACCACGAAGGTGGACCAAACACTAACCGAGTGTGACAGATCGCAATGCGCGGGATGACAACATAAACTCTCATTATTCTTCAAATATTTAACCAAAAAATAAATAACAAACACATTATTATTATGGCTATATGTTACCTGCTGTGGCTGTAGGTCGCAGATGATGGTGTTGATGCCATTCAGGATCTCTTCAATGAAGGGCATCACCTCCCCAACCTGCACCTGCACAAAGTGGCGCCGGCATTTCAGCGAGATCTTGATAAACGTATCACACGCCATGTCTTGTACTCCATCGTGGGTCTCTGAAGATAACAATGGTGAATAGGATTTTAAAACGGTTGAATCTCATGTTAGCAATGTAATGTTATTGATAACTGAAATGTGATACGTATACAACGAGGCTATAAACGGAGATTAAAAGCCTGAATGTCTGTTAATACACAACATTGCTATCACTGACAAAATAGGCGAAACATAAGATAAGTAAAGATGCAAGTTGAAATAGAAGTTAATTTTTTTTTTACCTTTACAAAGTACATTTATATTTCTGAGAAGAGTAAACTTGCATGTTTCACCTTAAATGTGGCTGTGACTGGAAAAATGGGGCTTATGGTTTCTGCGACCAATGTAGATCCAGATCAGCCTGTGCATCAGATTGATTGATTGAAATCACCGCCAGTTTCTGCCACCAGTTACCCACGCTCGTATAACAATATAACTCACCGTGCATGAACTCAAACAGCTTGTTGACGACAGTCTTCAGGAATCGCCAGTGGGCGCGGAGGAATCGCGGGTACTGACCGACGACGTACATGATGTTGGAGGCGACGATTGCCTTGTTGTCCTTGCCGCGTTTCTGCTCACACAGCCCCAGCAGGTCCTTGATCACGGTGACGAGGAACCGCTTCTCGTCGTCCTCGTGCATCGCCCCACTGATGGAGCCGATCGCCCAGCACAGCTGCAACACAAAACATAGCATGTGTTTGTGCCAGCCCATGGTATTTGTGTCCAGGCTTGCCAATGCTAGCACATTGAACCCAACATTTGTTGAAAAGTGCACACTGTGGATCTGGATCTGCAAAGGGATCAACACTTGTTGCAAAGGCAATCACATTTATTACCCAGTGACATTTATTTGTTAAACAGCAGAATATCCTGCAGAGATTTCCCTGACCCGTTTTCTGCATCCCGATGCATTTTATTGGCCGAGGACCCACTGACAATTGGCACTGCATCCCACGGACCCTCAAAATTAATCATGTTCAAAAGTTTACAGCATTTTTACACTTTTTGACAAGAGAACCTGTGTGACTGTTCTTTATAGAAAACAGATAATTCAGGACTATCAATACCACTTTGATATTATTTTGAATGAAATATGTGTATGAAACTTGGGACCCTAAAAAATCATCAGGGACCCCAAAAATAGTAAAGTTGTGAGTCGTGGGACCCACATTTAAAAAATCCTAAGGAAATCTCTGCTATAAAACCAGTACAAACATTGATATGATAAAAGCAGAAGTTCTTTTTAATTGTCAAAATCACATTGAACAACAAATGAACGAACAGCTAACACCAGCTACTTGACATTATTTGTTTAGGTCCTGCCGGATCAAAGTGACAGTGAATGGTTTAACATCCCAGCAACAGCACAAGTCATATAGGGACGGGACCTAGGTTTCAAGTCTCATCCGAAAGACCAGTGGGATGAAAATACTATGAAAAAACAAGAGGGCCATGATGGCCCTAATTCACTCACCTGACTCCATGAACACCAGAGGAGAATGTGACATCGAGATCATGTTTTAAAAAAATAGTGCTATTTTTAGATGGCGGTCGTCTTGGGTTAAGCGATGACTCATTTTACCAAATCTGAAAATGCTTCACCCAAGGATCTTAACTTACTATGAAGTTTGGCCAGCATCGGCCATGTGGTTCCTGAGAAAAAGACGTTCAAAATCTCGAATAAATGGACCTTTTGGAGGCCATCATGGATGACATAATCATTTGATTCCGACAAATATTGCACCAGAACAATCGCCTCATCGATACCGTCAATTTGACATGACATGAGCATATTTGGTCAAAAATAAAATTTGACCCCACAGGCCATGCCCATTTTTGACCCCAGGGTCACCATTTTAACACCTTTGAAAGAGCATTCTACGACAATCATTCCTACCAAGTTTAGTCGAAATTCGGCTGGCGGTTCAGGAGAAGATTTTTTAAGAATTTGTGCTATTTTTAGACGGCGACCATCTTGGATTAGCGACGACCTCCGTTTTAACAAATCTGAAAAGGCTTCACCCATGGGCCATAACTGTGAAGTTTGGCCACCATGGGCCAAGCGGTTCGTGTGAAGAAGAATTTTGAAATCTCTAATAAAAGAACGACCTTTTGACCTTTCGGTGGCCATCTTGGATGAAATGACCAACCAATTTCGACAAAAAATGCACCACAGCGATCGCCTCTTTGATACCTTCGATTTGATATAGACATGACCGTATTCAGTCAAAAATAAATTTTGACCCCACGGGCCACGACCATTTTTGACCCCGGGGTCACCATTTTAACAACTTTGAAAGAGCATTGTACATCGAACATTCCTACCAAGTTTTGTCGAAATCCGGATAGATATTCATGAGAAGATTTTTGAAGAATTTGTGCTATTTTTAGACGGCGGCCATCTTGAATTAC
This sequence comes from Conchocele bisecta, assembly GCA_029237695.1. Taxonomy (NCBI): domain Eukaryota; kingdom Metazoa; phylum Mollusca; class Bivalvia; order Lucinida; family Thyasiridae; genus Conchocele; species Conchocele bisecta. The sequence goes on from CM055269.1 coordinate 45,783,675, forward strand.
GTAAGGAAGTCATTTTAACAATTTTGTAATCCCCCTACCTAAGGACCATGACCATGAAGTTTGGTGACTATAGGCCCAATGGTTACCGAGGAGAAGACGACGACGGAAACATTGCGGTAACAATAGCTCACACGAGCTTCGCTCAGGTGAGCTAAAAATTGATGCCTAAGGTGATGTTTGAACCACAACCCCCAAATTGGAAGCAGTGTTCAAATCTCTATCTCACAACCCATCCCTCCAGCCAGATCACCGACTGGCAGTAACTTACCGTGTTGAGGTTTTTCCACGACCACTCGGTGCCATTGACCTGATTGTGTAGCTTTTCTGTCATGATTGCCTCCGTGTCTGCGTAGTCCAAGTGGGTCAGGTACACTGGAATATATGCGCGTGATGTTTTGTATGATCATCGCAAGGATGGCAGGAAACTGGGTCTTATGGGTTTATGAGAATTGGTTTTGCAACCAGTGTAGTTCCGGATCAGCATGTGCATCCGCAGTCCGATCAGAATCTGCAATTTTCACTATTCCATTATAAATGAAACACCAGTCGTGCTTCTAACGAGCAATATAGGATATTATCAGGCTACAGAAGTGTGAGATTTGATCTCGAGATACATTGGTCGCAAAATCCATAAGCCCCATTCCTCCAATCACAGACACATATAAAGATGGAACACCCATTGTAAAACCAATTTCTCCAGTCAGTTTGTTTGTTTGTATTTAGATATACACATATTACACTTCGTGGTCATACCGAGTGTTTCGCGCATGTTCTTGTAGAGGTTGATGGAGTCCGTGTCCTTCATGAACTCGCGCACCACCTCGCCCTGGTCATTCTCCACGACGAGCACCTCCTCTGGCTTGGCCATCCGCGATATCATCACCCGCCGGATCTACAATCACAACACCATCTCCAGACACAACTTCCAAAACAAATGGTGTCCAAATATTTAGGGGTATTACAGTTAATTGTAAATGATAACAAAGCAGGCTTTGAACAAAGCATAATTAACTTATATGATTTGTTTGAATTATGCCTATTAACATTTCCAATAAGTATATTTTTAATGCTATGATAGTTTGGCAAATCTTTTGCCAAGAAAATTGAACGAGTATGACACACAATATACTACCTCAGACATACACACCAATCAACACGCAAACTTTCTAGATTCAATCAAGTTGAGGATCTTGAATTACTTCTACCTAGAAGTAATTGAAATACTCGGTATAAACCTTTCCGGGATAAATGAAACAAAATGCTGCTAAAGTGAAGTTTCACGTAAAGTAAATAATAAATAACCTGGAGTAGGTAGCCTGGATGTCGTTGATGGATTTACATTTATTTGAGCATAGGCTGCATATGCAGCCTATGCTCAATAAATGTAAATTCATCAATCATGAAGAAACACAGATCCACCCACTGCATACGTACCCGTGAGAGGACTGGGTTGTACAGTTGTCGGCGGATGGGCAGCTCGTTGTGGGACTTGCCGAGCAGCAGTGGGGATGAACTGCCGGAGAAGGGACTCTCCCTGTACAGGTCTGCAGCCAGAGAGTTCCAGTACTCGAGGCAGATCTTGAAGATCTCCACCTCCTCCACCTCGGAGATCAGGATCAGGTAGTTCAACGCCTGCAAACGGCAATGGGGGCATTCCATGGTCATGTGCATTGTTGCAGGGAGAAATGGATCTTATGGGTTTTACGACTAGTGTAGATCTGGATTAGTCTGCACAATCCACACTGTTCACCATTCCCAATGCAACACCCATCATGCTTCTAACAAGCATTTGAGATTGTTATCAGGCTACAGGAGTGTGCTATTTGGTCAGGAACCACACTGGTCACAAATCCCATATGCCCCATTTCTCCAGTCACATATAGAGAAGTACCAGGCTAGTGTATGTTGATATCACGTCTACCATAAAAGGCTAGAAAACGTGTACAGTAAAAATTCTGAGGATTGCCAAAAATTCCTACGGTTCCGAGCCGAGTCTGATAAACTTGAAATTAAACACACCAGTACTATTTAGCGGATACTGTTTTATACCAGAAGATGGGCAAATAGAACATGGTTTTCATTGAAAATGATGCAGATATGTTATGTTGCATCAGTATACCGATATCATTAAGTAATGCCATGTGACATCTGAAATTCAACACATATGAAATACACAAACAGTAACACGACAATAACCACTTTAAGTTGACTTTGACAAACTAGTAATTCAATATTTAGTTTCGCAAAACATTTTTATAGAAAAATGTATGAGAATCACACTTTCAAGCCCCAAAATGATCCCTGCACGGCTCAGCCTTGCGCGTACCTCCATGAGAGACTCGTTGAGGTCTGGCTTTTTCTCGATAAGCTGTGCGTGCTCCTTGAGGAAGGTGCAGAGGAAGAGACTGAGGTTCTGGATAAACATCTGTTCATCGTCCGTGCCTCGCTGGTACGCGTCCTTGATGTTCGTCGACACTGGCAACATCTGTAGATAAACAGCTGATCATATAGTGGCTGTGACACGATTGATTGAATTGATTGGTGTTTTACTGGCCCAAGCTAGTCATTTAGGGCCGGGCTGTGACTGGAGAAATTGGGCTTTAATATGGGTTTTGCGACCAGTGTCTGCAGTCTGATCAGGATTTGCACTAATCGCCATGCATCAATTCCCGTCATGCTTCTAACAAGCATTATAGATCGTCATCAGGCTACAGGAGAGTGCTATTTGATCACGAGTTACACTGGTCACAAATCCCATAAGCTCATTTCTCATTTCACAGACAGTCACACACAGCAGTATTACATACTTATTGCATAGTCTCATTTTGCCGATACTGATTTGAAAAATAAAATTATTTCTGTAAATTACAATGAAATTTTACAAAAATTTAACGCTCATGTGGAATTGAATTCCGCATGAGCTATGAATTTTTGTCAATCTACTGTAATTCATGGAAATTCGATTGATTTTGAAAATCATTATCAGCGAAATAAGGGAGGTAATTATAGAACCCGACTACGATGAAATTTCATTGGTCTCGGTACATAAATTTAATCTTTCATTACGACACTAGGAGTTCATGTAATGTGTTTTAAGCTACAGGAGTGCTCTATTTGATCAGGAGCTACGTTGGTCAGAAATTCCATCAGCCCCATTTCTCCAGTGACGGCCTCATTTTTTTTTTAACGCAGACAGGTAAAGCCAGTAAACAATACACACCTGTTTAAGTTGTGTGGTGGTGAAGCTGAAGAGTTGGACAAACTGTTCATCGTACTGCGATACCTGGACACTCGCTGCAATAACAGAATTAAAGTGATAAATCCCGACATACATAGGATGAATATGCATTGAACTATTACATCCCTGTCAAAGAACACCATGCATATTATAGTCTGCGAGACTCGCTGAAATAAAAAACAGAATTACAGTAATGAATCCTTCTTGTACACACACGAGACACGCCATGTCATTTTGTACCGAAGAACAGGTGCGATTTTTCATGAAATATACTTACAGAAACTGATATTTTCTGTCAATGGAGATGATTTTCATAGCAAATGCAGAATAATATTCCACATTTCTATGCAAATTTCATCAACTTTCGACTTCAATTACGGAAAATATCGTAATTTTTGCACATATTTTTCACGAGACATCGCACATGTTCTTAGGTACAAATTCACATGGCGTGTCTCATATACTATAATATGCATGGTGTTCTAGTTAAATGCATATTCATCCAATGTAGATCATGCAGTTCGATCAGGATGCAAACTCTGATTTTATGTATGCATATGGTGTGTATAGAGTTGTCAGAAGACAACGAAGCTCACCTGTTGGCAGCCTTCACTCAAACTTGGCACAGTTGCATAAAAAAACATGAATATTATATAACTTGACCTTGGGTTAAGGGGCGTGCGGTGGACATTGACATTGGGGTCAGTGGTGGAAGGTGGGTCGTGGGTTTGCTATAGCATAATATAGCATATTAAGATTCATGCATGTATGAAATATCAATGCGCTCCCTGAAAACAGAAGTAAAACAAAATTTAACCCAACATTAACTTTATGAACGCACTAAGTTGGTGATTGTCTACAGCATGATAGCTATTCACATGAGGAATGCATGTATGAATGTGCTAAGTTTGTGACCTTGACCTTGGGGAAAGGGGTGTGTGGGGGGGGGGGGGGGGGGGGGGGGGTCATGGACTGATTTGCTGTAGCGCAATAGAGGATCATCAGATGAATGCATGTATGAAATATCAAAGCATTCCTTGTAAAGAACAGAAGTTACACAACATTTACCCCAACGTTAAGTTTATGAACATGCTAAGTTTGTGACCTTCACATTGGGGTAAGGGTTGGGTGGTGGGTTGTGGATTTGCTACAGCATGATAGAGGGTCATCTGAGGAATGCATGTATGAAGTCATAAGACATTTACCCCAACGTTAAGTTTGTGGACGACGCCGCCGCCGCCGACGACGCCGCCGCCGACGCCGCCGGGGGTATGCCAGAAGCTCTTCTGCACGAAATGTGGCTGTGACAGAAGAAATGGGGCCTATGGGATGTTTGACCAGTGCAGCTCCAGGTCAAATGGCACACTCATGTAGCCCGATAACAATCTATATTGCTTGTTAATAGAGGTTTTTCATTGATGGATTAGCGAAAAGTACAGATCCTGATCAGACTGCAATGACCATTTCTCCAGCCACAAAGCACAGAAGGGAATCAACTTGCTACTCAGATTTCTTATCATTGCTTAAGATCGATATAAATGCAGTCAAACATCCGTAACAAACAGTAAAATAATGTGATTGATAACTCAATTCTATAAACCAGAAAGAATTATATAATTATGATTACCGATTTCTGTCAAGCACTTCAGCGTGACGTTTCTAAACATGGGAACATTCAGAAACTGAAAAAGAAATAAAACATAATGTGGTTAGAATTCGACATGAAACATTGTGAAAATGTGTCGGTGACATGATGCCGAGACATAGCACTTATTGTTGATTATGATGTCTAAGATGTAACATGATTATTTTGGAAATCTCATCTTGATTGCATGTTCGGCATCAGTCAGTACAGTAGATGTTCACAAGGTGCTGCACAACAACGAGTGTATGGTTAATACATTTTTTAACCATTCACCCATAGCTAACTGGAATGTATTTTGATACGTAAATTTTCCGACCAATCCAATATTCAAAAATTTATTCTCAGACTAGTACATGTATGACAAGGGGATGTTTTTGTTCTAAAAAATATGAGAACTACTTGCAAAAAGTGCAATTCCTGATGAGACGGTTCGTCACGAGCCGGCTCATCTGAATTACAGACTAATATATTTATAAAAACGGGTTTAAAAAAAAAACATAAGAAAATTACTTGCAAAAAGTGCAGATCCTGATGAGACGGCTCGTTACGAGCCGGCTCATCTGGATCTACACCGTTTGCAAACACCGCTATAGAGGTCTGTAGTTTTGAAAGGGTTAGTGGAAGCTATTTTGTTTAAATAATGAAATAACCATATTTTCGCATTAATTATGAAATGATTCGAGGTTTAGTCAATAATATACGCCGAATGATTGTCCAAATATACGCCGAATGATTGTCCATTCAGCATTGTCGAAAGACACACTGCATTTTATAAGTAGAGTATCCTATGTGTTACCTTATATATCAATGTTGTGATGAGCTTTGTTTCAAAGATATAGCCGAGGGGGATCCAGTTGAGGAAGCGCAGCAATGTGTCCAGTGTGGAACCCACTAAAGGGGCATTCTGTGAATTATCCTGCAAAATGAAAAACACATCCATCAGAAAAGTTCGCAGGCAAATGTGTATTCCACTGGCCACGTGTGTTTTAGCCACCGAAGTAACTGCGGAATTACAAGATACCCTTTGTCATCCAAAGCCACATTTAGATAAAGACAAACTATTTACAGAGAATAAAACTAAGTCCCAGATTAGCCAGTATGAAACATGGAAAGTCTTCCAACAGACAGCATAGCTTAATATCAGACTTCTGGGGGCCGTTTCACCAAACTCTGTACGACTAAAATGCTTGTAAGTGCAATACTATGATAGTCTGTAAATATCACATTAATAATGGATTATGCTCAATAAATGTAAATCCATGAATTGAAATTTACAGATGATCCCAAATTTGCACTTCAGAACATTTTAGTCGTACAAAGTTTAGTGAAACGGGCCCCAGGAGTGTGCTAGCATATCAGTAACAAGCCTGATGAAAAATTCACATTCCCATTGTGCCAGTCACAAATATGGCTTACCATTACAAACTGGCAGAGTTGAAAGATCTGGGAGAATTCACTACACATGCTGTCCTTCAAATGTTTGGCCTTGGCCTGGGTCATCTGTCCGCTGGAGAAATCAAACACCTCCTCACTGCAATAGAGAATACGATTGACGGTAAACCTCAGACTGGTAACTTGCCAACTCGCATGTGGCTGTGACCGCAGAAACGGAGCTGAGGGCATTTGTGGATATGTAACCGGTTACGTATCAAAACAATATGTTAAAAGCATTACTGTAGCCTATTTCATCAAAATTGCAAAGTATACTTATCTAGCAAAGTATACTTTGAGGGAGTAATTTTCAATTTAATGATAAATTTATTAATTTTTATTTTCTGAATTTATTACATTATCACAGCCATTTTGGCTGTGATAATGTAATAAATTCAGTATAATAATTCTGCATACTTTTAATGCATTTCGGGAAAAAAAATGATTACTCCCTCAAAGAATACTTTGCTAGATAAGTATACTTTGCAATTTTGATGAAATCGGCTACTGGTTGTTTCATTAACTGAAGGGCAAACTGCGACAGCCCTGAGCTTACCTGAGCAGCTTCAGAATGGCCATGTTGTTCTGACACAGCGATTCATTGGTCTTACTCGCCCCGACTATGTCGCTGATAAATGACGGCCAGTTACGCGGCCACTCATACTTCAAAATCTGAAACACGACATATCCCATCACTAACCCTATCACCCCTAAATAACTGGAATGGATTTTGATATGTTAATTCTCCGACCACTTCAAATTATTTTCAGACAAGTCCATCTACGAATTGAATGATTTGATTTATTGGTGTTTAACGGCCTATCAACAGATAAGGTCCTTTTAGGCCGGGTCCATTTAATGATTTATGAAAAGGGTGAGAGTTTTTCTCTCCAAAAAATATGGAAATTAGTTGCAAAAAGTGCAGATCCTGATCAGCCAGTTCATCTGGATCTACACTGTTTGCAAACACCACTATACAGGGCTGTAATGTTGCGAAAACTAAATGTGGCTGTGCTTCAACAAAAAGGTGCAGAAAAGTAAATTTGTTTTAGTAAATAACTGCTTTATACGAATATCCTTCAATCTTGAATATGCAGGGATTCCGCTGGCGATCGCCACTTTCGCAATTGGCGATAAAATATTACAATTTTCGAAGAAAAAAAAAGAAATCCCCCCAAAATTGTAATTTTTTATCGCCAATTGTTTATTTTTATCCTATTGGTTATTCCTTCTTTTCTTTTTTTTTTTGAAGTGGCGATTTTGTTATTTTCCCCAGCGGAATCCCTGAATATGATGTATCTAGTCTGTTTAATCCTGTTTAATTAACATTTTTCACTCCTAAGTAGCTGGCATGGACTCTTCCATGTAGAATTTTGAACTATTCCATTAATCGGAAAACGAGTGATTTTGTCGTAAATCAGGAAATGTCCACCGTGTATATCCTGGTGAGATGGCTTGTTACAAGCTGGTTCATCCAGATCTACACTGTTTGCAACATTGGGAAAGAGGTCAGCAGTGTTGAAAGACCCAAGGGTCAAGAATAAATGCAGTTGACGGTCGTAAACCACAGATAATAACAAGCTATGAATGGACGAGTGTGAGAAGGAAATTGAAAGCGTTACCTGTACAAGGATCATGTTCATTTTGCCTACGTAGGTCTTCTCCCTCTCCAGTGTTGCTGCGTCTGACGATGTTTTGATGATCAGCCCCACAATGTATTTCTTAATTCCTGCAGATGTCACATGACAAAATTAATTGACGACATGAAAAAAGGCCACTCTATTTTACACTTGCTCCAAAATTTGTAAAAAACTGTTAACATAGTACTTTTTCAAATCTAAACAAAATTTAGTAGCCAAAATGTTAATTTCTGAAATATTAGTAACCAAACAGCTTTTTAACCCGTACACCGATATCTTTTTTTGTCGTCTGCTGATTATTTTCTATTTTCCATTTTTATCATCAAAAACATGCTTTGCCAGCACTTTAGAATAATTTACAACATGCTTTGACAGCATTTTAGATCTGAAGTGCTGTCAAACCATGTTTTATTGAGAAATAAGGCAAAGATATAAAAGCAACAGCAGACGACAATTATGTGGCTACCAACTTAGGAAGGTACATTGTACCAACAGAAATTGTCTACATTAAAGAAAAATTGAAAATGGAGTTAAGACCCCTTTTTTTACGGACCTCTTCAATTACAAGTTACTCAACAAATATACTGCAAATATAAACACCAACACATCAAGAGATGAATGCAAAATCACTGACCACAGCTCATTGTTGACAAGTGGACTTTACAACAACATAGTGTTGAATATAGACCAAGAAAATGATGGCAGACAGACAGTTTAAAGATGTGCGCATGAATCTCCTTTTTACTCAGACTCCACTAATATCTAGGGACGTACAACAACAATAATATTTGCAGGCGACAAGATAGCTCACCTTCGCACTGAGGCCGTGGCAACACTTTCCACCGTGTTTTGATGACATTCTCCAGGATTTGCAGTGCGTAGTATTTCGTCTGTTGGGTGCTGGAGAACTCCAATATTGTGTCCACCCTGGTCCAAGCATCTGGGTGCTCCTTTAGAGTGGTCAGAACCTCCTGTGCCATTCGTTGCTGAAATTTACAATGATCGAGTGAATGGTATATTTTACTAAATTGTAGTTTACACATCCAACATGGTGTCATGTTGCTTATCTACATGTACATCTTCATTTTGCATATTCAGCCGAGACACAGTGGAGGAGGAAAACAGCAGCTTCAAACAGACAATATGGCAAAACAAAAAGTAGATTTGCAATAAGTGGGTTCTGCCAAATGGGTAACATTATGCGCTACTGGGGGCCGTTTCACTAAACTTCCTACGACTAAAATGTTTGTAAGTGCAAACCTATGATAGTCTGTAAATTTCACATTAACAATGTTTTCTTGTAAACAATTATTGGATTTACATTTATTGAGCATAGGCTGCATAAGCAGCCTATGCTCAATAAATGTAAATCCATCAATTGAACTTTCCAGACGATTCCAAATTTGCATTTACGAACATTTTAGTCGTAAGAAGTCCAGAATATATACAAATGCACGGTACACCAAAAATGGCAAGTTGGGAGTGCTTTAGAATCGTCTCATTGACACGATTCCAAAGCACTCACACCTTGCCATGTTTGATGGAGAAATAAGAACTTTAACCAAAAATTACGCACCTTAACTGGGTACCTCTACTTTACTGTCATTTGGCCCAGCATTGTGCAATGTCATTTGATAATGGTCAAAATACAGAGATTACCGTAATAATAAACCTCACTGCAGATTGTTCAAAGTTTAAATTCAAAATGTAATTAACAATGTTACTTTATAACATGCACAGCTATCATTAACACTCATTACCCTCTGTCCATCACCAGTGTACATGCATGTAACGATATTGTCCAGTAAAGTGATGTCCAACTTCTGGTTGAAGTCAAGTAGTTTTGCGGCTTCATCCGCCAGGGTTCCCATTGTGGCTGATGATGGCATGAAGAGTTAACGTCCTTAAATCTGAAATATACATATTATCATTCATATTAAACTGAGAAGAAATGCATACATGTTACTTTTGTAGTGCTGTAAATTGTCTCAACTGAATTAGCAGTCTGACGCACTCATCACTGACAAAGGTTCAAGCTAGCCTTGCAAAACAGGAAGACGCTTTTGCAATAATTTTGGGAGACTAAACGACCTGAACAAAGATTTTTTTTATTTAGTAAAAAAATTCTCCATGAACTCAAAATAGGGAGGTGACGTGGCAATAAAGGACATCCAAAGTATGAACATCAACACCCTACAGATTCTTGCTATAGTTTAGTGTGCGAAATGAAAACGTTATTGTGTAAATTCATACCGTTTACTGTGGTGTGGCGATATAGTGCAACACATTGCCGATAAATTGGAAACATGCAGCTAGCATCAAAGTGATGCTTCCAACAACATGTTAACAATGAAGTCTGCATAAAACCATTCATTTTTCATTTCTGTTTGCCACAGAGAATAAGAATTTATACGGTTAAATGTGTTAGATGTTGTGAAAGTGACATTTTGTGTCAGTGTTACGTCACTAAATTACTTGCCTGGTAGTGATAGAGCAAATTTTCAAATCTAGCGATGTTAATGTGAAAATGTTGGTCATATTTCAGATAATGTTGTCAATAGCAGGGTGTCCACGGTCAGGGAAAAGTCAGGGAATTTTTTCAAGGTCAGGGAATTGTCAGGGAATTTTGAAATTGGTCAGGGAATTTTAAAATTTCTGAAAAGTCAGGGAAAAGTCAGGGAATTTTAGAATTTCAGGCCGAGAACCGATGAAAACAATGATAATGGCTAGGGCAGTTTCTTCCAGTTTGGCTATTAAAATAGTTATTTCTAAATAATCATAATGAAAACATTTCTTTAAAGCATTGTATGTTTTAAACTATTTTCATCAGAAGAAACTGAAAGGGACTGGCGCCCCTTGCCTCCTTAGCTGTTTCTCTTTCAGAAATGGACGATGTTAGTAGCGTACATGTATTTCAGTCACTGCAGAAAATATTAGGAGCATTTACTTTCAACTTGATAGGCCGTTAAACACCAATAATCAATCAATCACTCAAGTTCTTATAAAAATAGTTTAAAATGTTTACGACAAAGAAGGAACTAGTGTCGGTGATTATTAGAAATCGCCTTTGCAACAGGTACTCTGTTAGTGCCAGTGCTTGACTAAATGTAGACATGTTAATGCCAATGTTGCTTTGTAGACATGTTAATGCCAATGTTGCTTTGTAGACATGTTAATGCCAATGTTGCTTTGTAGACATGTTAATGTCAATGTTGCTTTGTAGACATGTTAATGTCAATGTTGCTTTGTAGACATGTTAATGTCAATGTTGCTTTGTAGACATGTTAATGCCAATGTTGCATTGTAGACATGTTAATGCTTGTGAAGTTGCTATTTTATCTACTCTTGCATAACATGCTTTTAGCTGTATAGTCCATGCTTTAACCATTTTGCCACTGAATATCTGGAATGGACCAGGCCATGCTAATTTTTGAATATTTTCAATCATAAATTATTTTAAGCAGAGTATATTTATGAAAAACTGGTGTAAAATGTGGCAATACAAAAACATCAATGCAAACGGGGCAGATCCTGGTGAGACAGTATTTTAAGCCAACTCATCTAGATCTGCAATGTTTGCAAACACTGCTATACTATAGCAGCCCATGTGGTTGAAATGGTTGATTCAAAAACACCACATACAAGAAAATAGATTATAAATAAAATAAAATTTTAAATATATTATATATACTACCATGATCTTTAAAAGGTGGTAAGGGTTGGCTGAAGGGGAGGAGGAGGCCAACATATTTTTTATTCTAATATATTTGTGTAATCATGAGTACTGGGAACCCGATTCTGAGAATGCAGGAAATGGCGTTTCACACCACTTGGATTTCAAAAATTTGCACATTTTTTTAGGACAAAACATGCAGCAATAAAACAATTACCAACATTTGCAGGTGTGCATTACACATGTTATTCTCCAACCAATCAATTTGTTGGAGCCGTGCCACAATCTCAATAGATTTTTAATCTCGTACATTTTGGATATTTTTGTCAAGATTGGGAAATATAGAAACCGTGTTGAAATATGCATACAGAAACAGGAAAAATGAGAGTAATAGAATGTGCTCAACCTTTGCTGAGAATGCAGGAAATGGCGTTTCACACCACTTGGATTTCAAAAATTGCATGCCCCCGGACCCCCTAGCGCGATCGGGCCCTTCGGGCCCTCAACATTAGCTAAAATTGGTCAGGGAAAAATAATTTGGGTCAGGGAATTTTAGTTTTCCTAAAGTGTGGACACCCTGAATAGGTAATGCACTTCAAATTAGTATTTAGGTACTCGACTAAAACTCATTGAATATACATTTGTTTCGTATTACACCGATATCGACAAGTCAGTATTTGGTTGGCGCACGACCAGTTCCGCAGCAATATCACTGCTATATAATACAATATGGCAAAATAGTAATGCATAAATGTAGCAACAATGCAAACTCAATGCAAAAACAAGTCAACAGTTAAAATGTGCGTAATGGTATTTACAATTCGCGCACTAAAATATAGAAATCAACATCCTGAAATTCTCCGCAGTACATGTATGTGTGTGTGTGTATAACAAATAGACTAACAAGAACTGACTTAGTTAAACAATGCTAATACCCTCGCTGGCAGCATTAACAAAAATAAATAAAGTTCTCAGTGACGTTGGGCAGTCAGACGTGGGTCATATGCAAAACAAAGCAGCATCCTTAGACACACATTGTTGCCAAATATTATCAAAATCAGTGAAGCGGTTGACGACTTATTGAGAAAAGATACAGACGGCTTTCACATGTGTAGAACAAAAGCAAGTATATAGGTTATTTATGCGTATACATAGGTTGTGTGACGAAAACTATTTACATATATGAGCATTGCAAGACAAACAAGAAATGCGTCTGTCGAACGAGGATGCCACCTGCAGCATATTTGAGAAACTGACAAATTGGTTAACCGAAAAATGTGACGGACGGACAGACAGTCCAAACACTATATGCCACCCGTTTCTTCGAAACACGGTGGCATAAAAATGCGTTATATACCCAACTCGTATTAAATCCCGTCCCTGGGTGTCATGAATTGAAATACACAGCCGTAGTTCGCTTATCGGTGTTGAGTGCCGTTATACCAGCTTGATACTCAATTCAACTTGCATATGACCAACGCAATGCGATTGTGTACATTTGGAAAACTCTGATTTTTCATGCAAAATAATTACCAAACAAGAGTGCCGCAAGTCACAAAATACGCCCATCAAATATGGGCCAGACCGCAAAGATGCAGAAATGTGAAGCTGTCACCAAGGCAAGAAACATTAATGAGAATTTGAAAGTCTATAGCATTATTTCTTCATCTCGTTGTGCTAAACATGTACGGTATACTAATTTAGGCAGAGATAGAAAAGTAGAGTGTAAAGTAGAAATGATAGGGAATTGGATAAATAATGTAGAAAAAATGGCTAAGTTAAAAAGGTGACATTTTTGTTAAAAAATATGTTTTCAGCATAAAAACACAAGGTGCACATCTTCAATATGTGTAGAAGATGTGTGTATAGTTTCAGATCGATCGACTAAACGGTTTCAGAGGAGTTGTGTACACAAACTGTGTACCGTATATAGAATTGTATAGAAAAATGTAGAAAAAATGGCTAAGTTGAAAAGGTGATATTTTTGTTAAAAAATATTTTTTCGGCATAAAAACACCAAGGTGCACATCTTCAATATGTGTAGAAGACGTGTGTATAGTTTCAGATCGATCAAACGGTTTCGGAAGAGTTGTGTACACGAACTATGCACTTTTTCTGTCAGCCGCCCGCCCGCCCAGCGGTAAAACACAATACGTACCTTTTTTTAAAAATGGTCGTATAAAAAACGATTAATCCGAATGATTGTACAGTTTATAAAACACGACAAATTTCATGGGACAAAATATACCGGAAACCGCGAATTTTGTAAGAAAAACATTTACGGTCGACACTTTCACTGCAGTCGGTCGGGTTACCGGTTTTTGGCCTAAGCCAAGGACACAGTCTGATCAGGGTCTTCACTGTTTGTCATACATTAAATCAATAGCGCAGTCCGATCGGGGTCTTCACTGTTTGTCCTACAATCGGTTAGCTGCACGTTTTACGCTTTTATAGACAACAGGTTGTACTATATCGCTACACCACGCTACACAGTAAAAATGTGCGTAATAGCATTTACATGTACACTTCGCGCACTAAGATATGCATGTAGAAAAAACCTGCAGGGTGTTGACGTTCATACTTCGCTATATTGTTATCGAGAGATATACTGGATATACGTTAATTAGGTTTTAAATCTAGCATTATCCACCATGTAGGAGTATGCAAGATGAATTATATTTACAATTAGTCAATTACTGCAACTGTCGTAAGGTCCCTTTCTCAGCCAGGGGCACATGTTTAGTTATTACTATGCTGGATATACAAAATTTTAATACACTCCTATCTATTAAGAATTGTTAATTCACCATTACGTCAATTCTTCATTACGCCGGTGTGGATGTTTGTTTGTTTATTGGTGATTTTAACAGCTAAGGTCATGTAAGGCTGGGAAAACGGGTTCGATCTCGTTTTAACCTGCTGCATTGGGGGGAAAATCACAAAATCAGAACGGAATATTTACATAGAGAAAAAATATATTCAGCCCTGAAATTAGAATATCCCGAACTAGTGCCAGGTCCATACCACACCAAGTCATTTGGCCCCTTCCCCTAAAATAGGATAAAAAATAATCGTAATACTCACATGGATTACAGTCAAAACGGCCCATATTTGGTCAAAACGACCCCCAAAAAAATCGGGTATAATTTTTTGGATGTATTTTTCAACGATTTTGATAGTATATAGCTTCTATAATGTAGAATAATGAATATTAAATAATGATAATTAATATAATTTAATAAAACAACACAAAAAGTGTGTTATATTACCGTATTTTATCCGTATTCGTTACAAATTGTAACGCGATGTCACTAGCACGATGGTCAATTATTATACCCACTTTTTTAGGAAAAAAAATGGGTATATTGTTTTCGTCACGGGTGTCCGTCCGTCACGTTTCTTGTAACTCGAAAAACTTTTTCACCTTCATACCTACGCGCCTCATATTTGCTATGTAGCTTCGTTATCATGTGCAGATGCGCAAAGTGAATTCGGATTTTTCATCCGACCCTCCATCATGGATTATCTCCCCCTTTCGGACTCAGAATTTCCCATTTTTTCCTTGTAACTCGAAAAACTTTTTCACCTTCATACCTACGCGCCTCATATTTGCTATGTAGCTTCGTTATCATGTGCAGATGCGCAAAGTGAATTCGGATTTTTCATCCGACCCTCCATCATGGATTATCTACCCCTTTCGGACTCAGAATTTCCCATTTTTTCCTTGTAACTCGAAAAACTTTTTCACCTTCATACCTACGCGCCTCATATTTGCTATGTAGCTTCGTTATCATGTGCACATGCGCAAAGTGAATTCCCATTTTTGACCCGACCCTCCATCATCGATTACCTCCCCCTTTCCGACTCAGAATTTCCCATTTTTTCCTTGTAACTCGAAAAACTTTTTCACCTTAATACCTACGCGTCTGATATTTGGTTCGTAGCTTCGTTTTGATGTGCTGATGCGCAAAGTGAATTCGGATTTTTTATCCGACCCTCCATCATGGATTACCTCCCCCTTTCGGACTTAGCATTTGGGGAAAGTGGGTATATTGCGATGGCGCGCCATCGACTTTTTCTAGTTTTTTATTGATTGCATAGCAGGATTAATCCAATTATCGATGGGTGGGATAGTATTGCGTCATAAAGCCGTGGGTACAATGTACATCAGGAAAGTTTTCCTGTCGTAGATTTCACGTAGTAATTTCGGGAGATACTACTCGGTTATAGCTATATGGGAAATTGCACTCACAATATGGGAAACAGTGTAGATCCTGATCAGACTAGGTCTGATCAGGATCTACACTGTGTCCCATATTGTACATAACCACTTGTTGATGCTATATATACGGGAATTTGCACACACAGTCTGATCAGGATCTACACTGTTTCCCATATTGTACACAACCACTTGTTGATGCTATATATACGGGAATTTGCGCACACAGTCTGATCAGGATCTACACTATTTCCCATCTTGTACATAACCACTTGTTGATGCTATATATACGGGAATTTGCACACAGTCTGATCAGGATCTACACTATTTCCCATCATGTACATAACCACTTGTTTATCTTATAGCTATATGGGAAATTGCACTCGAAGTCTGATCAGGATCTACACTGTTTCCCATATTGTACACAACCACTTGTTGATGCTATATATACGGGAATTTGCGCACAGTCTGATCAGGATCTACACTATTTCCCATCTTGTACATAACCACTTGTTGATGTTATAGCTATACGGGAAACTGCACTCACAGTCTGATCAGGATTTACATTGTTTCCCATATTGTACATAACCACTTGCTGATGCTATATATATGGGAATTTGCAGAGTCTGATTAGGATCTACACTATTTCCCATCTTGTACATAACCAATTGTGATGTTATAGTGATATGGGAAATTGCACTCACAGTCTGATCAGGATCTACACTGTTTCCCATATTGTACACAACCACTTGTTGATGCTATATATACGGGAATTTGTGCACAGTCTGATCAGGATCTACACTATTTCCCATCTTGTACATAACCACTTGTTGATGTTATAGCTATACGGGAAACTGCACTCACAGTCTGATCAGGATTTACATTGTTTCCCATATTGTACATAACCACTTGCTGATGCTATATATATGGGAATTTGCAGAGTCTGATAAGGATCTACACTATTTCCCATCTTGTACATAACCAATTGTGATGTTATAGTGATATGGGAAATTGCACTCAGTCTGATCAGGATCTACACTGTTTCCCATATTGTACATAACCACTTGTTGATGCTATATATGTAGGAATTTGCAGTCTGATCAGGATCAACACTAGTTCCCATCTTGTACATAACCACTTGTTGATATTATAGCTATATGGGAAATTGCACTCATAGTCTGATCAGGATCTACACTGTTTCCCATATTGTACATAACCACTTGTTGATGCTATATATATGGGAATTTGCACACAGTCCGATCAGGATCTACACTATTTCCCATACTGTACATAACCACTTGTTGATGTTATAGCTATAGCCTATATGGGAATTTGCATTCAGGCTGATTGGAATCTACACTGTTTCCCATTTTGCAATCTATACACATATAAAAACAATATATGGCATGCATATTAAAGTTTGTTGTCATCAATATTCATAATGCAGGTCATTTATCATTGTTATGTTAGATGAATATTAAGAACATTTATATATATATATATATGTATAAATATCATATAATAGGGGGCCGTTTTGACTTGCTTCAACTCACAAAATTATAGGGGTATAATCAGATTCAACTGTCACATACAAAATTCCAAAGAAATGCGCAAGGGCCAAAGCAGGTCTCCATTTAAAATTCCTTTTAAGGATGAACCCCGATCGTTAAAATACCCATCGCATGCCCTCACCTGCCACCGCCGGTGTGGAATTACGGACCCATTACGCGCGTGACCATACTGGTAATGCATATTCCAAATGGGGTCTTACCAATGATTTATATAAGTTTAAAAATATTTCTCTATCTAAGTATGTGAACGTTCTGCATATTATTCCTAAATTTATGTTTGCTGTTGTTGCTTTTTTTGGCAATGTGCTCAGAGAAGTTTAAATTTGTGTTGATTGCGACACCGAGATCATTTTCACTATTAACCTTGGTTACTTCAGTCAAACCGCTGTTTGAGTGCATTTTGTATGTTTGGTTGATGTATTTTTTTCCAATGTGCAAGTGTTTGCATATTTTGGTGTTAAATTCCATCATCCATGTGCCACTTTTTAGCCCATCTTTCTGCTGCATTTAGATATGGCAGGCGAAAGTGCTGAGAGCCCCTGCTTGATGTGCAGGCTAGTCTGTGTCTACACTGGTCTAAAAGGTCACAAGTCCTATTTCTCGTTATATTATTATTAGCTGAACAACACATTTGAACAATGACTCAATGTTAAATTTCTTTTTTCAGTAATTTAAAAATTTAATGAGCAGGCGAGGTGCAGAAGAATTTATTAAAGACTGGCCAAAAAAGAATATGACTAAACTCAATATTGCAGCCCTTTCTTTATTTTGTGGACACATATTATAATGCATATAGTCTAGTGTATACGTGCCGCTAAGCTCAGAGACGGCATGGAAATTTCCCATCATCGACCAAAAATTTCCATTTGGAAACACCCGCCCGCTGTTTTCCGCATGAGAAAATCAACTTCCGTTGTTTACATCTACAAAAATGGCGGCGCCCATAAAACATGAGTATTAGATATATTGCAAACTATTTGGAAAAGGCTCCAATGCATAAAAAAAGTGAACGAACACATAATTATCGCATAATAATTCAAAATTACCTCTTCCCCTTATGAGATATCCTTCCAGTTTGAGATGCAGTAAATTTAACAAGTTTGCCTGAACCGGTTGGAACTGGAACTGGGCCGCCATACTCGTACGTCTTCGACAGTTTCCGTTAACCAGGACTAAACTATATTTTTAAAATTCATATTGCAGTGACATCAAACCCATGAATAACGTTGTTAACCTAATAAATATAGTATTTTAAATTTGAAGGAAAATTATGTTTTATGTTTTTAAAAAAACATCTACACTCATTAATTTCCGTCAGGAGTACAAACATGTGAAGATTCTTAACAAGTGTTTTGATTGGTTACTCAATTTTGTTACTTCGATACGTTCAGCTAATATATAACGGTTACTTTTCGTCCTGCCTTGACAATTTAACATATTTTTATTCAGCTGTGTTATAATAACATATAAATTGCTTTAGAATAAATTGTTTCATGCGAATTTGCAGATTATTTACAGTGGAAATTTTTTCCGCTACGACCAATCAAAACAGGTTTTATATTGAGATGTCCACCGCCTAATTAACATGCCTAATAATAGAATAGGTTTTTTTACAAAGTAAATATAGAACCACGCGTTTAATATCGACTATCAATATTTACAAAATGCTCAAAATAAACTTTCCACTTGAACTTTTACCCGGATATTCATGAGGCTGTTACTGTATGCGTGAAAAAATCTGAAAAAGTCGAGTAGTTAGGCATATAGATACTTTAATGAGTAGCATGTTTGCTATTGTTTCCAGTATTGACAATAATTATATAATAGACATATCAGATAGAGCTCTAGATATGAAAACATATGCATTTGCTGACATTTTTGCTTTACTGAGTAGTCTTGAATTTTGTGTTTATTTTCATTCTGAGACACAGTAAAACAAAAAACAAATAGCGCTCGTCTGCACATACGTCACCAATGTGTGTGTTTCAAATAGAAGTACAAATACATGCATCAGTAAACTTTCATAAGGCCAAACAAATTATTTTTCCATTCACTACACTAGCTTTTTGTACTGGATATGTCAACCCACTATGGGTTAGTGAAAATAGAATAATGCAAACTGTTTTTAATGCAGCCCAAAGTGTGTAAGACTGATCGAATGTTTGTCCTACTCTGCCATATGTAGGCGTTCTATTTAGAGCAGATTCCTTGCTAGGTAGATGAGCGCTATTGGTACTTTCTTTTTCCATCACTATCTTGGCCGCCATATTTAATTCAAAATGGCCACCATTATTGTCAATAATGCTGCATATATATAGGTGTGGGTTTTTGCTTGATCGTTTATATTTGTCAATTATACATTCAGGATAGTCTATATATGGAAACAGATATCAGAAATTAGTTTTTCTATGCCGTCCAATTCATAGAGGGCCGCCATCTTGAATTTCAAAATAGACACCCAATAAAAAATATATTGTACAATAACATCGTTCACTATTGTTACATAAAACTAATTTTCAACACCATTCAACTTGATGCTATTTACAAATAATCATGTGTTATAAAAGCCAGCAATGAGTAGTGCTTAAACATGACCTTATAGCATGTAAAAATGGCCGCCAAGATAAGTATAGTTTGGTATTTTTTTTTAAGTTTTAAGAATTCAGTGTTTCTCTTCCTTAAATGATACATATTTGTATATGACTACTAGCACAAACATTGTTTATGTTATTATCATTATTATATATGAACTACATTACTAAGTACCAAACATGTTCAATTTGGAATGCCTTAAATAATTCAAAATGGCCGCCACATAAACAAGTCTTTATTTAGTGTTACTGAATGTTCAAATGTTGCACTTGAAACAACATCAAAATGGTGTTACAAGTGCATCTACATTGTGTGTGTGTCATCAAACAATTATATATATAAACTTGTTTGATGACATATATTATATATATATAATTATATATATGCTATAATGTAGACAGGCACAGATGGTTATATATAGTAGAAATCCAATACGGCTGCCAATATTTACCACATATATATCTGCTGTCAAATGCTTTTGGTATTCATCATTACATACGTAGTCTCGTTGAGTGCATGCATGAAACGTGGATTACGTGATTTTATTAATATAAATAAGATAAACATTGAGCGCTTTAAATCAACAAACACGTAAGAAATCCAATATGGCCCCACAAATGTCACCATTTTATAAATTTCCTCGTGTTATTTATTCACAGTATCATAGTGAAGATGACAGAAACATATATCATGTAGTGTACCTATTATGGCCTGCCATGGCAATTATTCAACATGTTCATAACTGCTGTGTTTTTTAATAATAAGCTCCTCGATGCTGTTAAACATTGCGTATATTTAGCAGAATATTCATTTATGTAATATTGTTTGCGGCCTGTGAACAGTTAAGGTAATTGTAGGCTGGGTTAACGGGATCAAATCCTATATTCCACCTATACAGATGGAGGGGTCTCAAGATCAGAATTTACAGGAAAATAATTATATATTCAACCCTGAAATTAGAATAACCTGATCTGGTGCCAGGCCCTCGCCATCCCAGTCACTTAGCTCCAAAACCCTAAAACTAATAGGATTAATAATTAATCCTACTGCATTTATAATTTTTATCTGGCACGTAACAAGAAAGCCAAAAACGTATCTGAGGGCCACTGAAACCAGCGATATTGGGATTTCCGGATGAAACATCGTTCAATTACCATTCACATGCTACCAACCTACCGCCCTTAGCAGACGATTCAAACTTGTAATCATATAACGAAAATACATGTATTACCATAGTGTTATACATGTAGTTTTAGGACACACTTTGTGCATATAACGGTGATGTAATGTATAGTCTTAATAGCGTGATGAAGTAACTAAATACGTTTTGATTCTGTTTACTCCAGATTATTGGGCATTTACACATACCTGCTAAACTCCATATTGGAAACGATTTGTCAGTCTTTATGAGTTCGACATGCTGTGCCAGCAACAAACTGTACATAAGTGTTATGCGTCTTTTACTCCTTTAGAATTTGGAAGATGGGCATTTGTCTATATGTATTTGCATAAAACTGAGGAATTAAATAAATACATTGACATTGTATGTGGTGTCAGATGCTTATGCCAACCAAAGAGATAACTTAACCCATGTGACTGTATTGAATGGTAATCTACACACAGAAGCAGCCGTGTTGTTGAACCCTTCTCTGGTATGTTTAAAGTTGGATATTCGAACCTGAGAACAATGGCCATTTAATAATTAAATAATACAATAATCGTTACTCACACGATGCCATATGACTTCCAAAAATATATTGGTTGCAAATTGAGGTCATGTTGTCATGAACACATGAAGGACCAATCAATATGTACTACATTATGGTCAAACATGTTTAGCAGAGATGCAAACACATGCACTCCATGCTTGCTTTGGGATATCCCTGATTGACAGATCACATACATAATAGATTGACTATTTAAAAACAATATATCCATTGTATGCACAAATGTGCTGTTCTATATTTATATGCTAGTACATGTATGCCAAATACCCACTGTTAGAGTGGACATTTGGCCAGGTCATCAACAGTGCCAGCTGTTCTGATCATGAATACTCCGCTGTCACTGTAATAAAAGGTGTACATGTATGAATTTGGCTAAGTGATCGTGTGCGTAATATACGCAGCTCCAGGATTAAGTTGTCCATGAAGAATATGTATACATTACCTTGTTGAACGCATGACAAACGTGAATAAGAAACGAATGAGCAACCGCTGTAAAATAAGGTGGTCATCGAGAAGAATAGTGCCTCTTCTATAAGAGAGTAGGTTGATGACACGGGGTGCTTAGCCAGATCCATGCCCAACATATCAGAAGTTACATGAATGCAATATCCCTATGTATGTCAAAAACTGTTGATATCATCGACACAGCTGTGACAGCTGTCTAACATTTGACTAAAGTGGGTCATACAATCACGTACATACACCACACGAATACATATGGATTGTAATGTTTGGGATATACGTAGTCAGTATGCATGCACTTATGATTCTGAACGGATATTGGGCGATGGGCGAAATCCCTTACATAAAAAATAAATACTCAGCCCTGAAATTAGAATAACCTGATCGTGTGTCTGGTCCTCACCACACCATAGTGACTTAGTCACACCCCCTAAAAGTAATAGGATAATAACTATTTTTACTACTCTTATAATGGGTACAATCAGGTTTAACTATCAGATATCAGAAAGCCAAACAATGTATCACGAGTACCAAACCAGGGATTTTGGGATTCCGGTAAGGATGAACCCCATCATTAACTTACGATTTGCATGTTCCCAACCAACCACCCGCACAGCTAACAGTATACCAAGATGCAATTGGAATGTTTTACATGAATACCCACACCCCAACCCGTGCATGTGAAATATCGAATCCATTCCCGTTAAACTGGCCTAAAATGACCGTAGTTGTTAACAAGCCGTTAAACACAATTAAAATGAAATATGCAGAATAAAAAGTAATGAAGATGTTCGTGACAATCATTATTCTGGATTTTGTAAAAGTGGTTTGATGTGAAAAGGTATACCAGCCTGACATTAAATCTGAATATCCAGACACAAAACGTTATAGTTGTGCATACAATGCCCTATGCATTTTATATTTCATAAAATATGAGTTAGTGGTGGACGTACATCAGTGTTTTACGTGGAAGTAAACTATACATGTGCAAACGACAGCAAAGCAGATGTATTATATTAACAATATAGGCCAGCAATCAGATATTGCCTGTTATAAGACAGTCATTTACAATGAAACTCGATACATTTAGAGGTCATATATAAAATAGAAGTGTATTAGTGTTGATAACAGAGTGGTCGTCACAAGAACATACATGGCATTGTACAAGGTGTGTAGGCTATAGGAATGGGTCATATGATGTGTCATGTGGAGAGTCCTGACTGTCATGGTTAAATATCATATCAATTTCAATGTTGCATAGTCGAACACATATATTCCATAATTTTCTTCCTGTGCTCATCATTAATGATATTGCTTATTTGGAACACGTCAAAGTATGCTAAATATGGCGGCCATTTTGAATTTAAAATCACAGACATAAATGTTATTGCATACAAATGTGGCTAATATATTTGTTCAATCAATATCATACAAAACTAGTCACATTTATAGTCCAAACCGTTGTTATTCTCTTGCTGATAAATTTTTTTGATTAACACGGTGGTCATTTTTAAATACAAATCTATATAAACAACAATATAATTTCATTACGTGACATAGTGATACAGGTTGCAATGAAACAGTTAATTTACTGCATGCTTCTGTAGATAATAATCCATTTTACCAACGCAATTGCTTGTGCTCAATTGAAACACAAAATGTATGTTATGGCGGCCATTTTGAATGTTTAAATGGCAGAAATATCTGTTATTGAACATAGATGTTACTATTTAATTTTTTTAATATATCCCATAAATATTTTGGCTAAATTGTGGTCGACACTATGTTTATTCTTTTGACAAAAAGAAGATATAGGTCTTGAATGGCGGCCATATTGAACTTCAAGATGGCCGCCACATGCGTGACCGAAACAAATGGTACCAATTTGTTGTTTCTACTATGTTACATACTCTGTCATAAAAACACATTTCCGAAGACTATATAGCAAAACATTCAGCAGGTTCACATTTTGACACCGACTATCATGCAGGCGATATAGACGGAGACCAACGGGAAATATGAATTCTATATTTAGCAAAATTAGCGTTATTGTTTTTTAATTTTTATATGTTATCTCCCTTTGAGATAGCATATTATGTCACGCAAATTTCTATGGCGGCAGCCATATTGTCGTGCTATGCCTAAATGGCGAGTACGACCAAGAAAATAGTGCCCTGTGCGTATGAATACAGCAGCTATTATCTTCAGTTCTTACAGTTAGGTAGCAGTAACCAGTTAGCCGCCAGTTTCGTACACTTTTTTTCTTGGAGTTTCAAACAGTAATTTATTCTAGAGAAAACATATGGATGGGAATGGGTTTGCAGAATCACAGTACATTTGCTTCTGGATAATGATTTAGAAAATATGCAACTTTCAGTCTCCGCAAGTGATCAGTTTTTGAGGAGTTAACATATTTCAGTACTTTGATTTGTTACTTTATTCAAGTCACCCATAGGGTCATATATGTTCAGAAAACCGATATGTCACGGTACGTAACTATGGGGATAAGATGTGTATACATGCTCAGCTAGCTCAGTCGTTTAGAGCGATGATACGATAAACCAGAGGTCCCGGGTTCGAGTCCCGGGCCGGAGCACATTTTTCTCGCCCTGTGACATTTGGCGCCCAACGAGGGACCGTGATTGATAAATACTGCTCAAATTGTACCAAACATATGGAATTCAGATAAGAATTTAAGAATTTGGGGACGAATTTCAATTTGAGGGGAACTATGTCACGGTATGCAACTCACTATGGGGAGAATATGTGTATTCATGCCCGGCTAGCTCAGTCGGTTAGAGCAGAGGTCCTGGGTAGAATTCTAGCCCTGGGCCGGAACATGTTTTTCTCGCCATGTGACAAATCTGTCTTTAAATGCTCTTTTTCTCCCACTGTTTTGCTCACATTTCATCCATATCTCGGACACAGCCACATTAAAGTCTCTTCGAGTGTCTCAGATGTCTCAGATATACAGTGTTTTTTGTTTGCATTTTGCACAGTAAATAACACAAGAGCTCCGCGGAGCAAAATGTCCCGCCTAACGCAGTTTGATAGTACATAAGGAGCTTGTAATAACCTTGGGGTTAGTGAGCAAGATGGGCTTTTGTAGAATGATGCGGGATGTTGTTACAAATGCATGTATGGAATATTAAAGCATAAACTGAGCGTAAATTTTTCCAAACACGGAAATTTCTAAGTCAGTGACCTTGACCTTTGGGGTTAGCGGGCACCATGGGCTTTCTGTAGAATGATGGGCTTTCTGTAGAATGATGCGGGATGTTGCTACAAATGCATGTATGGAATATTAAAGCATACTGTGCGTTAACTTTTCCTCCAAACACGGAAATTTCTAATTCAGTGACCTTGACCTTTAGGGTTAGCGGTACCATGGCTTTCTGTAGAATGATACGGGATGTTGTTACAAATGCATGTATGGCATATTAAAGCATAAACTGAGCGTTAAAACTGAGCGTTCTTTTCCAAACACAGAAATTTCTAAGTCAGCGACCTTGACCTTTGGGGTTTCCGGGCACCATAGGCTTTCTGTAGAATGATGCGGGATGTTGTTACAAATGCATGTATGGAATATTAAAGCATAAACTGAGCGTTAACTTTTGCAAACACGATAATTTCTACTTCAGTGACCTTGACCTTTGGGGTTAGCGGGCACCATGGGCTTTCTGTAGAATGATGCGGGATGTTGTTACAAATGCATGTATGGAATATTAAAGCATAAACTGAGCGTTAACTTTTCCAAACACGATAATTTCTACTTCAGTGACCTTAACCTTTGGGGTTAGCGGGCACCATGGGCTTTCTGTAGAATGATGCGGGATGTTGTTACAAATGCATGTATGGAATATTAAAGCATAAACTGAGCGTTAACTTTTCCAAACACGGAAATTTCTATGTCAGTGACCTTGACCTTTGGGGTTAGCGGGCACCATGGGCTTTCTGTAGAATGATGCGGGATGTTGTTACAAATGCATGCATGGAATATTAAAGCATAAACTGAGCGTTAACTTTTGCAAACACGATAATTTCTACTTCAGTGACCTTGACCTTTGGGGTTAGCGGGCACCATGGGCTTTCTGTAGAATGATGTTGGATGTTGTTACAAATGCATGTATTGAATATTAAAGCATAAATTGAGCGTTAACTTTTGCAAACACGGAAATTCTAATTTTCAGTGACCTTGACTTTGGGTTAGCGGGGCACCATGGGCTTTCTGTAGAATGATGCGGGATGTTGTTACAAATGCATGTATGGAATATTAAAGCATAAACTGAGCGTTAACTTTTGCAAACACGATAATTTCTACTTCAGTGACCTTGACCTTTGGGGTTAGCGGGCACCATGGGCTTTCTGTAGAATGATGCGGGATGTTGTTACAAATGCATGTATGGAATATTAAAGCATAAACTGAGCGTTAACTTTTCCAAACACGGAAATTTCTAAGTCAGTGACCTTGACCTTTGGGGTTAGCGGGCAACATGGGCTTTCTGTAGAATGATGCGGATGTTGTTACAAATGCATGTATGGAATATCCAAGCATAAACTGAGTGTTAACTTTTACAAGCACGGAAATTTCTAAGTCGGCGACCTTGACCTTTGGGGTTAGTGGGCACCATGGGCTTTCTGTAGAATGATGCGGGATGTTGTTACAAATGCATGTATGGAATATTAAAGCATTCCATTGAGGGAAACAGAAGTTACAATGAATTAACCTGAGCGTTAAGTTTTAGAACAGAGCTAAACGCAAAAACTTAACGTGAATGCATGTGAAAAGTAGGTCAATGAACCATGAAAAGTAGGTGAATGTCACATGGGCTCCCTCTGTGTGAGATGGTTACACCACAGTGTTGATGTATACCAAGTATGGAGGTCGTAGGAGTTATAATTTTCTGGAAACTGAGCTAAACGCAAAAACTTAACGTGAAATGCCGCCGCCGCCGCCGCCGCCGCCGCCGGCCGCCGCCGCCGACGACGACGCCGCCGACGACGCCGACGGAAAAGCTATGCCTATGTCCCGCTTCTGCTAAAGCAGGCGGGACAATAAAAATCGTATATATATCAATCGCACCATTCTATTTGATGAAATTTGCAAAAACATGCACTATATTCACGTTCGTACGATCAGAAACTGCGATAAACAGGGGAGATAATTTGGTTTGACATATTTTGGTATTTTTTGCTAATTTGGTTTGACATATTTTGGTATTAATGCTATACATGTACCAGTAAGGAAAACATGTGACAGTTCTTTATGTTTTTGTTGTGAAATGATCATACTATACAACATGTAGAAAGACGTTCACATTATAGACGCTAGAGTTTAATTCATATTAATACTGTAAATCAGTTACCATCGATTGGTAAAAAAACATCTTTATAATACTGAAAAATAAAACATTGTTCAGTATTATAAACATAGATGTACTATTCTTAATACTTCTAGAATGGGTTGTTGGTGTTTAACGGCCTATTGACAGTTTCATTGTGGGGAGGGGGAGGTGGGGGTCCCAAAACCAGAACGAACTTTTACATCGAACTAAATAGATATTCAGCCCTGAAATTAGAATAGCCCGATCTCGATCCATACCACACCAAAGTCACTTGGCCCCTTCCTTTAAAAGTACGAATACTCTTATTACTGATATAATGTGTATAACCAGATTCAACTCTCACATACAATAAAATAAATATGTACATGAGGGCCAAACCAAGGATATTGAGGTTCGGGTAAGGATGACACCCATCGTTATATTGAGCCTTCGCATGCTCCCGACCAACAGCCCACATGATGGTGCAGTAAGCGGAACACTGTCACTGCCGAGTTGGCCAGCTTTAGCCCGCCTCAGATGATGCATTTGTTTACCGACCGTTTCACGACTGTACCATTGCTTTTATCGGCGTTTGAAGCATTATTCGGTGCGTTATCATTTTCTTCTAGGACCTTCTAGTTTCTTAGTGATTCTTTGTAGACGGCCCGCCAAGGCCAATAAAAGGCCTCCAATAAAGTTTTGATGGCATTTCTTTTGTTACAAATGGGTAGCCATGCTGATCTACTTCTATGATATGTAAGCTGTTGGATAGGGGTGGGTACCCCGCAGATTTGACCGTTAGGGGTAAATTTTTAAGTTATTTAGAGATCATATTGTCCTAAAATTTCTCACCGACATGGGTGTATAAATGCACGTATATGATTTCTAACAGCATTGATAGCCTTCTGCTGATGAACTCTTTTGGTAGCTGTGTGAATTGTGATTATGAAAATACCGAATTATGGAAATAAATGCATGTCTGAAATTCAAGATGGCAGCCAATTTGTCTAAGAATGTCATATCTTAGTTGATAGTGAAGCCATTTTAATAGTGATAATGGTAATATATAATAGTTTTCGATAGAAACATTGTTTACAAACTTTTTGATACCAATTTATCAAAGTTACTGTTCGTAAATCCAAGATGGCTGCCAAAACAGTATGTTGTATTCAATTCGTTCTGATTTAGCCTATTGTTAACAATGAAGGTATTTCCTATTAGCATGTCATTTTCATGGAATTTGTGACTAATATTATCCTTCATTTTGTATTATTGATTAAACTAACAGAACATATTTTAAAATTGGGACAATTGGAGCTACATTTCCTGGAACCCCACATTCAAAATGGCCGCCAACGCAGTATACAGTATAAGATGAAATATCTCTGTAATCAGAAGAATAAAAACTAAACATGAGATGTCTTTTGTACAGTTGTACGTAGTTTCTGGTAGTACATTCTAATTGAAATGCGTATATTTTGGTCTAGGCCTTCAAATTCAAGATCCGCCATATTGGAAAACTGAAAAATAAAAATAAATTATGTAGTCAGATAAGGTAAACATATAATTGCATTATGTTTCCTCGCTAATTGTTAGATGGTATGTGGCAATTTAGAGTTGAGCTAATCATAATTTTAAAATAAAAGATGGCGGACATTTGCACTCTTGATAAACATATAATAAAATATATATGCGGAAATAGCCGACACACCATGTGTTACCACTAATTTCAGTATGACACTCCTTATAAATGGTAAAGTTTAGCACCATATTATATAGTATATAATGATTGAGTGTTGTATATAACGGCCTAATAGCTACGGTCGTTTAAGTCTCGTATTTAAGCTACACATGTATATGTACTGGGGGTAAATACCAACATCAGAACTGACTATTTACATCACTGTATACTCAGCCGTAAAACTAGAATGACCGGACCTGGTTTCAGGTCCATACCACACCATAGTCACTTAGTTTCATCTAAAAAAGTAATCAGATTACCACTAATCGTATTGCCTTTTAATGCGGTATGACAGGATTTCCCCCCAAGTACCAGAAGGCCGAAAATGTAAATGAGGTCTAAACCAGTTGGCATTCCGGTGAAGAGGAACATTGATTGTTACATTACCCTTCGCATACTCGCAACCAACCGCCCACCGCAACGTATATAATATACATTATACTTAGATAGTGCGTATTGACAATTAGATACAATCATTGTGATACGAGACAGTATTTGTATGTTTCTGAGTGTCTTTAAATATGTGTAGGGACTAATATTACATTGGAAGAAAGCAAAGCATGAGGGCATTGGATAGGCTGATAATCAGTCACTCAACATGATCATTTGATAGAACTTTCACCATGGTGTCATGGAAGACATATCAGTGGGACAATACTTTCCAGTTTATGCAAATTGTAACATGACAGCACAAATCACATGCATAATTGGCACACATCACAGACACTCAAGGGCCAGCATATCTGATCCTTAAGATAACTCTGGATCTACAATATGGATGATGAACTAGATGAAGGCGACTACATATAAAGTGTCCCAAGAGGGAAAAACAATCACCGACATTTCTGACGATTTATTTTGGCTTATGTCAGAAATAAGATTTGTTGAAAGCGTAGAATCGAATAACGCAAAGTATGAAATATTTCTGTAACAGAATCAGCAACGAATAAACTTAATTATGCGGTGTCTCATATTTTAATGTGGACTAAGTAATGAACATAATTGATATTCTTCAATAAGAATGTTTCGGATTCTCTAGACAATTGCAGATAAAATACCACTATGACAACTGTAATACATCGCATTATCAACGTTATTAAACGTTGTTATAGCTATATTTGTCAGATTTATATAAGATGGCATGTTTTTCTTTTGGGACTGTATACCGCTTTACCTGTTGTCATGGTTCGCTATATCTCGTTTGTTGTGCTTTTGTTTTGCTGTCTCTATTGGCATTATAAAGGTAGATGTAGCATTTATATTCGGCAAATAAACGTACTGTACGTGTAGTTGTAGTTGACCAACCACTGTAAAATACAGCAAATTCACTATTACAAACAAATTCCCTTGTATATAGAAATGTGCATGTGTTACTTGGATATATATACAGATTGTTACACCTCCTAGAAGTGAATGTCAGACACCTTTAAAATGCGGGACTGGTATGTGTTTGGGTATAGTGTGATTTATTGGAGAGAATAGCACAGGATTATGATGAATGTCACATCATAATATTCAACGTCGCATCTGGACATACTTGTATGTAGCTCTCATCAAAATATGGTGATTCAGTTGTGGGGATTAGTTGAAATAACAGTGTTATGATCCTTTTGGTAGTGTGTATTACTAGTAAAAGTGTTTAAAGATAGTTTGTTGCCGCTATGGCATCCATAATTATCTGGAGTTTCATTCACATAAAGAATTTAGGTCACAATTTGACAGGAAATATAGTATACAATCTAATGTACATATCTGATAGAACTTTGCATAAACAATTATCATTCTACCGGCAGTATGCAAGCAATGCCATTCTCCCATGGATGGTTATATCCTTGAATAGCACGCTAAAACGAGAAACAAGCTATATCGATACGCAAGAATGACTCCATCAGCACGTAAGTTTGACGGAGATGCTGTAGGTAATTCAGCATGATCTTTGTTTTGATATTGAAAACATAATTATGTTCTTTGTTGGGTGCAATTGTGTGAGATATAATTGTGAGTCTCTGTTAAATGAACATGACTTCATTTTGATCACAAATTAATGTCTGTTGGACAGTACATTTATTGTAATGACTGAGAATAAACCGACATGTGCCCGTATTCCAAAATGATATTTGTCTAATACAGAGGAGTGTGATAACAGTGATTGTTCCTATACATGTGTCATATTGGGTATGTGGTTATCTAATACTGCCCCGGTCATTCTGATGGTGAACACATTAGTAGGTGAATAACTGAATTGTTTGTAGCGAGTGAGTGAGTGAGTGAATAGGGTTTAACGTCCGCTTTTCTGACATAGAGGTACAAGCCTCAGGGAGTCTACACACAGACGGGTCAACGGGGTCGAGTCCCATATCCACCTGTCCAAGGGGGGTAAATCCCAACTTCAGAACTCAATATTTACAATCAAAATATATATTCAGTCCTGAAATTAGAACAACCTGATCTGGTGCCAGGCCCTCGCCACACCAGCATCATTTATCCCATCCCCTAAAAGTAATAGGATTAGCGCTAATCTTACTTTTATATATGGGGCATAGCCCGACTCAACTCTCACATACAAGAAAGCCAAAAATGTACATGAGGGCCAAATCCGGTATAGTGGGTTCCGGAAAGTATGAACCCAGTCGTTAAGCCAGTTTAGTCGCCTTTTACGACAAGCAATGGCTACTGCAGCAGTATTCTCAGGATCAGTTGATCCCGCCCCGGTGCCTGCACGGGGCTGTTTGTAGCGAATGATACAACAATTGTGTCACAATTCTGGTTTGACAACTATATGCAAGATCTATGCAAATTTCTCTAATCATAGCCAATGCTTCACTGTGGTTGGTTCTTTGGAAATCCTTGGCAGATTTACTGATCAAACACAATAACCCATATTGTCTCATAGTAGTACACACAACTTGAACAACACGTCTTTCACTTTACATGTACACGAACATCACAGGAAATATCACAATGAAACATTTAACCGTTTAAACAATGTGAGTTTGTGTTTAACGGCGACCATCTTTGATTTAAAATTAGTAAATGGCATGTCAGTACATAATATTAAATGACATATTATACCATACATACATTTTATAAAAGACACAAATAACATATATAGAACTGGTTATTATAAGTAGCAAGATTATATTTTACATT
This sequence comes from Conchocele bisecta, assembly GCA_029237695.1. Lineage (NCBI taxonomy): Eukaryota > Metazoa > Mollusca > Bivalvia > Lucinida > Thyasiridae > Conchocele > Conchocele bisecta. Next base: position 45,816,088 of record CM055269.1, read on the forward strand.
TTGTTGCTTATTTTGCAGTTTGACGCCATCTTGAATATTTATTTCTACATTACCTGGCTGATTTACTAAATATATAGTATATCCAATGTATAACAGGTCATGTTCAACCTCTGTTTACATGTTTTGTAATAGTTGTGTATGCCTTCAAATGCGAAATGCAGAAAAACTGTGCTTTTTGTCTCGATTTAACCCATGAATAACCTTGGAACTGCCCACAAACAGTCCAACTTGAGTGTAGACCCATATCTAAACGTATAGTTTTGAAAGGTATAACCCACTTGGAGCACTCATTTGTAAACAAAAATGTTGAAAGGATAATCCCACGTGTCTGGAGTGGAATCGTGACAATTTATAAGTTATTTATTTGAAAAGTTCACATATGTAATTATTGGCGGCCATCTTGGAATTGAAGTTAGTAAATGATCTAATATGCTATTTTATTAAATGCAATACCATGATATAAATTGATTTTATGAAGACATTCAGTCAAATACATACAAAGAGCTAGCTTATGTTGCATATGCACGAAAATGACGTTGTTTTCTATATAGTGTCAATATTTTGGCGGCCATTATGAATTTGTATTCATTATATTTCATTTTGTATCACTAACAATAATAGTAATACCAGCATTTAACTTGTTTCCATCTTCAACATTGATTTTATGAGTGATGGTGACCTATATACGGCAAGCATTAAGACACCTATGAATAATCTTGATTTGACCCCTAAATGACCTTGATGACATTCAATGGTCAAATTTGAGGGGGTACCGACCCCTATCCGAAAGCTTACCCATCATAGATATAAACTAGCATGGGTACCCATTTGTAACAAAAAAATGCCATCAAAATTGTTTTGTTCATGCCCTGGCGGGCCTTATGTTGTGTGCGTGTCAAATGGGACATATGCTGCTTCCGTACTATGTTTTAGCTCACCTGAGCCGAAGGCTCAAGTGAGCTATTGTTACCGATTTTAGTTCGTGCGTCTGTCGGTCGACACCTTTCCGACCTCTTCTTCTTCTGAATCGCTTGGCCGATGTTGACCAAACTTCACGGGGATGGTTTATGTGTTACTTCGTTTCAGATTTGTTAAAATGGACGTCGTCGCATAATCAAGACGGCCGCCGTAGAAAAGTAGGATAATGCTCTTTCAGATTTGTTAAAATGATGACCCGTGATCAAAAATAGACGGGGCCTCGGGGTCAAGTCGGGGTCACATTTGACCAAAGAAGGTCATGAAATATATGAAATCGAAGGTATCGAGGAGACGATCACGTCAACTGAGATGGCTGCTGAAAGGTCCATAAAAATCACTTTTGTAAGACTCCTCATTTCAAATATTTGGTTAGTACATCTTATGATTTATGTCAGTATATTTATTATAAATTGCTTAATATGTCCTTTTCGGGACTTGAAATGCAAAACTGACCCGTTTTGCCCTGTGATCCATTAACCCCAATGGACTGTACATATTTTGAGAAAACCAGAACAATTATTCAATTGACTTGTTATGAACTTGTAGACGAATTTTGATGGAACATGGTATATATAATCGACAGTCGATGCCATTTTTTATTTACTGTAGAACAATGGGGTACATTACTTTACAATGGGTAAAATAATTTCGGATGAGCATTACAGGCCCATTTGCCTCTTGTTTTGTGTAGTGTTGCTTTTTCTTCGACTGTACTTTACCTGTATTATACTTATGTCTCCCCCATATCATATGGGGAGACATACTGCTTTTGACATGGTTGTCCGTCTGTCCGTCTGTCACACAATTGTGTCGCGCGTTTCTCCAAAAGTATTGAGGGAGTCGTGAAATTTTACAGGAATATTTTTCATCATGTGAAGTTGCGCACCTGGAGTTTTAGATGCGGATTCATCCAGTATTTGCAGAGTTATCGCCCTTGACTTAGTGAGTTGTGCATCTGGTGATTTTGATGTGGATTCATAGAGTATGGGCATAGTTATGGCCCTTGACTTAGTGAAAATTGCTGATTATGTCTCCCCCATATATGGGGAGACATATTGTTTTTGGCATTGTTGTCTGTCCGTCCGTCACAAAATTGTGTCACGCGTTTCTCCAAAGGTAGTGGCGTGAGTCGCGAAATTGTACAGGAATAGTTTGCCATAATGTGAAGTTGCGCACCTGGGGTTTTAGATGCGGATTCATCCAGTATTCGCAGAGTTATGGCCATTGAATTAGTGAAAAGATGCGATGTTCAACTTGTGTCGCACACAACTAAAAAACTATTTGAGCTACAGTCATGAAACTGTATAGGAATATAAGTAATCACTTGTGTTATTGCACATGTTTCCGTAGTCTAAGGGTCATACTCGATTATTCGCGATTCGTAACTCCATGGTTCGATGCACGAATACAATCTTTGATTTCGGTTCAAATTGGATCTCGGTATAGAAATTTATCTGTTTGGGTTTTCCAAAAATCTATTTTTAACTCGTTATCGTTGTTGTTGTTGCTGCTGTGCAATTTCCATGCTTATTTTTCGTGAAATGCTTTTCACTCTAGAGATTAATTATTATTATATGCGTCATCCACAAACACATACTGCGAAGAATTTCAGGACATTCAGTCCTTTGATTACCTTATGTCGCCGGTAACTCAACAGGCATGAAACTTTTTAGGAATGTTAATCAGCATGTGTAGTTGTGCACCTGTGGTTTTGTTTGCGGAATTATCCAGTAAGGATACAGTTATGATACTTGACTTAGAGAAAATTGGCAATTTTGTCCATCACAAAGTTGTGTCACGCGTATTTCCAAAAGTGTTTGAGTTAGAGTTGCGAACTTTTACAAGAATGCAGGCCCGTAGCCAGCGGGGGGCTCGAAACCTTCGAAACGACCCCCCCCCCCCCCCCCCCCCCCCACCCCCCCCCCCCCCCCCCCCCCCCCCCCCCCCCCCCCCCCCCCCCCCCCCCCCTCCCCCTCCCCCTTCATACAGGTATGGCTACGGGCCTGGAATGTTTGTCACTATGTGAAGTTGTGCACTTGGTGATGCGGATTCATCTAGTATTATCAGAGTTATGGCCCTTGCCAAGTGAAAATTGCATATATTGTCTTTTTATCATGGTATCTCCCTTTAGATATCATATTATGTCACGCAATTTTGTATGGGGGCAGCCATATTGTTGTGCAACGCCTAAACGGCGAGTACGACCAAGAGGTTAGACACCTCCAAATAGTTTTACTATGTAATTTAACCGAATGCCAATCAATAAGGCCAGTCTCTCCTACTTTCACTATTCGTATGGATGCTGTGGGACCGACTTGTACATGACCTGCAGCCAGTAGAACGAAACATCCAACCTTGTCATATCCTCCAATATTGCTTACATTGTTTGGCCACGGAAACTATGTTTACATCACGTGACCAACAGGTTCAGTGTTTTCTTTTAAATGCTACAAATATGCTGAAAACTGGTGTTAAAAGCACCCCAAAATGTTCCTCAAGTGAAACTGGGTAGCAATGGATCAAGATTTGCAAGCAAACGGTGTCTGTGACCTCAAAACACCCGCACTATTTTGTTATACCGGACTGATTTCGCACCATTTGGTATCATCTAACCAAGATAATAGTTCCATGTGCCAACTTATCCTATGACGTTTTGGTCTGTCTTGCTTTGTATCTAAAACTCTACATATACTATTCTCTATAGTGTTCACAGATTTGGGCTCACTTCATCAGTTAAATTTTGGAAACTATGAATCAAGACAGTTCGTGCGTATGAATATTGCAGCTATATTTTGATATTGCCTGATGATCTGCCGGACACCGCACATCACATCTGACATATAAATGACAGACGATAATAAGTTGCTGGAGGTCAATCGATGAGTCCAAATATAGGTAGACCAGGTGTATTATCATATCATAGCCTCGTTTTCGTGTATACTAACTACATGATAAAGTGCACGTGCATGCATGTCAATATAATAGTGTATCTTGGTGCGCAAAATAGACATGTAGTGTGGCTCAGTGGTATCGAAGCGGGAGAATATTCATACGTTAGCGGAACTTTTGTCCATTTTATCTGGTCGAGAGTTCGAACCTCACAAAACGCATTACTTTTGTCGATATCATTCTGTGTTATTTTATGACTGCTTGCTGGAGAAGGGAATAATTGAAACGGTGAGGGTTATCACTATTGCTGTTTGATATGGCATGATCTGCGAGAACATACTCCAAGATTCTTCATGTACACACATATGTGCATTTAGTTATTAGTTTTATTCAAAGTAATAGACTAAATTTCTACATGTAATCTATCTCATGCTTAGTTAATGTAATGTGTAAGAGCAACACACATACAAAAGAAATATATAATAAAATATAAACAAATAAAAATATATGTGTATACATGTATGAAAAACTAAGATTCGAACTCACTACCTACGGCATTGATATCTTCACTGTAACCCCTCGACTACATAGCACTTCTCAAAAACCAATATTGAAAAGGAATATTAATTGCCACGGGTATATTTACCTATCTCACCTATTCTGTGTTTTGTTTATGATCGGTTTGTATGTAAACAAGTAGCAAGTTATCGTCTGCGGACTATACCGATGCTGTGTATTGATGAATCGACTAAACAACAGAGCCGCCGGAAACCACGCACCATACCCGACACACCGATGCTATCACGGTGTATTGAGGGATTATTATTTCCTGCGCTGTTAATTAGATCCAGCCGCTACTTTTTCGGCTCATTCTCTCCACAAAGAGTAGGATAGTAATACTGGTTTATTGCCGTCGGTGTGATGGTGTGGGTGTTTGGTCAATACTATCCTATGGCGTTTTGGTCTGTCTTGCTTTGTATCTGAAACTCTACATATACTATTCTCTGTAGTGTTCACAGTTTTGGGCTCAGTTTATCAGTTAAATTTTGGAAAATACGAATCAAGACATTTCGTGCGTATGAATACAGCAGCAATTATCTTCAGTTTTCACATTTAGGTAGCAGTGACCAGTTAGCCGCCACTTTCGTATAATTTTATCTGGGAGTTACAAACAGTAATTTATTCTAGAGAAAACGTGCGGATGAGAATGGGTTTGCACTAGCACAGTACATTTGCCTCTGGATGATGATTGAGAAAATATGCAACTGTCAGTCTCCAGTTTTATTCACAGGTGATTCTAACGTGTCTTGGATGGTCAATTATTGTTTGTATATACATAAAACACCTTTCTAAACACTGTACAAAACAATTCAAATGCGTCCGGGTATGAAGATTATGTAATTATGATAATTATGATAATTGCATAATCTTCATACCCGGGCGCATTTGAATTGTTTTGTACATTGTTTATAAAGGTGTTTCATGTATATACAAACAATAATTGACCATCCAAGACACGCTCGAATCACTTGTGGTTTTATTTTATTATCTCCCAATATAAAGCTAACTTACACAGAAAAAGCAAGGTAGCTACATACATATATGCTGTATTATACTGTTGTTGCCTTAAATTATAATTGTTCAATTCCCGATAACATGCAGTGGTGGTGTGGGGGGAGAGTTTCTTTTTGTTGTTGGGGTTTAACATACTATCAACAGCTAAGGTCATTTAAGGCCAGGTCAATTGGTTTAGTACTAAATCCCATATATTACCTGTACAAGCATGTTTAAGTACATGTACAAATGGGGGTAGGGGGGGTGGGAATCCGAAAATCAGAACTGAATATTTACAATAAACTAGATGGCCGCGGCCTGCATGTCGCGCCTTGTGGCGAGGCATGGACACTAAAAAAAGAGATATAGTATAACGAAAAACTTTAACCAAAATACTTAACCAAAACACTTAACCAAAAAGTTTAACCGGACACACGTACGTACGCCAAAGTGCCGACTATATCACGCTTTCCGCAAGCGGGCGCGACAAAAACATTAACCAAAAACTTCAAAGTAATTTGACCTTGACATTGGGCACAGGGGCCGCACGGGAGGGGGGTAGAATGAAAATATAGATGATGATAAACACCCATGTGAAGTTTCAAGGTAATCGGCAAAGCAGTTGCAGAGATATAGTATAACGAAAAACTTTAACCAAAAAACTTAACCAAAAAACTTAACCAAAAACTTCAAAGTAATTTGACCTTGACATTGGGCACAGGGGAAAAACTTTAAACAAAAAACTTAACCAAAAAATTTAACCAAACAACTTAACCTAAAACTTCAAAGTAATTTGACCTTGACATTGGGCACAGGGGCCGCACGGGAGGGGGGGTAGAATGAAAATATAGATGATGATAAACACCCATGTGAAGTTTCAAGGTAATGGGCAAAGCAGTTGCAGAGATATAGTATAACGAAAAACTTTAACCAAGAAACTTAACCAAAAACTTTAACCAAAAAACTTAACCAAAAAAGTTAACAAAAAACTTTAACCAAAGAACTTAACCAAAAACTTCAAAGTAATTTGACCTGGACATTGGGCACAGGGGCCGCACGGGAGGGGGGTATAATGAAAATATAGATGATGATAAACACCCATATGAAGTTTCAAGGTAATGGGCAAAAGCAGTTGCAGAGTATAGTATAACGAAAAACTTTAACCAAAAAACTTAACCAAAAAACTTAACCAAAAAACTTTAACCAAAAAAATAACCAAAAAAACTTATCCAAAAACTTCAAAGTAAGTTTAATTTGACCTTGACATTGGGCACAGGGGCCGCACGGGAGGGGGGTAGAATGAAAATATAGATGATGATAAACACCCATGTGAAGTTTCAAGGTAATGGGCAAAGCAGTTGCAGAGATATATACTGAGCAAAACTAGAAACGTCCTCCATGTTTAAGGAAGATTTATCAAAAACCAAAAGGGTTACTTTTAAAAATCAAAATGGAAAAACAAGTTCATTCATTTCTGTATCAAAGCCAATAAATTGCATTTGGATATCTTGTTAAATATTCGAGAGATAACCGGCCAAGGGCGGTAGGGGTCAAAATCAAAAATCACAAAAACTCAGAAATGTGTTACTTAATGTTTAGAGATGGAATTTCAATAAGTAATGTGGCAAATTCAGTAAATCTCGTTAGTACCGAGTGTGGCCACCATTTGCATGAATGCATTGCAATGATCCTACGCCGCATCGACGTGACGTAACGCAATACCAGTGCGTTGGGCAAATTCCTCCATTCCCGTTGTAACGCCCGTGTAAGATCGCGAACATTGTCAATCTGATGGTTAGCTCGTGCTTTGCGGCCCAGCTCATCCCATATGTGCTCAATGGGATTGAGATCCGGGGAGACCGCGGGCCATGGCATGACGTCGACGTTGTTTTGCTGTAAGTATTGAGTGGTGACCCTGGCTACGTGAGGGCGGGCATTGTCGTGCATCAATGTCACACCAGGACCATGCTGACGGATAAATGGTAAGGCATGTGCATTAGCACATCTGCAACATAACGTTGTGCATTGATGTTGCCCTGTACAACAACCAAATCTGTCTTCCGGTTTCCCATGATCCCACCCCAGACCATTACGCTCCCTCCCCCAAACCTGTTCTTCTCAAAAATGCAACAATCGGTGAATCTTTCATTTTTACGCCTGTATACCCGTAATTTTCCGTCAACATGACTAACTGTGAACCGAGATTCATCGGTGAATAAAACTCGGTTCCAGTCAGCCCTTCTCCAGTTCAGATGACGTCGCGCCCATAACAGTCTGGCAGCACGGTGACGTTGGGTCATTATCTGACCAGTGTACGGGCGGCGTGCCCGGATTGGTTGGGCGTTACGACGTAACCGGTTGCGAATGGTCTGCCCTGAGACACCGTATCGCCTAGCAGTGACTGTGGCTGCCAATCGACGTTGAACGTAAGTGCGTCAACGTAATGTAACGATCGGCTCTAGCCGTCGTTACACGAGGCCTACCAGGTCGCTGCCGGTCGTGAACAGCCCCAGTCTGCTGGTACCGGGCTGCAAGACGATCAATCGTCTTCCGACAGCAACCAAACCGAGGCGCGACCGCCCTGGCGGCCATCCCACCCGCAAGCATCCCAATTGCCTGATTTCGCTCGTTTTCGGAAAGCCGTGGCATATCGAAAACAGTGAAAAATTAAAAAGTTTTTTAATTTTCCGAATAGCCCCTATCGCATGAATGGTACGACATGACCTGAATACACCTTATCGATGACAAGTATAGCGTGCACGTGCAAAAAGTGGAAATCAACGTTCCGGTCACTGGCCGCTATGTAAACCGTGTGTATCGGCTAAACTCTACACGATCGTATTCTGAACATCGCCACGGTTTAAAATACATGTACTTTGAACATGTGGTACATACATAGACAGAGCTACACCGGCTATAAAACAGGGACGTTTCTAGTTTTGTTGAGTATAGTATAACGAAAAACTTTAACCAAAACTTTAACCAAAAAACTTAACCAAAAACTTCAAAGTAATTTGACCTTGACATTGGGCACAGGGGCCGCACGGGAGGGGGGTAGAATGAAAATATAGATGATGATAAACACCCATGTGAAGTTTCAAGGTAATGGGCAAAGCAGTTGCAGAGATATAGTATAACGAAAAACTTTAACCAAGAAACTTAACCAAAAACTTTAACCAAAAAACTTAACCAAAAAAGTTAACAAAAAACTTTAACCAAAGAACTTAACCAAAAACTTCAAAGTAATTTGACTGGACATTGGGCACAGGGGGCCGCACGGGAGGGGGGTATAATGAAAATATAGATGATGATAAACACCCATATGAAGTTTCAAGGTAATGGGCAAAGCAGTTGCAGAGATAGTATAACGAAAAAACTTCAACCAAAAAACTTAACCAAAAAACTTAACCAAAAACTTTAACCAAAAAACTTAACCAAAAACTTCAAAGTAATTTGACCTTGACATTGGGCACAGGGCCGCACGGGAGGGGGGTAGAATGAAAAATATAGATGATGATAAAACACCATGTGAAGTTTCAAGGTAATGGGCAAAGCAGTTGCAGAGATATAGTATAACGAAAAACTTTAACAACAAACTTTAACCAAAAAACTTAACCAAAAACTTTAACCAAAGAACTTAACCAAAAACTTTAACCAAAAAACTTAACCAAAAACTTTAACCAAAGAAATTAACCAAAAACTTCAAAGTAATTTGACCTTGACATTGGGCACAGGGGCCGCACGGGAGGGGGGTAGAATGAAAATATAGATGATGATAAACACCCATATGAAGTTTCAAGGTAATGGGCAAAGCAGTTGCAGAGATATAGTATAACGAAAAACTTTAACAAAAAACTTAACCAAAAAACTTAACCAAAAACTTTAACCAAAAAACTTAACCAAAAACTTCAAAGTAATTTGACCTTGACATTGGGCACAGGGGCCGCACGGGAGATGGGTAGAATGAAAATATAGATGATGATAAACACCCATGTGAAGTTTCAAGGTAATGGGCAAAGCAGTTGCAGAGATATAGTATAACGAAACACTTAACCAAAAAACTTAACCAAAAAACTTAACCAAAAACTTTAACCAAAGAACTTAACCAAAAACTTTAACCAAAAAAAAACTTAACCAAAAGAATTAAACCTTAACCAAAAAACTTTAACCAAAGAACTGAACTAAAAATTTCAAAGTAATTTGACCTTGACATTGGGCACAGGGGCCGCACAGGAGGGGGTAGAATGAAAATATAGATGATGATAAACACCCATATGAAGTTTCAAGGTAAGGGCAAAAGCAGTTGCAGAGATATAGTATAACGAAAACTTTAACCAAAAAAACTTAACCAAAAAAACTTAACCAAAAAACTTTAACCAAACAACTTAACCAAAAACTTCAAAGTAATTTGACCTTGACATTGGGCACAGGGGCCGCACGGGATGGGGGTAGAATGAAAATATAGATGATGATAAACACCCCATGTGAAATTTCAAGGTAATGGGAAAGCAGTTGCAGAGATTATGTACCTAAAAAACTTAACCTTTAACCAAAAAACTTAACCAAAAAACTTAACCAAAAACTTTAACCAAAAAACTTAACCAAAAACTTCAAAGTAATTTGACCTTGACATTGGGCACAGGGGCCGCACGGGATGGGGGTAGAATGATGAAAATATAGATGATGATAAACACCCATGTGAACGAAAAATTTCAAGGTAATTGGGCAAATTTAAGCAGTTGCAGAGATATAGTATAATGTAAAAAATATTTAATTTAATAACCGAAAACTTTAACCAAAACTTTAACCAAAAACCTTAACCTAAAAACAAAAAATTAACCAAAAACTTTAACCAAAGAATTTAACCAAAAACTTTAACCAAAAAACTTAACCAAACAACTTAACCAAAAAACTTAACCAAAAACATTAACCAAAGAACTTAACCAAAAACTTTAACCAAAAAACTTAACCTTACAGCTTAACCAAAAACTTTAACCGGACACACGTACGGCTTAACCAAAAACTTTAACCGGACACACGTACGTACGTACGTACGTACGTGTGTCCGGTTAAAGTTTTTGGTTAAGCCGTACGTACGTACGTGTGTCCGGTTAAAGTTTTTGGTTAAGCCGTACGTACGTACGTATGTACGGTACGTACGTACGTACGTACGCCAAACGGCCGACTATATAGCGCTTTCCGCAAGCGGGCGCGACAAAAACTATATTTGAATTTGGGGAAAGATCGACGTAATTTGAAGAAATTAACTTTCTTATGAAAGTATATTGATGCAAGCGTGTCAGCTAACATGTTTTCAATAACATTTTTAATACTGTAACGGGGATGACCTATCTATGTCAGAACACCCATGTCCGCCATCAACAATTATCATACTTATTGTCCCTCTAAATGTTTATACAAGTAACTATATTTTGTACTACACTGTACTCTAAATGTTGTACCTATATTTTGTACTACCCTGTACTGTACTATACTGTACTCATACATATAGCCTCTAATAAATATGAAGCTACATGTATGAGGCTTGTAAACGTTTATTGTTGGCGGCGGTCATGGCGTGTATTGACATAGACAAAATATGTACATATGTGTATTATAATCACTGGTCACACAGTCTATTTCGTATTATCTTAGATCCACCTTCATACTTACGAGGGGTTCGAGATTATGGCCATGCACGTGCATGGTCATAACTCGCTATATAAGCCGAGCAGACGGCTAGTTCGGCCCCGACTTACGTTCAATCTAAATTGACCGGCACTCTTGATAACTACAGGTGAGTAATCGCCAAGTTTGAAACCTGCCTACATGGTCACCCTAAATCTCAGGGAACCCATTTATTTTGGCACGGGGGTCTAAAATGCATTACTACCAGTTAGGGGGTGGGGGTTGGTCATAAGATATATATACTTTAATAAGCTCACTTGTACACCAATAATCATTCATGAACTGCACATTGTCCAGAGTTATTATTTACCTTGTCCTTTCAAAAGCCTATACCCGTACAGTCATACTGTTACCTATGGATCTAGCGTGAACGAACCTCAAACAATTACACAACGCCCGATACGATTCCGGTTACAATACAAAAATACATGACAACGCCGTGATCAGTTGATTCACGTTTCAATTCGTGAAATTATTTCGCCCCGTCTCACTTTGCACATTCCTATTCATGTGTTGTTAATATATTGTCGCTATTCACCATTTACAAACTGCATGCATTATCATATAATTGTGCCTTTAATGGATGTCTATGCGGTAGCGTTTTCTCAAAACTTGTACGACAGCTATAGTAATTATATATTTTGTCATCGTTACATACTGTCTTTGTTAAACTATTCGCCTTAGATAATGGCGCATATACTCAAAGTTTATTCGAATTGTACATCACACTGTACATGTACGGAGCCACCCAGGGGACGTAGAATTCTTTCTTTTTTTTGTTAATTTGTTCTCACGAAATAACAATTCGTTCCCTCAATTTAACAATTCGTTCCCACGAATTAACAATTTGTTCCCTCAATTTAACAATTCGTTCCCACGAAATAACAATTCGTTCCCACGTGAACGAATTGTTAATTCGTGGCGAATTGTTCATTCCCTCAAATTAACAATTCGATCCCACGATATAACAATTCGTTCCGTGGGAAGTGGGAACGAATTGTTATTTCGTGGGAACGAATTGTTAAATTGAGGGAACGCATTGTTATTTCGTGGGAACGAATTAATATAAACACAAATCTACGTCCCCTGCGGGGCTCCGTAAAAAGGAAGTATGCTGATTTATACACATATTTCTTGTTGGTGAAATTACTTTCTTACACGAGTGGCTATTTATAGAACGAATTTACAAGTTTCATAGGAAACGAGATTTGAAGCTGTAACGCTCATCGAACATGTATTCGGTAGTGGTCTACAACATATACATTAGGCCATACAAATAAGGACTTTGGCAGTCACGGGGTGTGCAGAATGTGCAGCGGGAGAACGGCTTTTTTAAATTAATTCATTAATGCATATATGCATCTGGCAACTTGAAAAGAAATCAGAGACGAACATCTGAAACAAAAGGAAAATGGTATATAAAGTTACGATAAACTCTTTAGATGTGAAAAATCACAAGATTTTTGTCAGACATGATTGGATTTAACATATTTTTCATGGTAGTGTTTTTTATTGATCATGTGGCAAAAGTACATTTTTATTCTCCATGACGATAAAATGCTAGACACACAGGGATTATTCAGACGCGGCGATATCTGAGAACCAAAGTACTTTGATGGCCTAACGTATACTAGTGTATTATTATTATTAACCATTTCAACCCTGGTTATCCTACCTTGTCTTTTTCACACTATTGTTGTACTATATTTATGACAAAAGACAATTCTAGATGAATAATAGTGGCAAATGCGGCAGATCCTGATGAGGCGACGAGCCGTCCCATCTGGATATACATTGTTTGTACATGTTGGCTTTATGGAGGTATCAATCATGTAAGGGCTAATACTTAAAGATATGCAAACATTTGTATGCTTTCATAATTGTGCTGTTTTATGTATATTTCAGACAACGCCAAGACATACACATACGAGAGCAACACAGAAATGGAAGAGATTGAAGCCGATCGATCTTCCCAAACGAGCCAATATTATCGAACAATGAATGTTTGAAATCACGCTGGCATCCTTGGATACACTGAAACACAGTACGGCCATGGAAATACGTAAAACGCAGAACGAGATGAAGAAACGATTGAAACGATTGAGACGATACAGAGACAGGCAGAGAGAAATTGTGAAAAGTAAACCGGATTCTAATAATGATCCTCTCGAAGAACTGCTGATGAATGAATGAAGCATGATGCTAAGATGAAAAAGAATCAGAAACAAGCTCGCCCCCAAGACATCGCCGGCGACGCTTCAGGATACGTACAATTCACGCATTCGTAGATCCGACGCGGACTCGGAACCCGAGGTGGAAGTGGACGATACGTTTATGGTTGACCATCGATGCACCAGTGGGGGCATTCGTATCCGTGGACACAGTTCCAGTTCTCAATGAAAAGATTACTTGACATGTCATTAGAATTGTCTCGTGAGACAATTCTAATGAAATGCCTAGGTATGTTTTTATCGCGAAATGATCGAATATTCAGCAATTTCCATCCACATGGTTGTCGTCTGCAGCAGGATAAAGGTTAAAGTGAACTAAGTCCCTGCTATATGATTCCATCGAGTAACGAATCGCACCATAAATTTATGGCAAAAATATATGTGAAAGTATACTAAAATACATTTGCCAGCCAAAATATGTGTTTATTACTGACCAGGTACCAAACCAGGATATTGATTAGTTGATCCAGAGTGAAACTGCAGATCAAGTAATCAATGCAAAATAAAGTTTTCTAGACGATAAAACCCGACATTAAATTGATGTCAGAACCAGACGTTGGATAATATGGAAGGTAATATCAGCCATAAGTATATGTGACTTGATGCTTGCGTGCTGATGACATTACAACTTATATTCATGTTATTTAATTCGTCATTTGTATTTATTACATTTGAAATCTGCTTGTTGTAATTATATTTGTCTTTCTTACATGTCCATTCTGCTGATTGCTTTGTTCATTCGTCTTATTTACATTACAATTATTAATACGTCCTTATTCGTGTCCCTGTTTTATTGCACTAAGCATTTGCAAAAGAAAGTAAGAACAAATCACTTAGCACTTTGAATAAGGCCGAAAGCAATAAGGACAAAGCCGCAGGAAGTAAGCATCAATCCACAGTCTGAAAGCGGAAAGCTGCAAGCAGAAAGCATCAAGTCATAAGCCGAATGACGCAAGCAATATTGGTGATATAGTGCCTCATTATGACGCCAGATGGCACTGCTGTCAATGCTGTCAATGCTAGGAATCCTCCGACGAATAAATAATAGTACAATATGTGATTGGCTGTTGATGTAAGATTTCACCCACAAATTATCACAGTATAGGTTAGAAGACACCAAATAGTTTTACTATATACTGTAACCGAATCCCATCCAATAAGGCCAGTCTCTCCTACTTTCACTATTCGTATGGATGTTGTGGGACCTACTTATACATGACCTGCAGCCGGTCTGTACTGGTTCTGCATGAATTAAACAATAGGTTTACTTACTCCTAAGACAGAAAAATCCAACCTCGTCTTGTCACCCAATATTGTTTACATTTTTTTTGGCCACGGAAACTGTTTACATCGCATGACCAACATGTTCCTCAAGTGAACCTAGGTAGTAATGGATCAAGATTTGCAAGCAAACTGTGTCAGTGACATCAAAACACCCGCACGATTTTGTTCATACCGGAGTACTTTTACCCTCTTGAAGATTTCGCACCATGTGTTATTCTCTAACCTATATTAACTAAATTGTATATGTATGTATGGTGTTTGACTTACTGTGTTTTATACATACAGTATCCTCATAATTAAATTACATATGTACGTAATTGAAAACAATCACATTTTTAGCGCGCCTTCCGAAGGAAGAAGTGCTTATAGCATACCCTCGGCGTTGTAGGCGTCCGTCTGTCTGCCCGTCCGTCTGTCTGTCCGTCTGCCTTCAAAAATTATAATGGCCTATATTTTCTGTTTCCTTGTTTGGATTTGATTCATATTTCACACACGCATTGCTCCAAGGTCCTCTACTGTGCTGTGGCAAATCCACGTCCGTGCCGCCCTTCTAAGCCCAGGGTCAATGTCGCATACTTTGTGCATCCCGAAATCTTAACGCTCGGGTAAATGGCCCATATTTGCTGTTTCCTTGCTTGGATTTGCTTCTTATTTCACACACGCATTGCTCCAAGGGTCCTCTACCTCTAAGCCCAGGGTAATGGTCAAATACTTTGTACGCTCGAAATCTTAACACGCTCTGGTAAATGGCTCATACATTTTGTTTCACTTATCCAGCACGTTGTGTTTTCAAATGTGCCCTCGGTTCCTTTGCTGCCACCGGGCGCGCTTCGTTGTCCTCTGACAACTCTTGTTATAGTAAGTTTCACATATGGTAACTTACACAGGTTGACTGTCAAACTAGACTGTTACCGATGCAAACCAATAACCGTCCGGGATCAGACTAAGGTGGGCTACCACCATTGACTTTCCCTAAAAAACCAACCCGTTACCACACATTTTGCTATTCTCTGCTACTTTCATTTTTCTTATGGATGTTGTGGGACCTAATTTCCAATAACCTGCACCCATTCTGCTCGGATCTTGACTAATTAAAATATAGATTTAATTATTGTTGAAGCTGGGGTCCCATCTAGTAGGTACAAACTTTTCTTTATGGAACTTAAATAAGTGTATAATAGCAACTAGTCCACCACTTTTAAAAATTAAGAGTGCCAGCTACACAGATATAATTATTTAGTAATCGTTAATGTACTCATAGAGACTCGTGGTGGTATCAAGCTAGTTCCATATGCAAATGATGCAGTATTTTTAAATTATTTATATCAACTAAATGCTGAATAAATATTTTTATCGAAATATCATAAAGTATGATATTGCACATCAAAAAATAAATAAATGGAATAAATAGTTGCTTCCGTTATCATTTTAAGGAAACCCGATTATCGCCCCTGATATTAAACTGGCATTTCGCGTTTGATATACAAAGTATACTAATGTCAATTAGTACGTCTGGTAATGGTAAATCAATGTTCATTTTGCCAGAAAATGTCAGATTGAAAGAATAAAGAAAAACATGTCTCCCTATATTATAACCTGGCATGTAGCACTCTAGGTTTAATGTTAGAGAAATTGAGTATGCAAACGTAGTCCGGCATAACAAATAGTCCAGGTGTTTTAAGGTCACAGACACAGTTTGCTTGCAAAGCTTGATCCATTACTACCCAGTTGTTTGGGTGTTTTTAACACCAATTTTCAGCATATTTGAAGAGTTTCCGTAGCCAAATAATGTAAACAATATTGGGGGACATGACGAGGTTGGTCCCACAACATCCATACGAATAGTGAAAGTAGGAAAGACTGGCTGGGATTCGGTTAAATTATACAGTAAAACTATTTGGTGTCTTTTAACCTAAACATGGCGCAACAGAAAAGGCGGCATCAATCGACATCAACACCGTTAGGTACATGGAACCAATTTAGAGAGCAACGCATTGTAGGACGGGTACCAGCATATTAAATCATTTTAGGGAGAATTATTTTAAGTTTTAGCAGCGCACCTGGCGTCATAATGGTTGTTCCCAAATTACTGTTGCAATTATTGTTGTCAAGGGGCGTGGCTTAGCGAGGTAACAATGCAATAATCAATAATGGAACTCCGGATGTCACCAAGACTGAAGCAACAAGCAAGCCACTTAGCATGTAATCAACACAAACGCATTGAAACAATGCGAAGGAACAAAGCATCTAGCTAAATGCACATGCAATTTAGACTACTACCAAGAAGATTTCAAATGTGATAACCACGAATGACGAATAAAATATCATGAAAGTAAGTTGTAATGGCACCAGTCAGCAAGCATCAAGCCACATAGAATTGTAATAAGACGGATTGAACTTAGAATGTCATCAGCAAGCAAGCATCAAGCCTAATAGAATTATGGCGGATATTACCTTCCATAGGATAAAGGTCGTTTTCTGACGTCGGATAGATGTTGGATTATATTTGAAAATGAAAGTTTTTAGACGTCGGAATCCGACGTTGAAATGACGTCAGAATTAGACGTATATACAACGTCGGATCCTGATGTCCGTTCGACGTCGGATCCCGACGTCCATTCGACGTCAGATTCTGACGTCCGTTCGACGTCGGATTCCGACGTCCGTTCTACGTCGGATTCTGACGTCTAAAAACTTTAATTTTCGAACATGATCCGACGTCTATTCGACGTCGGAAACCGACGTCAGTCCGACGTCGTGTGCCCACTGGGTAACGTGATAAGTTATTGCGACAAGAGGACATAACGTGATAGTTTAACACAACATGTCGACATAACGTGAGAGTTTAACACAACATGTTGACATAATGTGATATTTTATCTCAACATGTCGACAAAATTGATCTGAACATGTCAACATACATGTAGTTTCATGTTATGTCGACATGTCATGATGTTTAGTCAACATGTTGCATAAATTATGTCAACATCTAGACGACAAAATATATGCCGTCATAGGAAATATTACCCTCCCGTATCGAAAATACCCGAAGTGTAATTACGGAAGCAGCCAAATTTTGTTTGGACTGCCTCGGCGTTTATCGACAATGGAAGCCGAAAGTGCGAATGCAAGTGAAATGACAAAGGGCTGGTATCCCGCTTGTGCCATTCCTGTTGTAGTATTAAAATATCAACCAGGTACCAGCCCATCATTCGTAAACAATATGGCGGATTCTCCAGCCAACACGCATTTTGTTACTGTTAATGTATCTGAAATAGCGACATTAATAATCTTCATATTTAGGGCGTAAATACCAGGATTTTGACCTTCATTTTGGTGTCCGGACAAAAATGGCACCCGGATTTTTCGGAAAGTTGGACCCCAGAGGAATACAAAACCACTAACAAATTAAAATTAACATGAGGTGCCGGATTCTGAGCAATTGCCCCCAGACTACTACTACCATTCTACATTTCCATGTCAAACTGTGTGAACAAAACAATGACTGGTCTGGAAATTTATATTTACTTTGTTTAAATAGAAATTTCAGCCGATATAAGGAAAATGAAAAAATCATTAGCGAACGTTCGGTAGTTGGAGGGTGTTTTTATCATGACGCTTTAATTAAACACACCGATATTTAATGAAGACATATTTATTGTCATAACGTTGAGTCATAATTGACTTTTTTATAAATTGATTTATTGCGACGTAACGCTGCGCTCTTCGACGTCATTTACGAGATATGCCGAAGGCACGAAAACTGACGTAGCACGATTATATGTGTCTGAATGGTACATGTACACAACCTTTGTCCGTTACCGGTAAGCAATAAACACGGTATTGTGTTGACAGCTTGCAGACAGACGCCGTAAGGCACGCAGGTGGTATTTCTGCATGCCAACGTGATGTGATGCGTGACGTCATTTTAAATTCCCAATACACAAGAAACAGTGGACATTTTGACACGGTGTAATTGCGCATAAATTATTATTGACACATGGGGGTTTTATTTCGAGACAGAATGTGTCAAGGATATCAGAATTTTCAATGTAAAATTAGTTTCTGTGAGTACTTACCTGTTATATGTTGCTATATAGCATCTATTGGGGCTACCCATTCCGAATACAATTTATTGACCCGCATCTAGTCCGCACTTTCACCTGTCCCATCCCATATCGACCGCGCATGCACGCACGGGAGACTTCCTCTTTGCGATAGAACAAATCTCTCACCTTGCGGGGTGGGAGGCGGGTGTTAAATACATATCACGGTAAGTACTCCCAGAAACTAATTTTACATTGAAAAATTCTGATTTCTGTATCATACTTCCCTGTTATATGTTGCTAGAATTTGTCTCCAATGCGGGAAGGTAAGGTGATACAGAAACCAGAAAAATAAATTAATTCGCTCTGTGCATACTTAACCAAGGATCATTTCGCTCGCAGAAGATAACTGAGCCGTCAGCGAAGTATTCTGGTCTGCTTGAGTACTGTCTCCAGTCGCAGTTTCACACACACTGAATGTGACTAACTCATAGCATGTTAGCGTCATGTCATCCACAATGTTGTGCCTCACAGTATCTACACTGACCCTTGGCCATGTCCACAAGTCTCTTAAAGTTCTAACCCACATCACTCACAAATAGTAATGCTAACATCAATTACCCTATGCATATTGACAACCACATACTATCAATAATAACAATACATAGTATTCATGACCCTGGATGAATGAGTATGTATGTTTTCGAGTGTCATAATAAATGGTACTGTTAGTGCACCGGAGCACAGGGAACTGACCGGTACCCTCTCCGGACCTCACACTCATTGGTAACAACTCACAACTGTACACATTATAGTAAAATATGCATCCAGACTGGCATTAACTAGTCATGTGTAATCAAGAAAACAATTTAGAAAACTTTCCAGGAACATAACTCGAACTAGCTGATAACTAGATCGTTTTGTACTGCCAATGTGAATATACTACCAATTTGTTATCCTGGACTGGACCCACTGGCCCAGAATAACAACAGGCTCAAAAGTGAGCATTTTACACATAAAGTTTTCCACCCGCGACAACCCTGCCAGCCGCGACTAGGGGACCTAATCTGTAAATATCTGCGTTTTGCGTCGTCAGTGTACGTATGTAAAACTGAGAAAAAGTGGAATGAGACTTCCAGGATGCCGCTTCCATTATCTTATCCAGGAGCACTCCATTGAGGAAAGCCGAGGAGGTAGATACTGCTCTGACCTCATGGGCTTTGACTTATAACTTTATGAGCGCCTAAACCGAAGTGGATCGATATGCTCGGCGTATTGCGAGAGATATCCATCTGTAAATTGACGCTTTGGAGAGATCCTGATTACCCACGCATGGAATAAAAAGTCTCTAGCGCCTACCTCTCATTGGTTAGTCATTGAGATGTAGTGCCTAATTGCCCTGCCTGGGCATAGCGTGTCTTCCGTCGCGGATAACTGACCCGATTTGGACAGGGCTGGGATCACGAACGGTCGGGGATGCTTACCTGGGACCTGAGTTTTAGCACGGAAACCAGCTTCGCAACAAGAGTAACATAATCATTACCAAAACCAGATTCTGGTCGTCCATGTACAGGCCGTGTAATTCCCGCCACCTTTTCGCCGAAGCGAAAGCGAGGAGTAACACTGTCTTGACTGATCAGTCAAAGAGGGAAGCTGTCACATGGGCTCATACTGAGCTTTGGCTAAAGCCCATATAACCACTGTTATATTCCATTTAGGGTTAACTATTCTAGCTACTGGTCTTTCCCTAGTGAAGAATCAAATCATCGCCGATAAACTGGGGTCTGAACCTATGTTACATATCGGCACTGAACTGAACTTGAAACAGCTGGTCAATGCCGACATGTATCCCTTAATAGTCGACGCTGACGATTTCCTGTCATCGAACAAATACTAAGGAAATCGCCCATTTCGCCTACAACTGGACTGACTGGATTAATTTGCCTTAGCTTACAGCAATTAACACAGACCCTCCATTTGCGTCGTAGCATGTTATAGCAGAATTACTTTGCCTGTGCAATGATTGCTGCAGCTTGCTGCGAAAACTTGTCCTTTCTGATTCCCTTCCTGATAGCCTCCAGACGTAAAGATTCAGAATGAGCGGATTCGCATGAAGTGTTAACCATGCATGCTGTGACAGAAGCTTCGGAGACACTGGAATGACCACCGGATGTTCCACTAGACGTTCAAGTATGCTGGAGAACCAACTTGTCGTTGGCCAGCACGGTGCCACTAGTGTGACCCGAATTGTCAGCAACACCTGTGTCAGTAGGACGGATTGTGGAAATGCGTACCCGTCCACTCATTTCCATGACACGGACATGCGCTCACCGCCCATGCCCCTGCGTCCAGTACTGGAGACACATACATTGGGAGCTGATTGTTCATCATGGTCGCAAACAGACCCAACCAGGGGTGGCTCTACCTGTTGATTACCGCGTTGGCCACCGTCTTTGACAGTGACCCCTCGGTAAGGACTGGTGAACCCCCCTCGACAGGTAGTCCGCAGTACATTGAGACTTCCCCGCGATGTGCCTCGCCTACGGTACTATGCCGTTCTGGTGACACCATATCAGTAATTTCCTGGTCTCCAAACAGAGGCTCACAGACCCAGTTCCACCTGGTCTGTTCAGGCATGCCACTACAGTGGTGTTGTCCGTGGCTATCTGAACAGATTTCCCCCTGACCTGTGGGAATGCTTTGGCATCACGGGACGGTTGAAAATAGTCAAAATTTAGGAGCCATGGCTATTCGGAAGGGTAGGACACAAAACTGCTATACGCTGCCTTGCGACTGAAAGCTTATAAACTTTCTGGATGCATGGCATATAGGTATATGAAGATAACCTTCATGTGGATCGATGGAGAATGCACAATCTTTGACTCTAATAGTCCGACGTATTGATCGAGCAGTCTCCATCTTGAAATGATCTGTTTGGATGAATAGATTCAACATAGACAGATCTAATAATGGGCGCAGCTTGCCGTTTTCGTTTTGGTACAACAAACAGCCTGTTGTAGAAGCTCGGAGATTGTCAATCTCTGATGCGTGTAGCGCCACCTCTGGGAGCCCCACCCTGTTGGGGCGGTATAGGTGTTATGGGTTGCTTAAAGCTACCCGTTACCGTCCCAATTTCCTGCCCGAGTTGAGCTTCTAGAAGCGAACTGCTTGGCTAAAGAGGCCCCGGATAGTCTAGCTAACTGCTGACTTTGTCTTACTGCAGCGTCAGCAGCAGCCACCTGAGAACATCTGTTTCCAAACAGATTGGCCTGAAGGGGTGCTTCCCGAAGGAGATCCCTTCCCTGTCTCGGAAGAATGGATGCCGTAGCTAACTTGGCGACCCTCCTCAACAAAATGATGTCTACCGACATAGTCAGAGCCGTAGCCATGACATGCTTCGTAGCTTTGACTGACGACTGAAACAGTGACTCCAATGCTTTGTCGTCACCCACCTCAATGGTCGCTCTGGCCTTGCCCAAAACAAGTCCGTGTGAGAAGACCTGGATATAAGAGACCTCGCTAGCGTATCCAAGCACTCCAACAGTGCGTATGGTGCCTTATGGAACTAAGCCTTGGATACTCCCATCATCTGAGCATCCTTGTCCAAGGATGAATACTCCAGGAGCCAAGTTTATGTAAGCAGAACATAATACTTGAGCCCTTAATGTGCCAGAAAAGAATTGGGTTTAAGAAATCCAACTTTGTTTTGGGGTCAAATCCCTGTGCCCTGTTCAATTCCTCTAACAGAGCTCCTACTGTGGGGGACTGAGGCAGTCTAGGTATCCCCTTGGGAGCAGTAACCTAGTCTGCTTCACAAAGAGACTTAGCCTTCGGCACCGGCGTAGGTTGAACAGGACAACTATCCCGAGACAGATACTGGTATACCGAAGCTACTCCTCCGGATAAGAAGGGTCACTGTCCTCCACAGCTACACTAGCTGCTGAGTCCAGTCCTGAGTCCTCTATCACTAGATGACTCAAAGTGTGCATCCCGTCTTCCCCACCTGATGTCATCGGAGGATTATTAACATTCACCCGTACCGGTGAAGTGCCCCGTTCCTCTGACAAGCATGGTGCATTTTGTCTTTTGAAATTCTCCATCATCTAGAGATGGAGGATAACAAGACCATAGTCTGGTCCCTCGATGATGACCTATCATCTGATCGTGACCGTGATCTATGTCTGCTATGCCTATGACGACGTTTATGATCGTGCCTTAGACACGACCTAGAATGTCGTCTGTGCTTCATGGATACATAAGCCAGCGAGCTGGTAGACGAGCTATTGGAAGATGACCTAGACCTAGACCTATCTCTCTTCCTACTATACCCGGATCTACCCGTCCTGATCGGTGAGTCTGCGCGTCCCTGTCTGACGTCATCAAACTCACCGCTGGACTAATACAGTGTGTCGGTAGGCCAATGTCCTATACCATTACCCTGTTGTATATCCATATCCTGGAACAGATAGTCCGCTGAAACGGACATGTCAAGACCAGCGTCGCCGATATCAGTGGCTATATTTGACACGTCCGGTGTCCGGTGGAATACGTTTGCATTCCACCGAGGCGCGCTCAATTATATTTGCGTGTACTATTCCCACATCGCCTATCCCCTTGATGCTAACTGTCCGGTGTCCGGTGTCCGTCGTCCGGTGTCCGGTGTTCTTGCTTAGTGGTTAGCGAATAACCCAAAGAACTAATGTCCGGTGTTCTTGCTCAGTGGTTAGCGTATAACCCAGAGCAGAACTGGTGTCCGGTGTCCGTTGTTTTTTCTCATTGGTTAGCGTATAACCCAGAGCAGAACTGGTGTCCGGTGTCCTTACTCAGTGGGTAGCGGACCACCCAGAGCAGAACTAGCGACGTTGGATGTCTCAGTCATAAGAGACACCCTGCCACTATTCGGACTCGGACTTGGCGTAGACTCAGAAACAGTCTTTAGTTTTTTAATCTTGCCGAACACTGACTGATACTTATCCTGATAGGAGCTAATGGTCAGCGCCTCCACATTTGGGGCCCCATAGGGCTGAGACAAGCACGGTTCCTCCTTAGAGCAACCTAGAGCAACCGTTTTGTCTCTGGCAACAACGGAAACAAATTATCTCATCTCAAGTTCCCGTTTTGTGACGACCACCAAATTTTTCTGACCCGAACTGGGCTTAGGTGTCCCTTTACCCGTAGTGAACACGATACTGAAAACTTGTTCAAAATATCGAACGAAACAAAGACGAAACAAAAATTAAAAACAATTCTTTGTCGAAATTAGGAACGTCCGATAATAGGAAAATCGCAAAGTTCGCGCTCTGTGGCTATACTAAGAAAAACTCAAAATACTTTCAAAATTAAATATTCTCGACTAGCAACTTATATAAATGAATATCACACACTCTATTACAGAAGTTGTTGCCTACTTACGGACAATAACCATGAATAGAGCGTATAAAACAGGCAAACGAATAGGTGCACCAAAAAGGATACTTCCACGTAAGCCGTACGAAGAAAAGAGGAAGTATCCCGTGCGCGCATGCGCGGTCGATATGGGATGGGACAGGTGTAAGTGCGGACTAGATGCGGGTCAATAAATTATATTCGGAATGGGTAGCCCCAATAGAAGCTATATATAACAGGCAAGTATGATACAGAAATTATGCTTGTAATTATCATGTTGACTGTTGAATTGTTAAGTTATAAAAAGTCGTTGTAAACATGGAGCCACAGGACATTCATTTTCCACATGCATCAAATAATAATCATTTAATAATATCATTATTACAGGATTATTATTGAAGCAAGTGGAAAATGAATTAATTCAAATGTTGTGATCCGTGTCATCACTGTTCATTCCAGTATAGTGAGGACATTTAGAGGTCATGTGGTTCCGAATATTCGAATATATATTTGAATAGCCAATCGAATATTTGAATACTGTTTTCGCCATTTGTTGCCAATTCTACTCAAATCAAATCATTATTACCTCTCCAATAAATATCACAATTTTTTTAGTAAAATTTGTTTTTGTTATATACTTTACCTCAGTTATGTCTGCTTTATGCTCTCTGGTCAAAATGGACTCGTCCAGAATTAAAAATTCGAGAATGACAAAAGTATCGTCTACCAGATAGTATATACTGTTAAGTATACCTTTGCGCATGCGCACTCTACCACATCATTGTTTTGATGGATAGAAAATCACATGAAAGCGGGGAAGGGAGGTGGGACTCAGATACATAACTGAGGTAAGTATATAACAAAAACAAATTTTACTAAAAAAATAATGTGATTTTTGTGTCACATCTTACCTCAGTTATGTCTGCTAGAATTTGTCTCCTAGGAGGGAGGTAAGGTGTGACACAAACATCTTAATAAGAAAAGATACTTGGCAATGAGAATTAAAACAGAATAAAACTAAATGTAAGCATCTATACGTCCGGAGACCTAGAGGTGCCACACGAACCATAGTCAACTTACCACTAGTATATAAGTCGTGAGCCAGGCCCCCTCCTTCTTATAGCAGAAGAACGAGTCCCCAATCTGTACAGTCGACCAGTGGAATGAGTGGATTGCGTCATACCGCCGGTACATCCTGGACCTTCTCCGAATCTGGTCCAACGACGACACTGTTTGGCAGAACTCCACATCGAAGCAACTGTCGTTGTAAGAGTCTCACTACACTTGCACTGAACTAGTACCATGTCACAGTCATCCAAGTTTAATCCAATACTAAAGTCATGCCATCCGTAGATGTCCGTTTCCTAACACTACTACACTTCCTAACCACTTATGGATACATGAAACGTACAATCAACACCGGCATGTAATCATCCCAAAATATACAACTTGGCACAAAGTTTACCCTGGGAATCTCTAATGGGTCTAAGGGTATCTCCCAACTCGGGGTTTCCGGAAGGAAAACCGTCTTAGCCCGAGACTGGTGTACCTCTGAAGGGCTAACCCGACAATCCTATCTTGACCCTGAGTGGGAAAAAACCTCAACACCCAAATAATACTCCCAGTTTGAAGTATGAAAATAACTGTAGTCTAGACTACAACATTAGAATACATACTATAATTACAACGTAACATGATACGCTCACACACACACACCCTTATAAATACACAACAATAACAATTAATTCCTTGCCGGAATCAAGGTTCCCGCAGCGACAAGGGGGCCAAAATAATAGAGATCAGAGCTCTGTGCGGACAACGTACGCATATAGAAACTTGAAAAAGTCGAATGAGACTTCCAGGACGCTGCCTGCATGACTTGAGTTAAAGGGACTCTGTTTTGAAAAGCCCAAGAAGTCGCCACATCTCTAACCTCATGCGCCTTAATACCAAGTTTTGTTAATTCCCCTGCAGGCAACGCCCTGTAAGCTCTGCTGATAGCAAATATGATCCACCTAGAAATGGTCGCCTTGGAGACATCCTGTTGTCCCATACAGGGGATAAACAACCTTTTACGATCCCCCCTGATGGACTGGGAAAGGGAAAGGTAGTGTTTGACGGCACGCACTGGACAAAGCAATGCGTCCGTCGATGAAGCATTGTTCGCTTTAGAGATGGAGTGCACCACATATGGACGGGAGCTAGACCTGTGACGGCTGTTTTGGGAATGAACCCCGACTCCATGCACAAAGTAATAGCCTCGTCAGATACTTTTAAATTCTGATGCTCGATAGACAAAGCGTGCAATTCCCCTCTCCTCTTGGCAGAAGCGAATGCCAAAAGGAAGGAGGTCTTAATAGACCAGTCGATCAGAGAGGCCTGAGTCATTGGTTCGAAGGGAGCTCTGGTTAGAGACAGCAACACGCAGGAGAGATCCCACCTAGGATCTGATCCAATGTCCTTGGCCGTATGTAGGCTGAACCGTAGGGAACTGGCCAAAGCAGATATGTAGCCCTTAATGGTGGATACAGATAATCCTTTGTCATAAAACAAATATAAAAGGAAATCGCCTACCTGTCCCATAGAGGGTTTGCAGAAATCAATCTTCCTCCGCATACACCAATCACACCAGAACTTTCACTTGGCCTCATAGCATGATGATGTTGATGGCCGTCGTGCCTGTGCAATTGTCTTGGCAGCCTCTGCAGAAAATCCATCCTTTCTGATGAGATCCCGTTTAATCTCCATGCGTGAAGGTTTAGGCACTGCACGTTTGGGTGAACAGTCCGACCAAAAGGTTCAGTGTCAGCGGTAATGTCACCGGGGACTCCACCAGGAGATCCAACAGGGTGTTGAACCAACTCCTCGTTGGCCAGTATGGTGCTACGAGAGTGATTCGGCAGACCGATTGCCGAATCTTCTGCAGAACCAACGGAATCAGAACAAATGGTGGAAATGCATACCCGTCCACCTGGTTCCACCCGAAGGACATTGCATCGATCGCCCATGCCCTTGTGTCTGGCACTGGGGAGACGTATCACGGATGTTGACTGTTCAAACAAGTTGCAAACAGATCTAGACACGGATCTCCCCATCTGCGAATCACCGCACTGGCTATCTCTGGAGACAACCTCCACTCTGTGAGAACGGGCATGTGCCCCCTGGACAGATAGTCCGCCAGGATGTTCGCCTTGCCCGCGATGTGCTTGGCCGTCCGCGAAATTGAACATTGCTGACACCAAAGAAGAAGCTTCCTGGTCTCTAGGCACAACGGAACCGAATGAGTTCCGCCCTGCTTGTTCAGATAAGCCACTACCGTGGTGTTGTCTGATGATACCAGGATGGATTTGCCTGATACCAAATGATGAACCTGTCCCAGGGCCTGAGCCACCGCCTTCAACTCTAACATGTTGATGTGGTCGTTTGCGGACTCCTGGGGTCACGAACCTGCAAGCGCCAACCCCAGAGATTCCCCACCCCCCTTCTGACGCATCCGTCGTCAGACATAGTTCCGGAGGGCGTAGGACCATAGCAACCCCCTCGCTGTAACGTGACTCTCGGGCCCACCAACGGAGGTGACGCTTGAAATCCCTCGCCAGGGGCACCATCATATCCAGGGGACATACATGTGGCCGCCAATGGAAAAGTAGGTAGATTTGTAGAGGCATCATGTGTAGTTGACCTAGTGAAACGAGGTCCGCTGCCGACCCGAGCATCCCTAACAAAGACAGAATATCCCTGGCTGACATGTTCACTGCATCCAGGGCTGAGAACACCCGTACCAAGATCCTTTGAATGAACCCTGTCGGGGGGGGGGGACCCTGACCACCCCCAGGTATGTCAGAAAATGCATGCCCACGTAGGCAAAGTCTTTCGAGGGAGTAAGCTCTGACTTATGTAGGTTGGGGATAAGCCCCAGCCTCGTGATCACTGACCAGACCGTGTGAAGATTCTCCAATAGTAAACTTCTTGACTGCTGGTGGAGAAGCCAGTCGTCTAAGTACTGCAGGAGGGAGACCCCCTCTCTCCTGGCGGCTGCTCTCGCCACCTCCATCAGCTTGGTGAACACGCGCGGTGCTGTTGAAATTCCGAAAGGCAGAACCCGAAACTGGAAGGTCCTGCCATCGTGAGAGAACCTCAGGTACTTACGTGAATGCCGAGCGATGGGGACATGGAGGTAAGCATCCCTCAGATCGATGGACACCGCCCAGTCTTTCACCTGGATGGTGTGCGGAATGGACCTCGTGGTCTCCATCTTGAAATGGTCTACCTGTACAAACTTATTCAGTCTGGACAGGTCCAACACAGGGCGCAACTTCCAGTTCTTCGGGGCCAAAAAGAGCCTGCTGTAGAAGCCTGGAGTTGCCACATCCAAGACCTCTTCTACAGGAGTAGGTGTTGGAGGGGGTGCTCCCTGAGATGCGGAAGGTTTCCCAGAAAAACCTCTACCTGAACCGGGTCTATGCCTGCTACCTCTAAATGGGGCGTTAACAGCTCTAGGAGGGGGTAATTGCCACCTAGCCAATTGACGACTCCGCCGCGGCCACCTGTGCACACCGGCCACCGAACAGAGACTCCGACTGTAGAGGGGCGGCCCTAAGTGTCTCGCGACCTAGACCAGGTAACACTGAAGTAGAAGCCGGGGTGGCGTCTCTCTTATGGAGAAGAATGTCTGACGACATGTGCCCATAACATGTTTAGTTGCCCTCGCCGCAGACTGAAGCAAAGCCATAATCGCCCTAGAGTCACCCTCTGGTTTAGCCACGCCCAATAATAAATCGATGCGAGACGCGATGGACACGATAGATCTGGACCTAGCGTCCAAAGTCTCTATCAGATTGTCCGCCTCCCGAGGGTAACATGTCTTGGAGGCGCCTATTTTCTGTGTGTGTATTGTAAAACTTAAGCCTTAGGAACAGAAGTCCCGCGCTTACCGAAGTCAAAACTTTCGAAAGCCTGCATCTCGTTCACCAACGACGTGAGGGTCGGTGAATGAGGCAACCTGTGCATCTCTTTCTTGATGTAGACTGCGTCGGACTCCCAGAGAGATTTCATTCTTGGAGCCGGTAACGGCTGTGCCGGACATTTATCAGCCGGAAGGAACCGATAAACAGTCTCCAGAGCCTCCGAAAAGGATGGCAGAACTTCCTCCTCAATAGAGTAGATTTTTGAGTCATCCTCAACCCCCAATGGAAGCTCCTCCTGCAAGTATTCCATATCATGCCCTGGACCTTCACTGGTCAGAACCACTTCCGATATGGGGTGGGGCACATCAAAGTTGTATTCCACCCCAGGGCCAACAATTGTAGGATCTACCAGTGCTGGCATAACTGTGATAGTGCTGCTGGCTCGATCCCTATTCCTAGTCAGTTCAGCCATCATCTGTGACATGGACGTCAGTATATTCATGGCCTCACTAGGTAAACTGCTAGATTGCCTAGGAGACGACGAACGACGTGAGGACCGATGTCTAGATCGTCCCGACTTCCGAGGACGGGGACTGCAAGAACCGGAAGAGGACGACTCTTCTTATGTCTAGAAACCGATCGACGGGAACTGTGGACCTATGATCGTTCACTAGAACTGGGGGAAGAAGAAGTGGAACGTTTTTGTAGAGGGGAGGCGGCCGCCGCCCCTGCCGCCCCAGCTCCGGCACCTCTGCTATGTCCACGGTTGCGACCAAACTTATCCACCCCACTATCCTCAAACTCTAACGAATCACGGCCCACCGTGACACGCTGTCTCGATGTCCTGTGTCTGTTGCGGCTTCCCGCAATGTCCGGTGTCCGGTGTCTGGTGCGACAACCGGCAATGTCCGGTGTCCGGTGGACATGTCCAGTGGACATGTCCGGTGTCCGGTGGAAATGTCCCATCCGGTGTTTCGTGTCCGGTGGACATGTCCGCTGTCCGGTGAACATGTCCGGTGGACAAGTCCGGTGTCCAGTGTCCGGTGAACATGTCCGGTGTCCGGTGGACATGTCCGGTGGACATGTCCGGTGGACATGTCCAGTGTCCGGTGTCCGGTGTCCGGTGTCCGGTGTCCGGTGTCCGGTATTACCGTGTGAAAGGCCAAGGGAGGGGTACCGGCACTCATCCGAGCCCACGGTTGTCGATTTCTGTGCGGTAAGAATTTAACACAAGGGGTCAGATCCCCCAACTGCTTGCGTGTCACTCGTCCCCGACGAGCCCTGTTTTGCCAACGCAACACCTTTCTTTGACGTACGTACGTACCGACTCGTCCAGATTCCACGTCTTGGGTCCCCAGGACTTAGAGGCGTAACAGGGATTCTCACGTGAACAATTATTTTGCCTAACACAACATCTAAAACAGATGATCTCGTGAGAATCCCAAGTGGTCATGGCCGCAAGACATGGTTTTCTGTCCCTTGCCCTTAGCTACACTGGCACCTCTACCTGGCAAGATAAACAACACAAATTAATACACAAATCCACGCGCCAATACACAATCGCGTGTAAATACCGACCACAGAAAATCGATACCGTATAACGATACTAGCGAGTTGCAGGGAGGGAAAGGTAACAGCTGTTATTGGTAAACACAAGAGCTCTGCGGAGCAAAATGTCCCGCCTGGCGCAGTTTGATAGCACATAAGGAGCTTGTAATAACCTTGGGGTTAGTGAGCACCATGGGCTTTCTGTAGAATGATGCAGGATGTTGTTACAAATGCATGTATGGAATATTAAAGCATAAACTGAGCCTTAACTTTTCCAAACACGGAAATTTCTAAGTGAGTGACCTTGACCTTTGGGGTTAGTGGGCACCATGGGCTTTCTGTAGAATGATGAGCTTTCTGTAGAATGATGCGGGATGTTGTTACAAATGCATGTATGGAATATTAAAGCATAAACTGAGCGTTAACTTTTCCAAACATGGAAATTTCTAAGTCAGTGACCTTGACCTTTGGGGTTAGCGGGCACCATGAGCTTTCTGTAGAATGATGCGGGATGTTGTTACAAATGCATGTATGGAATATTAAAGCATAAACTGAGCGTTAATATTTCCAAATACGGAAATTTCTAAGTCAGTGACCTTGACCTTTGGGGTTAGCAGGCACCATGGGCTTTCTGTAGAATGATGGATGGAATACACAAATGCATGTATGGAATATTAAAGCATTCCATTGAGGGAAACAGAAGTTACAATGAATTAACCTGAGCGTTAAGTTTTAGAAACAGAGCTAAACGCAAAAACTTAACGTTGAATGCATGTGAAAAGTAGGTCAATGAATCATGAAAAGTAGGTGAAGGTCACATGGGCTCCCTCTGTGTGAGATGGTTACACCACAGTGTTGATGTATACCAAGTATGGAGGTCGTAGGAGTTATAGTGTTCTAGAAACTGAGCTAAACGCAAAAACTTAACGTGAAATGTTAACGCCGCCGCCACCGCCGCCACCGCCGCCGCCGCCGCCGCCGCCGACGGAAAAGCTATGCCTATGTCCCGCTTCTGCTAAAGCAGGCGGGACAAAAATGGTGATATATCACCTGTGTATCAATACACAAACAACAAAAAAAAAATTGGATGCCACTATGTCTGTGAACGCCGAACGTGGTCGAATAGCAAAATGAGTCTGAATGCACCTCGCAAGTAAAATACTCGCGACTAACCGCATGAAACACCGTACAAACCGATGCAAAAGCAAAATTCGAGAGAGAGATAAAAGGAATACCTTCCTCCAAAATTATCCAGAAAAGTAAGGGAGTGGTAGAGTGCGCATGCGCAAAGGTATACTTAACAGTATGTACTATCTGGTAGACGATACTTGGTAATTCTCAAATTGTTTATTCTGGATGAGTCAATTTTGACAGAGAGCATAAAGCAGACATAACTGAGGTAAGATGTGACACAAAAACATTTATTACCAATGACAAATTTGTTTGAAAAGAACACAACACAAATGAACTGGAGCAATAAATACATTTTCAGTGTACAATACAACCTTGTAATTCTATCCATTGATAGCCGATTTCACCAACATTGCAAAGTATACTTTTCTAGCAAAGTATACTTTGAGGGAGTAATCATTTATTTTTCCTGAAATGAATTATTTCATACAGAACTAATGACTGTATATATTTGATGATTAAAAGTATGCATAATTATTATACTGAATTTATTAAATTATCATAGCCAAAATGGCTGTGATAATGTAATAAATCCAGTATAATAACAAGAGCTGTAGGAGAACAGCATAGCTCGACTACGAGGGTGTCGATGTACACATAGCTTGACAAAGAAGGTGGCTGCAGCCTACATAAAAACCTTAACCAAGGTTGACTAAAAACATTAACCAAGGGAAACTAGAAATGTGGCCTGTCGGTACACGAATACCCTCACTGGCAGCCAAAGAAAACGAGGCATTTTTTATCATAAGCCATTTAGCCGAGCGTTAAGGTTTCAAACGCATCAAGTCTGTGACCTTGACCCTGGGCATAGTGTGATAATCCATGCATCGGTGTAGAAGATATAGAGCGGAAGGGAATTTCAATAGGTTTGACCTTTGACCTTCAACTATGACCTTGACCTTGGACGTAGGTGCGTGGTTATTGATCGAGACACACCTTCTCATCCTGAGAAACATTTGTGCCAAGGCATTTGATAATGCATGCATCGGTGTAGAAGATATAGAGCGGAAGGGAATTTCAATAGGTTTGACCATTGACCTTCAACTGTGACCTTGGACGTAGGTGCGTGGTTATTGATTGCGACACACCTTCTCATCATGAGAAACATCTGTGCCAAGCCATTTGATAATCCATGCATCGGTGTAGAAGATATAGAGCGGAAGGGAATTTCAATAGGTTTGACCTTTGACCTTCAACTGTGACCTTGGACGTAGGTGCGTGGTTAGCAATTTGATAATCCATGCATCAGTGTAGAAGTATAGAGCGGAAGGGAATTTCAATAGGTTTGACCTTTGACCTTCAACTGTGACCTTGACCTTGGACATAGGTGCGTGGTTATTGATCGGGACACAACCTTCTCATCACGAGAAACATTTGTGCCAAGCCATTTGATAATCCATGCATCGGTGTAGAAGACATAGAGAGGAAGGGAAGTTCAATAGGTTTGACCTTTGACCTTCAACAGTGACCTTGACCTTGGACGTAGGTGCATGGTTATTGATCGCGACACACCTTCTCATCGTGAGAAACATTTGTGCCAAGCCATTTGGGAATTTCAATATTTTTTACCTTTGAGCTTCAACTGTGACCTTGACCTTGGATGTAGGTGCGTGGTTATTGATCGCGACACACCTTCTCATCCTGAGAAACATTTGTGCCAAGGCATTTGATAATCCATGCATCGGTGTAGAAGATGTAGAGCGGAAGGGAATTTCAATAGGTTTGACCTTTGACCTTCAACTGTGACCTTGACCTTGGACGTAGGTGCGTGGTTATTGATTGTGACACACCTTCTCAACATGAGAAACATCTGTGCCAAGCCATTTGATAATGCATGCATCAGTGTAGAAGATATAGAGCGGAAGGGAATTTCAATAGGTTTGATCTTCAACTGTGACCTTGAACGTAGGTGCGTGGTTAGCAATTTGATAATCCATGCATCAGTGTAGAAGATATAGAGCGGAAGGGAATTTCAATAGGTTTGACCTTTGACCTTCAACTGTGACCTTGACCTTGGACGTAGGTGCGTGGTTATTGATGGCGACACACCTTCTCATCATGAGAAACATTTGTGCCAAGCCATTTGATAATCCATGCATCGGTGTAGAAGATATAGAGCGGAAGGGAATTTCAATAGGTTTGACCTTTGACCTTCAACAGTGACCTTGACCTTGGACGTAGATGCGTGGTTTTCCAAGTATGGTTGCTGTAGGCCCAGGAGTATTCCATATACAAGCTTGAGTAAAAAACGTAACCAAGGGGAGATAACTAAGTAATCCAAGGATAAAAGTAGGTCAAGGTGAAATATAGGTCAGGGATTATTGATGTACATCACTAGGAGATGAAGTTGTCCAAGTATGGTTGATGTAGGCCCAGAAGTATTCCATATACAAGCTTGACTATAAACATTAACCAAGTAATTGAAGGTTAAATGTAGGTGAAGGTAAAATAAAGGTCAGGGGTTATTGATGTACATCCATATGAGAAAAAGTTATCCAAGTATGGTGTCTGTATGCACAATAGTATTCCATCTATAAGCTTGACTAAAAACCTTAACCAAGGTTGAGTAAAAACCTTAACCAAGGGGAATTAAGTAAGTAATTTAAGGAACCAAGGGGAATTAAGTAAGTAATTTAAGGTTAAATGTAGGTCAAGGTCAAATATAGGTCAGGGGTTGTTGATGTACATCACTAGGAGATGAAGTTGTCCAAGTATGGTTGGTGTAGGGGGCCATGAGTATTCCATCTACAAGCTTGACTAAAAACCTTAACCAAAGAGAATTAAGTAATAATTCAAGAGGAAATGTGTAGGTCAAGGTCAAATATAGATCAGGGGTTATTGATGTACATCACTATGAGAAAAGTTTGTCCAATTTATAGGTGGGTCTGTATGCACAATATTATTCCATGTAACAAGCTTGAGTAAAAAGCTAACCAAGGTCGAGTAAAAAACCTTAACCTTAACCAGGGAATTAAGTAAGTAATTCAAGGTTAAATGTAGGTCAAGGTCAAATATAGGTCAGGGGTAGTTGAATGTACATCACTAGGAGATGAAGTTGTCCAAGTATGGTTGGTGTAGGGCCAGGAGTATTCCATCTACAAGCTTGACTAAAAACGTTAACCAAGGGGAATTAAGCAATTCAAGAGGAAATGTAGGTCAAGGTCAAATATAGATCAGGGGTTGTTGATTGTACATCACTAGGAGATGAAGTTGTCCAAGTATGGTGGGTGTAGGGCCAGTAGTAGTTCCCATATAGAAGGTTGGACTAAAAACCTTAACCAAAAGGAATTAAGTAAGTAATTGAAGAGGAAAATGTAGGTGAAGGTCAAATATAGATCAGGGGTTATTGATGTGCATACTATGAGAAAAGTTTGTCCAATTATGGTGTCTGTATGCACAATAGTATTCCATGTACAAGCTTGAGTAAAAACCTTAACCAAGGCGTGACGGTGACGCCGACGCCGACGCCGACGCCGGGGTGACAACATAAGCTCTACTTATTCTTCGAATAGTCGAGCTAAAAATTAATAAATTTATCCTCAAATTGAAAATTTCTCCCTCAAAGTATACTTTGCTAGATACGTATACTTTGCAATGTTGGTGAAATAGGCTACAGTAGTAAACACATGTAAAACATACATAGAGGAAGTTTCAATGTTTTTGTTTATTAAATTCAATGGATCTGGGGCGCGTTTCGACTAAGAAGTTTGTATGTGCAAAACTATAATGTACAATAAAGGTCGCATTAGCAATCGATCTCTGGTCGATTTGTTCAGATTTAATGACGCCTAAATGTAGGCGAAATGGTAGCATTAATGAGCTACATTGATGTGTTAAGGGACATTTAAACTAGAAAATGTGTTCATAGAACACGGATGCCACCACCTGCAGCCTTCATAGTAAAAAGGCATCAGTATTACGTAGCTAATCCCTAGACAGACATTGTGGGCAATTATCTTTGAAACTGGTGAAGGAGTTGAGGAGCAATTGAGAAAGATTAAAAACTTGAACACATTTGCCTTGCAAACAATGTGAACATAAGTCCCCAGTGACCTTGACCGTAGGTGTTCGGGCATGGGTCATATGCGAAATAAAGCACCATCCCTTGACAGGCAAATATTATTGAAATTGGTGAAGGAGTTAACCCATTACAGACGTGATACGCTTTTAGTAGTATGAACCTTTTGAGAGAAAAATATCCCTATTTTCTTTATATCCTTTCGAAAGTATATGTTGTTACCACTCATTTGAACCGTCTCGGAAAGTAAATCGGAGTAAGTGTTGTGAAGATATAAGGTATGTAAAACCTTTAACACAAGTTTCAAAGTCATTTGACCTTGACCTTCGGCATGTGGACCACATGGGCAGGCTATGGAATGAAAATATGGATGATGAAAAGTATTGGAAGTTGGAAGTAAATTGGAGTCACAATTGTGGAGATATAAGATATGTCAAAACTTTAACGCAGATTTTATAATAATGCAAACTTCTAAGTCATTTAGCCTTGACCTTGGGTCACAGGGGCCGCATGAGTGAGGCACAGAATGATTATATGGATGATGCCCAATAAGCATACGAAGTTTCAAGCAAATCTGACTTACGGTTAGAGATAGTAGGTATGTGAAAACTTTAATGCAAATTTTGACAGAAACTTTAACGCAAACTAAGTCATTTAACCATGCCATAGGGGCACACAGGCCGCATGAGTGGGACACAGAATGAATATATGGATGATGACCAATAAGCATACAAAGTTTCAAGCAAATCCAACTTACGGTTACAGAGATAGTAAGTATTTGAAAACTTTAACGCAAATTTTGACAAAAAAGTCATTTGACCTTGGGCACAGGGGCCGCATGAGTGGGATACAGCGTGAATATATGGATGATGACTAATAAGCATATGAAGTTTCAAGTCAATGTGACTTCAGACTGCAGAGATATAAAGTATTTAAAAACTTTAACACAGATTTTGGACGGACGGACACACAGACGCACGCACGGACACCCAGACGTCATTGTGATCACTATGTCTCACTTTCCGCAAGCAGGCTCGACAAAAATTAAACGCATTTGTCTCACAAACAAGGTGAACACAAGTCCCCAGTGACCTTGACCTTGGGTGTTCGGGCTTGGGTCATATGCGAAAGAAAGCACCTGGACAGACATTGTGGGCAAAGGAGATAAGGAGTTATTGAAAACTGAAATGCATTTGCTTTACGGATGCGCAGGCAGACAGGGGTAAAACGTAATGTGTATTTGGATACAATTTGTTTTGGAAAACCCCTATTTATATCGGTTTTCCAAAACAAATTGTGTCCGAATATTTAGGTTTATGGTACATAATTAAATTATCACAGTTTCTTGGTTCACTCCAGTCCACACATCTGCCATCTGACTGACAGCATATTTCACTTGGAGAAGGGACACCATACATTGCCGTTTGTATCCGGCAAGTCCATGTACGGAATATCCCATACCCATGGTCGGTCTGAAAAATAAGGAAACAAACACACATTTCAGGCTTCAGTAGCCGATTTCATAAAAATTGCAAAGTATACTTATCTAGCAAAGTATACTTTGAGGGAGTAATCATTTATTTTCCCCGAAATGCATTATTTCATGTAAAACTAACGACTGCATATATTTGATGATTAAAAGTATGCAGAATTATTATACTGAATTTATTACATTATCACAGCCAAAATACCAAAATGGCTGTGTTAATGTAATAAATTCAATATAATAAAAATTAATAAATTTATCTGTAAATGGAAAATGTCTCCCTCAAAATATACTTTGTTAGATAATTATACTTTGCAATGTTGGTGAAATAGGTTACTGGAGTGCACTACAATAAGTGAGAATATCCACAAATCCCATGAGCCCCATTTCTCCAGCCACAGCCACAAATATTGTTTTATGTTGACATTATAAGGTAACAAAGTTATTCACACCCGATCTCGAGAATGGAAGTTTATTTTATCATTGTGGCTGTGACTGGAGAAATGGGGCTTATGGGATTTGTGATCAGCATAGCACACTCAAATAGCATACTGTAATTTTGGCTAATTCTGGGCATCGGCTAAATTGCAATTCACGTCAAATTTAGCCTTGCATACGTCATAATAAAATATTTGGATTTTGGAAACAAGCTGATTAATTGCTACACTGTGGCACAATGTTATCACATTCCAATAGTTTGGTAAAAAGTTATTCAGAATATAGTGAAAATGTGTAAAATCCTCGGACCCTGCTGATGGAATAGTGGTGTTATTTACTAAATCAACTGTTCAACTAAGAAATTAACCTGTCATGATGCCACTGGATAGTTCTGCTTCAAGTTTAATACCACTTTTGCTATGCTGATCCAGTATGCTGTGCGCCATTTTTGTTCACACTACCAGATGTGAAACATTAGCAGAAAAAAAGTGACGTTGCAAACACACATGTGATGTCATACATCACACGATGTACGTCTCTTACTGACTCAGAATGTTACGACACCTGCACAGACTTCTTTGAACTTCGTTGAATATTCAGGAAACTTTGGTTGAATATGGGGATGGTTATGACATATAAATTTGTTTGGAAAGCCATAGGTGCGCAGAATTAGCCGACACCATTGTACTCCTGTAGCCCGATAACGATCTGTATCGCTTTTAGTAGCATGATGGGTGTTTCATTGATGGAATGGCAAACAGTGCAGATCCTGATCAGACTGTGTGGATGTATATGTTGAGACCACCTATTTGCTTGTTATGTCGATACCACATAATTATTTGCTTCTATATGTTGAGACTACCTACATGTATTTGCTTGTTATGTCGATACCACATATTTGCTTGTTTTGTTGAGACCACCTATTTGCGTGTTATGTTGAGATCACCTAGTTGCTTCTATATGTCGAGACCACCTATTTGCCTTTTTTGTTGATACCACCTATTTGCTTCTATATGTACATGGTTAAAGGAGTATATCTCAATTAACACATAAATCCTTCTAAATATGTTTGGAGTGTTTTCAGAACAAATTAATCAGATTAATTGGTTCTGAAAACATTGCCAAACATATTAGCAGGAATTTCTATGTTGTGAGCTTTATTGAAACCATGTTTTAGACAGTTTATGGCATGCAAATGGGTAGAAGTACATTTATGAATAGATGCTAGCTTGTATGTGCAAGTGAATTATCTAGAGTGCCCAATAACTCACCGGCCTTTGTGTAGTGAGTGGTGGGCAGATCATATGGCAGCAGTAGACAGTCACGTGTTGTCGCTGTATCAGCGTCACTCGTCACGTCAAACGTTTCCTTCCCATCCTGCAATCAAGGATGTCCCATATAGGTGCTTGGAAAATGTCTTTGTTAGAATGCATGTCCGAGAGTTTGAATTACTATCTATGGACAAATAACTTCCCATTGAATTACTATCTATGGATAAATAACTTCCCTTATGGGAAGTTATTTATCCATAGATAGTAATTCAAACTCTCGGACATGCATACTAACAAATAAATTTTCCAAGTTCATTAGCCTTTAGCCCTAAAAAACAAGGTGTGTTTTCTGTTACCGGCTTAAACAAAAATAGGGTCGGTTTGTCGGCTTTTTATTGTTATTTTTGTATCGAGATATTTCTGTCAAAAGGTTTTAAATATAGGATTTATGTTCTTGATATTGTTGTTGTACCACCAGAAATGCCTTGCTATAAAGAAAGGACAAGTATAAAGTTATCCCCAGCAACATTTTCCAGAACCAAATCCCGGTGTAACGGTCAGAAATCCCCCGTCCAAATACCGGGGGCGGGAATTCCCGGCGGGAAATACCGGTATTTTTATGTTATTATTTGATAATTAAAGTTATTTAAATTAAGTTTTAAGCTCAGTAATAGTTAATTAAACAATCAACAACTTAATAATTAGATATAGGGGTTAATTACAATGTATAGATCTGTTTCATTCCCAACGAGGGATACTCATCAGGTGGAATATTTGGCAACCATGACATTTATATTTTGGTTGTATTATGTTTTTGTAAATTACTTCTTCATTTTTTAGGAAGCATCTGCGTGTCTGCTAGATACAATTCACAAGGATAATGTCATCATGATCAGACTATGTTTAGACAACATAATTGTCAACATAATTGTCAACCTTCTCCCACACTAATATTCGGTATCAAGAAATGAGAATAAATGATCTTAGCATGCATGATGTGCATACACATAATCTCTTACAAGTCTTATATGACTGACAATGTACTGTTGTTTTATGCTTTGCATTTGTATTACTTATTTGCATTATTGTTATGACATTTATTTAACATGAAGACTATGGGCCACAATGGTACGTATGAGATACAGTACCTAAAATCGTTAAAATTAGCCAAAAGCCTACTAATGTCTACATTGATGAGACTTTAATATACTTTAATAAACCATCAGACTATGACAACATGCTGTTAATTGTCAGCCTTCTCTCACACCTTTTGTGTCATACTGTATAATAAGAACCCAGGTGGTCTGTATATGGTCATGTCAAGTTGTAAAACAATTACACTTACACTGTACATGGATTATCCGTTATCAACAGGGATTTTCTCAAAATTCCAAAAGCAGCTTTTATTAGTGGCAGGTTACTATAGTAATGAGGGTGTTCTCATATACAATAAAATAGACAGTTGGCAAATACTACATAGACTTGTATATAGGGAAGAAAAGTGTCTAGAAAATAATGATGTTTTTTTTTCTCCAAATAAACTTATTATTTCTTTTTTTATTGCAGAATGTTTTACCTGTAGGCTTATCAGTCTACACAGATATAAACCATAGTAGATATAGGGAAATATAGAGACTCATCTTGACATTTTGGAATTAAAAA
Organism: Conchocele bisecta; assembly: GCA_029237695.1. Taxonomy (NCBI): domain Eukaryota; kingdom Metazoa; phylum Mollusca; class Bivalvia; order Lucinida; family Thyasiridae; genus Conchocele; species Conchocele bisecta. The sequence continues at coordinate 45,856,664 of CM055269.1, forward strand.
GACCACCAAGATTCATATTTCCCGGTATTTCCCAGTATTTCCGGGTATTTCCCGCCATCCTGGGAAATACTCTTATTTCCCGGGAAATTACCAACCCTGCAGTTTCACCCCTAAGTAACTGGAATTGATTTTGGAATGTTAATTTTGCAGTCAATCCAACTGTCACAAAATGCTTTCCAGACTATTCCATATGAAAATGGGGTGTTTTTGCTATAAAAAATATGAAAAGTACTTGCAAAAAGTGCAGATCCAGATGAGACGGCTTGTCACGAGCCGGCTGAGCTGAATCTACACTTTTTACCAATACCACTATACATGCCTGTGGTGTTGAAAGGGTTAAACTCATTATCAGGTTCACCCTCACACATTAATTGAAGAGATCAGAGGAAGAAGGGGGCTAATTATGGACTTAACCCCCTTCTTCCACTGACCCCCTTCAATTCTATCAGATACATGGATACTTACAAAGAACTTGGGCAGGAAAAGGACCCCAATTTCATAGGATCGGATCATCAGCTGGGCCCCTTTCTTCTCTAGGGCTCCCCAGGCAGCCTTCGACAGGTTCGCACTGAAACCATATACAGTGGAACCTCTCTAAAAACGGACACGATGAATACACAGTGATCTTATTTTTGATGAGTTAACTTTATTGGTCAATTATCTCAGTTGAGTGTTGTATAGCACACAACTATGGCTGAGAATGATCAAATGCCTGATTTACAGTGAAACCTCCCTAAGCCCTGAAATTATAATAACCTGACCTGGTCCTCACCACATCAGTCATTTAGCCCCACTCACTAAAAGTAATATGATTAGTACGGATCAAGAGATATTCATATTGACATGATATTCACCCAAATGACAGTGGGTGGATAGCCATCATGGAGAGAAAGCTATTGATGAAGTTTGGTAATGATCCATCTAACAGATCAAGAGATGTGGGAAATATGGTTACGTCCAAAATTTACGTCCCAAATTGTTGACAACGAAGACGCCAGAATTGTGACCGCTATGTCTTACTTTCCACTATCGTGGGTGAGTAAAAATGTACCCGAGGGCCAAACCAGGATATCGACATTCCGATAAGGATAAATCCTAGTTAAATTTACCCTTCACATGCTCCCGACCAACTGCCTATCAATTACCGAGTCTTTATGGGTGGAAAATAATTTTTGCATTGAAACTATTTATCAGTATACTACATTTTATCAGCGCATAGTACATGTTTTTAAATTTAAAATCTTAACCCTTACACTGCTGAATTAAATTTCGTCGTCTGCGATTTATTTGTTATTTTCGATTTTTCTTGTCAAAAACATGATTTGACAGCAGCTGAGATGGAAATGATTCAAAAGTGCCGTCAAACCATGTTTTTATTGCGAAAGAAGGCAAAATATAAAGCAACAGCAGACAACAATTTTCGTGCTTGGCAGTCTAAGGGTTAATTTGCAAAAAAATGTTCTAGCAACACATCTACATACAAAATGTTCTAGCAACACATCTACATACAAAATGTTCTAGCAACACATCTACATACAAAATGTTCTAGCAACACATCTACATACAAAATGTTCTAGCAACACATCTACATACAAAATGTTCTAGCAACACATCTACATACAAAATGTTCTAGCAACACATCTACATACAAAATGTTCCCACCAGGCTTTATTGATTTATTGATTGTCCCATAACTACTAGATTAACATCTAGACATCCACAAATTCTATTCGCCAGTGATGACACCAAAACATTGACGATAAACTGAGGAGGTAAATGTTGTGTGCCCTGCTAGGATGAACAATGTCCTCTAGGGAGAGAATTCCTAAATAATATATTACAATCATTCACATTGTTTTGTGTAGTGTTTGGTCAGTGTAGCTCCAAGTCTGCTGAACTCCTCTATGCTTTTGTCAGAAGCATGACATCCATTTCACTGACTAAATAATGAACAGTGCAGGCTAAAGTGTCCTAAGCCCCATTTACTCCAGTTACAGCCACATACGAGACACACCATGTGATTTTGTCTCTTAGAATATGTGCGATATCTCATGAAAAAACATATTTTTTGTAAATGATGTCGAAAGTTGACGTCAGTTACAGAAAATATCAGTTTCTGTAAATATATTTCGCGAATTACATTAGGTACAAAATCACATGGCATGTCTCATATATGGCTGTGACTGAAGCATTGGGGTTTATGGTATTTGCGACCAGTGTAGATCCAGATCAGTCTGTGCAACCGCAGTCTGATCAGTAGCCGATTTCATCAAAATTGAAAAGTATACTTTGTGGGAGTAATCATTTATTTTTCCTGAAATGCATTATTCCAAATAGAACTAACAAATGCATGTATTTCATGATTAAAAGTATGCAGAATTATTATACTGAATTTATCACATTATCACAGCCATAATGGCTGTGATAATGTAATAAATTCAGTATAATAAAAATTAATAAATTTATCCTAAAATTGAAAATTTCTCCCTCAAAGTATACTTTGCTAGAAAAGTATGCTTTGCAATGTTGATGAAATAGGCTACTGGATCTGCACTGTTTGCCATTCCATCAATAATACACCCATCATGCTTCTACAAACAATATAGATCATTATCCGGCTACAGGACTATGCTATTTGATCAGGAGCTACACTGGTCACTATCCCATAAGCCCCATTTCTCCAGTCACGGCCACATATAAGTAGTTAACCCTGACAGAAGCCCTTGTGGACCGACCAACCTTGTTACGATGAACCAGGCAGCCTTGCCGCCCGTTTGTTCCGGCCTCACGTACGTCTTTATGTGTGGCATTGCCTTGGTGCGGCCACGCCCATCCGACTTCCACACACTGCAACGTATACACCAGTCTTATAAATATGTTACTGAACGTGTAAAATCATGTGAATGTCTCTTAAAACAACTTGCTCGACAGACCAATCTTATAAATAGGTTACCGAACTTGTAAAATCATGTGAATGTCTCTTAAAACAACTTGCGTGACAGACCAATCTTATAAACAGGTTACCGAACTTGTAAAATCATGTGAATGTCTCTTAAAAGAACTTCCGCGACAGACCGATCTTATAAATAGGCTACCGAACTTGTAAAATCATGCGAATGTCTCTTAAAAACAACTTCCGCGACAAACCAGTCTTCCTTCACACAACCTCTGGGGCAAACTGTTGTTCCGTGAAAGAAACTAGAAGTCATAAGAAATATAATAAGTTTGTGGATGCAAACGATGAAGAAAAAAGTTCCAACTACTTGTATAATTGCAACCTGTTTTAGCGGAATTGGCGGAATCTGCCAGTTTAATGTCAAGTTGCATAGTTTAAGTTCTGCCAATTGTAACTCCGATGATTAACTGGTCCAGTGGAAGTTGTTGAAGACAAAGTTACTTTGACGACTAAAAAATGTTCGCAAGTGAAAAATTATGATAGTCTGTAAATTTCACATTTTCTTGTAAACAATTATTGGTTTTACATTTATTGAGCCTATGTGCAATAAATGTAAATCCATCAATTGAAATTTCCAGACTATCCTAAATTTGCACTTACAAATATTTTAGTCGTAAAAAGTCTATAGGACGTGAGCAATGTCCAGCTACATTCGACGTCATCTTCACAATATTGTCACGGGTTTGGGTAGCGTGGGCCGCGACTGATTTAAGGGGCATAGTAAGATGGGAACAACAATTAGGTATATAACTACATGTATATTTTATTTACATACAATCCATAATGTTTACAATTTCAAGTCAATAATAAACGAGGTCATGTGGACCTATCCCTCTCTAATAGATGGTATGATTCTGGGCTGAGGGGATCTTTGTTGAAACTCGAATAATTTACCGACAGGCAGAGACAACTTGAGATGATGTTTCTCTAAATGTGTAACCGAGGAAATACCTCCTTTAACTGAGGTTGCAAGAGGAGTCTATATATACTCCATCACTGATCAAGATCTATACCGTTCTAAGGGAAATAACTCCCTACATCAAACAGCTTTCCAGACTTAGATGTGGGAGCTACGATACATAGGGGAACTCACTCCTATCTTAATATTCTCACAGCAAGGGAGGTAACCTTCACCTCTCTAATAGACACATATTGCTCTAGTAGCCAAATAACTGGCCATCATAGGATAGGGGTAATCACGGTGGTTGGGATAACAAGAGGGAGGGTTATTAATAACAAGAGGGCCATGATGGCCCTAATTCGCTCACCTGACTCCATGAACACCAGAGGAGAATGTGACATTGAGTTCATGTGTTTTAAAAAAATTGTGCTATTTTTAGATGGCGGTCATCTTGGATTAAGCGATGACTCTCATTTTACAAAATCTGAAAATGCTTCACCCAGCATCGGCCATGTGGTTCCTGAGAAAAAGACGTTAAAAATCTTGAATAAATGGACCTTTTGGTGGCCATCATGGATGACATAATCATCCGATTCCGACAAATATTGCACCAGAGTGATCGCCTCATTGATTCCTTCAATTTGATATATGACATGACCATATTCAGTCAAAAATAAAATTTGACCCCAATTTGACCCCACGGGCCACGCCCATTTTTGACCCTGGGGTCACCATTTTAACAACTTTCAAAGAGCAATGTACATCGATCATTCCTACCAAGTTTCGTCGAAATCCGGCTAGCCTCCATTTTAACAAATCTGAAAAGGCTTCACCCATGGACCATAACTTTTAAGTTTGGCCACCATGGGCCAAGCGGTTCATGTGAAGAAGAATTTTGAAATCTCTAATAAAAGAACGACCTTTTGACATTTCGGTGGCCATCTTGGATGACATAACAATCCGATTTGGACAAAAAATGTACCAGAGTGATCGCCTCAATGATACCTTCGATTTGATATATAACATGACCATATTCGGTCAAAAATAAAATTTGACCCCATGGGCCACGCCCATTTTTGACCCCGGGGTCACCATTTTAACAACTTTGTAAGAGCATTGTACATCGATCATTCCTACCAAGTTTCGTCGAAATCCGGCAAGCGGTTCATGAGAAGAAGATTTTTTAAGAATTTATGCTATTTTTAGACGGCGGCCATCTTGGATTAGCGATGACCTCCATTTTAACAAATCTGAAAAGGCTTCACACATGGACCATAACTTTTAAGTTTGGCTACCATGGGCCAAGCGGTTCATGTGAAGAAGAATTTTGAAATCTCTAATAAAAGAACGACCTTTTGACCTTTCGGCGGCCATCTTGAATGACATAACAATCCGATTTCGACAGAAAATGCACCAGAGTGATCGCATCATTGATACCTTCAATTTGATATATGACCATATTCGGTCAAAAATAAAATTTGACCCCACGGGCCACGCCCATTTTTGACCCCTGGGGTCACCATTTTAACAACTTTGAAAGAGCAATGTACATCGATAATTCCTACCAAGTTTCGTCGAAATCCGGCAAGCGGTTCATGAGAAGAAGATTTTTTAAGAATTTATGCCATTTTTAGACGGCGGCCATATTGGATTAGCGATGACCTCCATTTTAACAAATCTGAAAAGGCTTCACCCATGGACCATAACTTTTAAGTTTGGCTACCATGGGCCAAGCGGTTCATGTGAAGAAGAATTTTGAAATCTCTAATAAAAGAACGACCTTTTGACCTTTCGGCGGCCATCTTGGATGACATAACAATCCGATTTCGACAAAAAATGCACCAGAGTGATCGCCATATTCAGTCAAAAATAAAATTTGACCCCAATTTGACCCCACAGGCCACGCCCATTTTTGACCCCAGGGTCACCATTTTAACAACTTTGAAAGAGCAATGTACATCGATCATTCCTACCAAGTTTTGTCGAAATCCGGTTGGCGGTTCTTGAGAAGATTTTTTAAGAATTTGTGCTATTTTTAGACGGCGGCCATCTTGGATTACGTAATGACGTCATTTTAACAAGTTTGTAATCCCCCTACCTAAGGACCATGACCATGAAGTTTGGTGACTATAGACCCAATGGTTACCGAGGAGAAGACGTTTGAAAATGTTCACGGACGACGACGACGACAACGACGGACGACGACGACGGACGACGGACACATTGCGGTAACAATAGCTCACATGAGCTTCGCTCAGGTGAGCTAAAAATCCACACTTTCCCAAAAACCCACAAGGATTGACTATGTGTAAAATACACTCGTCCTAACAATACCAACCTATATTAGTCAAAGCTAGAGGTGACTTAATGTAAGTCAGATAATATAATTAAGTAGATTTCGAACAATAAACTTCTTAGTGCATAAATATATGAAATCAGAGAATAGCCTCCGAATATAACTGTCCTCTGCTCTGCCGGCGCCCAGAATCTCATTTGAATGTGCGCGAGTATTTATACCCTTAGGGTTGACACTAGCAATAGTGAAATCAACCTTACGCGCCCATAGCAACAATGGGATTCTAACAGTTTCTCCGGATACAGTGGGAAATAAGTTCCCTTAAGTTCACTATTTTCAATGAAAGTTGTTTTATAAATAACACAACTACGACTAATAGTCATCTTTGAACACAATTGCCATATCGGCATCGTTCATAATACATTAAATTTGAGTCTATTGGGGTTTATTTCGGGCGGACTGAGATGTGAAGGTTGCGCTGTGTCAGAAACGCTGACCTATTGAACTTTGGCATATGACGTATTTTCCGGAAGTGATCTAGCGCATGCGCAATGGTCACTAGTGGTTGGGGATATCCTCAGAAAACACGCTGAAATTCCATAATTAAATAGACATTTAAGTCACTTTCCTGCATTGACCCTCTATGCGGACCAAGTAGAAAGTTTACAGGTAAACTACTTATTATAACTGGATTGAATTAGTGATCGCTACTATGTAATATTATCCAATAGACCTAGTTATATATCATTGATATTTACAATGGGAAATTACCAAACTTCGGCGAAAACCAATAGTCGGATGCCATTGTGATCACTGTATAGCAGGCCGGTGCATTACAATATGTTCTCCTACAGACCATGAAGCCAACATTTGCAAACACTGTAGATCCAGATGAGACGGCTCATAACGAGCCGTCTCATCAGGATCTGCAGTGTTTGTTGTATTTCAGGAAATTACGCAGATGTCCGAAGGTACAAAATCACATGGCGTGTCTCATATATTAATGTGTGTTTCCCAGAATAAATTGTGACCAAATATTTAGGACTATTACGGTACCTACTGGAAGAAATCATGTATGTACGTCTGCTTCTTGGCTGTCTGCAGACCGTACGGTATCGAGCCTCCGGCGGGAAACCCCTCCAGGCTCAGACGGACATTGTCCTTGCTCGGGAAGATCTAAAATGTGCATTTGTGGACAATCTAGTGATCTACAGATGTTAGCCAGAAGTAATTTCCCACCCATTGAAATCCCATTGAAATCCCATGTATTTGTAACAAATAATAATAATAGACTTTATTTAACTCTTTGCATGCTGAGAAATATGTGGGCTATAAATAGTTCAAAAGTAGTAGACGATAATTCTTTATATTTTCTCTTATTTCGGTCAGTAAATATCACGAATATGTCTTGGAATTTCATTAGAATTGCGTCGCAATTCTAATGAAATTCCAAGACATATTTACAGAGAGAAATAAGAAACATGCTCACAATTTGTTGGATGATATTTTCACCGCTAGCATGCAAAGAGTTAATGAGGGCGACTCATTTAGGCAAAGCCTAATCTCCCATGAGGCCCTCAAAACGGTGCTTGTTTGCATGTTACTTCAAATATAATGTACAGATTTACAAATGCATGCAGTTAAAAATATGGGAAATTTTTGGAAATGCAGTTCCCATTGACCAAAACATTCATATAAATCTACTTTCTTTCAAACACTTTGTATTTCATTCAAATTAGTAAAGTATGCACCGAGCTAGATATTTGAGAGTAAAGATGGAAATACATGCAAGTCTGTGGGATTTGAACTTTTGGGAAATTACTGCTGTCCACCTACTGTAGCTCTGAATCAGCTAGCACTTGCGTAAAGTGAATGGATTTAACGCCAACAGGTAAGGTAACCCTTAGACCGCTGTCTTATTGTTTTTGTCGTCTGCTGTTTATTTTCTATTTTCCATTGTTATCATCAAAAGATCCTTTGATGACAGCACTTTAGAATAATTTACAACATGCTTTGACAGCACTTCAGAATCATTTCCATCGGAAATGATTCTGAAGTGCTGTCAAACCATGTTTTTATTGAGAAATAAGGCAAGATATAAAAGCAACAGCAGACGACAATTGTTGTGAGTAGCGGTCTAAGGGTTAAGTATCATTTGAAAGACCCAGTGGTTGGCAATATGATGTAAGTATGTTTTCACGCCCAATGCGGGGATTCAACCCACAACCTCTGTAGCCTATTTCACCAACATTGCAAAGTATACTTTCTAGCAAAGTATACTTTGAGTGAGAAATTTTCAATTTAAGGATATACTGAATTTATTACATTATCACAGCCATTTTAGCTGTGATAATGTAATAAATTCAGTATAATAATTCTGCATGCTTTCATCAAATATGTGCAGTCGTTAGTTCTGTATGAAATAATGCATTTCTAGAAAAGTATACTTTGCAATGTTGGTGAAATCGGCTACTGGTATTGAAGTCCAATGCTCTGAACGTTAGACAACACCCCATCACAGCACACTGGTAGTCTGCTTCGGAATTATACCGTCAGAAGCATGACAGAGGTTTCATTGACTGAATGGCAGACAATGACCCTGATCTGGGTCTACACTAGTCACAGATGATGTATGCCCCATTTCTGCAATCACAAACTACTGTCAGTTTCACAAACCCTGTCCAAGTTTTACTGCTATATACACAATACAAAAACAATACTTTTTTTGCTAATATTAAATTTTATCAAAATTTCAGAATGAGCCTTCTTTTTATTTCGTGAAATTCTGTCCAATATTGATTATATTAAGAAAAAAACAATTTCCACCTGTTAAATCCTGATAGACATCAATGTCTATGGCCCTATGGGGATTAAACATGGGGAAATTTTTCTAATTTCAGAAATAGTGGACCGATTTTCAAAATTTAACTTTTCTTAGTTAGATCCTTTCCAATCCTTTCCAAGCTATCTAGCCAGGATTCGGAGTCAATTTCCAACATTTACCTTTTTTGTTTACTCCACCCCCAGTTCCTCCACCTTCCACCATTTTCCTCCCATATTAAATTCCCATAGACATTTTAGATGAAGGAAATAGAAGTTATAACATATTTCTCTGATATTAACTTTTGTAAAGAGACTAAGTATTTGACATTGACCTTGGGATCAGCAGGGGTTAAAAGGTCATGGATTTGGCGCAGCATGGTAGTAGAGCCTTACAGGAATGCATGTGTGAAATATTAAGCATTTTAGATGAAGGAAATAATAGTTAAACATATTTCTCTGATGTTAAGCTTTGTAAAGAGACTAAATATTTGACCTTGGGATCAGCGGGGGTTGGACAGTCGTGGATTTGGCACAGCATGGTAGCCTTACAGGAATGCATGTGTGAAATATTAAGCATTTTAGATGAAGGAAATAGAATTTATAACATATTTCTCTGAAGTTAAGTTTAGTGACGCACGGACAACCTGACTCCAGTATACCTGTGTCCAGTGCAGAGGGCTTTTGGAACATAAATGTTGTCTACAGCCATTACCTTGATATAAGCATAAGCTAAGGTCATGAATGTTGCAAATTCACTACTGTCTGTTTATTACATTGTTTATTATGGGAATGAATGGCCTTTTTGTGGAATTTATCGGGGTATAAACTTGGAAAAGTCGCAGGAATACTGGACGAAGGCCGGAAGGCCTCGTCCAGTATTCCCGCGACTTTTCCAAGTTTATATCCCCGATAAATTCCACAAAAATGCCATTCATTCCTTATAATTCCAGCATTTTAAATAAATTCATCAAGAAAATGTGTTTATTTTCCGTTTTCTTAAGAATTATTTTAACTGCGCCTCACGGTTACGGAAAGTAGTTCAGCGTGGGAGTTTATTGGGATATAAATTTTGGACAGAGACTTGCTACGGGCCAATCAAATGTTAGGGAATTGTGTAAATATTTTTGTGCTGGAATTATTTTCTGTTTATTACATTGTTTATACAGACGAACCTCCCCGAACAGCCACCTCTCTACAACAGCCACCTCTCTACAACAGCCACCTCTCTACAACAACACCCTCTCTATAACAGCCGCTATTTTATATCCCAAATGGATGATTTCCTCTGTATCTAACCCTTAGACTGCTGAGCACGAAAATTGTCGTCTGTTGTTGCTTTTGCCTTCTTTCTCAATAAAAAAACATGTTTTGACAGCATTTTAGAATCATTTCCATTGGAAATGATTCTAAAATGTTGCCAAAACATGTTTTTTTTATGAGAATTATCGAAGAAAATAAACAGCGGACGATAAAATTCAATTCAGCAGTAACCTCCCTACAACAGCCACCTCTCTACAACAGCCAGTTTTGCGTCTTCCCATGGGTGGCTGTTATAGAGGTTGCACTGTATAGCCGTAAAATGTGTGCAGGTTTCATGAAACAGACAGGAAGTGACCTTGACCATGGGATTAGAGGAATCAGGGCATATGTGGATGTGTCATGACAGAATGCATGTGTGAAATGTACACAAGTGGGAGAGGGTCGAGGTTCGTAGATCTGACAGAAAAAGATAGCATACCATCAGATGAATATATGCGTGAAAAATTAAGAAGTCTCAAGAAAAGTTTAAACATAAATTTACCACAAGTTTAACGTTTAATAGAGTGCGGGAAACGAAAATAGTTGTCTGCTGCTGTGTCATATTTTGTCTCTTCTCTCAGTAAAAACATGGCTTGTCAGCATTTTAGAATCATTTCAATTGGAAATGATTCTAAAGTGCTGTCAAACCATGTTTTTGATGAGAAAAATGGAGAATAATAAACAGCAGACGAAAAATTTTAATTCAGCATTGTATAGTATAAAACATATTGGCTAAACTCTTTGCACGCTAGTGGTGAAAATAACAGCACACAAATTAGGAGTATATTTCTTATTTCTCTGTAAATATGACATATTCATTATATTTACAGGGAGAAATATATAACAAATTTCTGTCTGCTATATTTGAACTATTTATATCCACACAAGTTTCCCAGCATGCAAAGACTTAAACAAAACTGATAAGGTAACCATAACTAAATTTTGAAAATATCACAAGTTGGCGATTCAAAGAATGATAAAATGGTGAAGCCCAGCGGCATGTTTCACTAAACTTCCTAAGACTAAGAAGTTTGTAAGTGCAATTCTGAGCCATAGCTGTGTGTTATGCGATCACAAACAGACATTATCACCTAAGATAAATGACCTAGAAACAAATAAAAAATCAAATCACAGGTGTTTTCTTGGTGTCCGGTTTAGAGAGGTTCCATTGTACAGTTTTATCGTAGGAAGTTTAATGAAACGGGCTCCAGCAGTCCAGACCCCGAGTCCCCACGTACCAGCTGTAGGCGAGAATTGGCCTGCGGCCCAGTGGTGGCCCGGGCTGATGACAGGGACTGGAGCCACTCCCCACACAGCCACGTCTCCTTGCTGGGCCCCATTGACCCGATACTGGAGAACTGGCCCACCACGGGCCACGTCTTCACCGTCACGGGGCTCGGCCCATGCTCCTTCAGGGACCGCCGCAACTTGAAGTGGCCCCACATGGACATCTTGTCACCGAGGTGTCTTCCTGGCACAGAGCCAATAATGACCACCCTGCAATGATGAACAAAACCAGAGGTGCGTTTCACTAAACTTTGTACGACTAAAATGTTCGTAAGTGCGAATTTAGGATCGTCTGTAAATTTCAATTGATGGATTTACATTTATTGAGCATAGGCTGCATATGCAGCCTATGCTCAATAAATGTAAATCCAATAATTGTTTACAAGAAAACATTGTTAATGTGAAATTTACAGACTATCATAATTTTGCACTTACAAACATTTTAGTCAGAAGAAAGTTTAGGGAAACGGGCCCCAGGGGCCACCCACATTTAGGGGTCATTAAATCTATTAAACAAATTGACCACACATTTCCCAAAATCGGCAGTTAATGTGAATTTTGCTGCCAGTGTTAGTTATGCACTTATGAACTTCTTAGTTGTACGAAGCTTAGTGAAATGGGCCCCAGGCAAGTGTATGTTTATATCAAGGTTTATCAGGCGAGGCTAGGAATTCCTACTGTTTTCCAGCCTAGACTGATAAATGTGATATCAAGGACACATAGTATTCTATTTATCAATTACAATATCTGGACAGATTTAACCGTTACTACGCTGAATTAAATGTTGTCGTCTGCTGGAAATGTTTTATTTTCAATATTTCTCGACAAAAATCTGGTTTTGATAGCACATGAGAATCGTCTCCAGTGGAGACGATTCTCATGTGCTGTAAAAACCAGTTTTTTGTTAAGAATTAAAGCAAAAATGAAAAACAGCAGACGGCAATTTCCGTCAACAGCGTAGGAAGGGTTAATGATACATAATGTGCAAATATGGCGTAGAGATATAGAGATGGGACGACAGTTTAAAGTTTCATCAGAAGGGACGAGTGGAATAGAAAATACTATGTAAGTATTTTTCACGCCGACGGACGTACGTACTCCAATATGCCGACTATATCGCGCTGTCCGCAAGCGGGCACGTCAAAAATAGTATTATCACAGGTCCTGAACTTTCCTTTCTTCAGAACATGTTAACGAAGTCGGACATCTTGTAACCGTTTGAAATTATTAGTACATGTAGATTGGAACACCTCTAAACCGAAGACCATGTGGGTCTTCCAGTTGTCCAATTTACAAGGCTAGACTGTATGTTTACTGTCTGAGCCCTCGTTGACATGCTTTATGCATTACAAGGATTCATCATGAACAGACATCATCATTTATATTCCAAACCTAAACCACAAATCAAATCAAGTTTATTGGCTTAAAAACCTAATACAAAGGCTTGATGCCAACTAACATAAAACAATGATAGAGACATATACATTCACAATGGACATACACAATTATTACACATTATTTGACCAGTTCAAGTTAACAACATGTAAGAACACAATTCTACTGTATCACACCTGAAGCGAAGTATGTCATGAAAAATTTATCATGTAAATCTAATTTATTTTATTATCTACTTCCTGGTTTCTAAATATATACATCCTATGAATTCCTTCTGTACAAATTTTACTAATATCATATTCAATGTTACTCATAATAAAATAAAACCACTGAATGCATTACGGACCCTTTTCACTAAACTTTGTACAATACAAAAGTTTGTACGAAGGTTTTTATTACCGTTATTTGCTTCTCACCATAACTCAGTGAACTAATGCTACCATTTTATACCTACATCTACACGCCATAACATGTGAACAGAAGCCGATTTCATCAAAATTGCAAAGTATACTTATCTAGCAAAGTATACTTTGAGGGAGGAATCATATATTTTTCCCAAAATACATTATTTCATATAGAACTACCCACTGCATATATTTGATGATTAAAAGTATACAGAATTATTATACTGAATTTATTACATTATATAATGTAATAAATTCAGTATAATAAAAATTAATAAATTAATCCTTAAATTGAAAAATTCTCCCTCTAAGTATACTTTGCTAGATATAAAGTAAACTTTGCAATGTTGGTGAAATAGGCTACAAATCCTCTGAAGATTTGTTATTTCAATTTTGCACTTACCTTATTAACCCTAAATATTCAGACACAATTGCTTCGGGAAACAATAGGTGTTTCCGAAAACAAATTGTATCCAAATACATTGTTATTGTGAATAAACCAGTAGCCTATTTCACCAACATTGCAAAGTACATGTATACTTATCTAGCAAAGTATACTTTGAGGGAGAAATTTTCAATTTAAGGAGAAATTTATTATTTTTTATTATACTGAATTTATTACATTATCACAGCCATTTTGGCTGTGATAATGTAATAAATTCAGTATAATAATTCTGCATACTTTTAATCATCAAATATATGCAGTCGTTAGTTCTATATGACATAATGCATTTCGGGAAAAATAAATTATTACTCCCTAGTGTACAAAGTATACTTTGCTAGAAAAGTATACTTTGCAATGTTGAAGAAATAGGCTACTGTACTGCCATTCTAACCCTAAATATTGACATTGTTGTGGGGAAACCATATATTTTTATGTGTGCCTGTAAATAAATAGTGTCCGAATATTTAGGGTTATTACGGTACAATCGTAACTTCACTGAAACAGGGGCCCGTTTCATTAAACTTCGTAAATGTTCGTAAGTGCACAAATATGATAGTCTGTAAATATCACATTAACAACGTTTTCTTGTAAATAGTTATTGGATTTACATTTATTGAGCATAGGCTGCATATGCAGCCTATGCTCAATAATTGTAAATCCATCAATTGAAATTTCCAGACGATCATAAATTTGCACTTACGAACATTTTAGTCTTACGAAGTTTAGTGAAACGCACCCCTGGTCCCATTGTTTTACCATTGGAAGGACTTCACTGTAAAAGTATGCCTTACTTTGCCTGTGACATGTCGTGGTGCGAGATGTGGTCTATCCATTCCTTCAGCTGGTAAGCCTTATAGGCGGCCATGTAGTCCAGCAGGTCGCGTTTAAAGTGGGATGCACTGTCGCCCTGGTTACGACTCGGGGTGGGCAGCTTGGGGAACACTGGACTCATCCATACACTGACGGGGAAAAGGTGGACGGTTAACCTTTTCACCCATAAATATATAATATGGTGTGTTCCATGTTAATTTTGGACTATTCCATTAATGCTTTCACCCCTAAGTAACTGGAATGCACGATCCCATGTTAATTTTAAAACTATTCCATATTATATCAAAACGAGGTATTGTTTTTAGAAATAAGAAAATATCTGCAAGTCGTGCAGATCCTGATCCTTATCTGGATCTACACTGTTAGCAAGGGTTTAACGTTTGAAGGGTTTAACGGCATAGCAACATATATGGTCATATGTGGCTGTGACCGGAGAAATAGGGCTTATGGGATTTGTAATCGGTGTAGCTCCTGATCAATTATTATACTCCTGGAGCCTGATAACGATCTTGTTCGAAGTATGACAGGCGTTTCATTGGTAGCATGGCGATCAGTACAGATCCTGATCAGACTGCACGGATGGGCAGGCTGGTAAGGCTGGCCCACTTCTTCCACTGACCCCTTCAAGAGTCGATGTATGAACATTTGATATTCGGCAACATGGAACAAAAACGACATCGTTTGAGATCATCTATATATCTTACAATTGAGGGGTCAGTGGAACAATGGGGGCTAACTCCATGAGGGGGTATCAAGGAGTTTGCCTCATTTTTCCACTGATCCCTTCTATATTTGTGGCTGTGACTGGAGAAATGGGGCTTATGGGATTTGTGACCAGTGTAGCTGCTGATCAAATACCACATTCATGCAGCCTGATAACTATCTATACTGTGTGTTAGAAGCATGACGGGTACTTCATTGATGGAATGGCGAACAGTGTAGATCCTGATCAGACTGTGCGGATGCACAGGCTGATCTGGATCTACACTGGTTGAAAAACCCATAAACCCCATTTCTCTAGTCACAGCCACATTTGATGTAGAAAGCTACTCACCCCTGGGTCTTCTTGTGCCAATCATTCTCAGTCAGGTTGGCCGTGTGGATTACCACCCGCATACCGGTGTCGTACAACAGCAGCATCATTTTCCTGGCAACACACAGACAGGTCAGGGCAATTCCAGAATTAATTGTATGGGGGGAGTGGAAGGCACTTTTTGAAAGAAAAATCACTACCCATGTAATTAACTTTAACACTTTCACCCCTAAGTAACTGGAATGGATTTCGACATGTTAATTTTGCAACCAATCCAATTGTCACAAAATGATTTTCAGACTAGTCCATTTATGAAAAGGGGCTGTTTTTGCTCTCAAAAATATGAAAATTACTTGCAAAAAGTGCAGATCCTAATGAGACAGCTCGTCACGAGCTGGCTCATCTGGATCTACACTGTTTGCTAATACCACTAAACAGGTATGTGCTGTTGAAAGACTAAACTTTCTGATAGCTTTTAAAAACCTTTTTTTTACCCACCACCCATAAATAAGAAATCCAGGTGCCTTTCAGTTTAAAATAAATAAATTATTTGATGAAATTCCGTCAAATATTATTTTTTTTTGCAAACAAAAGAATTTGCCTATGGGAATTTAACATCGGGGCTAAAAAATAGATTTTTTTAAATAATTTTTTATTTGTGGACCGATTTTCAAAATCTAACTTGTTTTCTTAGTTACATCATTTCAAAGCTATCTAGCCAGGTTTCGGAGTCAATTTCCAAATTGCTTCCTCCTCTTTTCCTCCCATCAATTTTTCGCTATAAAATCAATATTTGATGGAATTTCATGAAACAAATTGTTTTTGGGAGTTTCACTTTTTTGTTATTGATGAAAAACAGGGTTCGTACAGACATGACATGATAAAATTCAAGCACTTTTCAAGCACTTTTCAAGTACAATTATTATTTTTTCAAGCACAATATCAATTTCTTTCTGACATACAGTACAATAGACTTTGTGCCTATCGGGCGCTTCTTTAACCCACTTAAAGCGGCTTATCCAGATACGGTTGAACACATTTTTCCCCATTGTGAAAACGCAGTGTAGCGTTCACGCACGTCGCCATTAACCATTCAGAACGAGGTTCATATTGGACCAGTTTAAAACCAGAACCGCGCACGGTTTTGCCGATACGCAGCGGGTTTGCCGATACCACGCATAGTTTAACATGCAGTTTCCAATACCGATCAGCGCTCCACAATTTACACTCGACCCATCGAACATCGAATTTTAGCGATTAACTTTTTTATTGTTTCTATTAAAATTCAAGTACTTTTTAAGCACGAAGGCATTTTTTTAAGCACTTTTCAAGTACTAAAATTCAATTCAAGCACTTTTCAAGCAAATTTTCAGAAAATAAGTACTTTTCATTTATCACTCGAGAATTCAAGTACTTTTCAAATCTGTACGAACCCTGAAAAAGTACTTACATTTAAATATTTTTTAGATTTAATATGTTTAATAGCCAAAGGTTTGTCGGCAGAAAAAAGTGGAACAGACAGTAATTGTACATACCGGTATCACTAAACACATCCATGAACAATATGCCAACATCGGTGTTTTATTCATAAACTTTCTTAGTCGTACAAAGTTAGTGAAATGGGCCCCTATTTTTCATAGATGGAGATGGACATGAGGGCAATCGAGTGAATCGACGTGGGTAGTTGTCAGAATTAAACATTCAGCTGCTACATAAACCCTTTCAACACCACAGGCCTGTATAGTGGTATTGGCAAACAGTGTAGATCCAGATGAGCTGCACTTTTTGCAATTAATTTTCATAGTTTAGAGAACAAAAACACCCCCTTTTCATAAATAGACTAGTCTGAAAATCATTTTGTGCTGATTGGATTGGTCGGAAAATTAACACATCAAAATCAGTTCCAGTTATTTAGGGGCGACAGGGTTAACATTGCAGATATTAGCTACCCCAGAACAGTACAATAGATAACAACATACGTGTGGTGTGTTCCCCAGGGCATTTCCAACTGCGCCTACAACAGAAAACAAGAAAATGTGATTGTTTTATCGAGTGCAATTCTGGTCAGTTACACAGCTGGGGTTGTTGATAAAATATAATTGTATTATATTGCCGTGCTTATAAGGGGAAATAACAGAGATTTGCAAGTGGACATTACATGTATATCCAAGGCAAAACTGGTCAATCATCAAAATAATTACCAACATACATGAACCCGGCTGTATTATCACACACTGCTGAACAAGGTGTAGCTATCGATTACCGTAGACCTCTAAACTGAGCTATATTCAGTCAATCATTTTGGGTCAGGGGAGAATGAAGCAACATGAACAAAGTGTCGATCATGGTTGGACACCACAACAAACCATTAACCCTTTGAACACAACAGGCCTGTATAGTGGTATTGGCAAAACGTGTAGATCCAGATAAGACAACTCGTGACGATCCGTCTCATGAGGATCTGCACTAATTTTCATATTTTTGAGAACAAAAATACCTCCTTTTCATAAATGGACTAGTCAGTAGTCTGAAAATCATTTTATGACAATTGGATTTATTTCAAAATTAACATATCAAAATCCATTTGTTATTCAGGGGTGAAAGGGTTCATGAAGGTAATAAAAGTGAACAGAAGGAAACAACCCAAAGAAGAGATTTTACCTGCACGACGTACCTGGCAGAATTTGATATTGGTGTACGACATGGCCTGTGCCTGGAGGGAGGCCTTGCTGGGGCCCTTCTCTCCATGGACAATCAGCACAGACTTCGACCTGCAATACAGGGACAACCATGACAACAGTGGCTCCAGCGACTTTTGGACAGTGTAGTTTGATCAATGATCAATAACTGAGTGACATGTGGTGGTTATATGTAACTTCAGTGAGGTAATCCACAGGTGATTAAACTCCCCACCCACATACTGTCTGTCTAATACATTAACACAATACATGCAGAATATACCTTTTGAGGCTTTACACAATATTTTTCCACCATTTTTTCTCATATTTCTCCAAAATATATGTTGTGACCACCATTTGAATGGATGTCACCACATATATTTTGAAGAAGAAATGGGGAAAATGTTGTTTTTTAATTTCTTTTATGGAAATGGTATATCCTAGCATGTAATGTGTTAATTACACACATAAATAGAGCAAGTAAAATAGTACTGTAAGGGCATACAGAAAAGTTAGGGGCGAGCAACTAGACTACACCAAACAGAATAGAACCATATCAGGCTGTAAGAGCGTGCTAGCAGATCAGTAACTAGAAAATGTGGTCTGTTGATACATTTAGGGCCCGCCCCTATAGGTGATTTGAGAAACTCTTACAAAAACTTCCAGAAAGTAACGGACGGACAGACAGGGTGAAACCAATATAGCACCGCCGATTCTCGACGGAGCCCCAAATGCCAGAAGCCCCATTTCTCCATTCACAGCCATAGTCATATTTAATATGTGGGGTTTATTTACTAAGTTTTCAAGTATAATCGCACTAACCAGCTAGCACACCTCAACAACAAGCTACAGGTGTAAATTGGAAGTATGACTGCATCTAACCCATTACATGCTGAGGCTACACAATTTATGGCACAAAAATCAAAATATTTATGTTATTATGCACAAAAGTATGTGTTGTTACCACTCATTGGAACCGTCTCATCTTTTGAGAAGAAATAAGAAAAAAAAAGCGAAAATTATTTCAATTTGTTCATACCCCATATATATGGGGTATGAACAAATAAAAATAATTTTCGCTTATGGTGTATTCAGTATGAAATGGGTTAATGTGGCTTACCTGTATGGAGCAGGGTACTGTTTCATCAGCCAAGGTATGTCAAACATGAAGTTAAACTGGAAAACATAAATATCACAATTAGAAATGTGGCTGTGACTGGAGAAATGTGGCTTATGGCATTTGTGGGCAGTCTAGCTCCTGATCGGTTTCATGTGGTTCGGCGACTATATGGTGATATCATGATCAGACTGGGTGGATACGCTGGTGGATCTCCAGTAATAGCCACAAGTGAATTTTTGTAACGTGACAGAATGAATACGAGACATGCCATATGATTTTGTACCTGTGCGATATCTCATGAAAAATATTTACAAAACTTGCGTTAGTTCTGTCAATGACAGACAAAATTTCATAGCAAATACCGAATTCTAGCAAGAGGGCTCGACAAAAACTTACCTGACAGGAAGATTCCAGTTTCCCCATTTCAGGAGATAGAATATCTACAATAAAAGGTCAATATGTATGGTCATGGATTGCTATGTGGTATTAATTTTCACAATTTCTGGAAACAAAAATGTTTAATTATGATTGAAAATAAAAAATATTTTTGCACAAATTAATATCTTTGTGTACTGGTGTTTAACGGCCTATCAACAGCTAAGGTCATTTCAGGCCGGGCCAACGGGTTCGATCCCGCATTTAACCTGCTGCATTGGGGGTGAAATTCTAAAATCAGAATTGAATATTTACATCGAGAAAATATACATGTATATTCAGCCCTGAAATTAGAATAACCTGACCTGGTGCCAGGTACATACTGCACCAAAGTCACTTGGCCCCTTCCTCAAATTAAAAAGTAATACCGGTAGGATTACTCTTAAAAGGGTATAACCAATTTCAACTGCCACATACAAAATGCCAAAGACGTATGTGAGGACCAAACCAGGTCTCCAGTCGTGATTCCGGTAAGGATGAACGCCGATCGTTAAATTACCCATCACATGCTCCCACCTGCCACCCACGTGCAAATTAATATATCGCTTTGATGAACAGTACTAATTCATATTTTATTTCAGTTGTCAGTGGATAAACAGTATGAAATGCTAAAAAATATATCTTTATCAGATTGCAGAAGTGCACTAGCCACATGTCTCCAGTCACAGACACAAATCCTTTTCAATGCTTTTGAAGACAATAATACTCAGACTAATAAATGAGACCTAAGCGTATACTTGTCACCATAGCAAGTCATACTGTAGATAATATGATCATATGTGGTTGTGACGTGAGACAAAAGCTTATGGCATTTGACACATGTGTAGATCCAGAACAGACTGCGCATCCTCACAGGCTGGTCAGGATCTACACTGATTACTATTCTGCTTCTAAAAAACAAATCATTAGCATGCCTCGGGAGTACTCTAGCCAATCAGGAGCTAGACCATCCATAAATCCATGTTCTCCAGTCACATTCGCATTTCACACACCGATCCATGTACACACATGTTCATTGGCCAATCCACATGACAATTACCAGAACTCCAGATAAGTTTGTATCTAAAGAATAGTATACCCCCAGATTTCATATTCAATGCATAGTTTACTATTACAAACGTATTATTGATTTTTCATCCTTATTAAATAGGGAACAAATGATAAAAAATAAATCAAATTTAAAAATTTACTTAGTTGAGCTGCAAAAAGCAACTTTTTACAGCTCAACAAAGTAAATTTTTTAATTTATTACATTATTTTCACTACTCGATTTGAAAATCAATGAGTATTTTCACATTGCTGTGAGTACTTTGTATTCCCACTTTTGATAATTAATGCGTATTCTGCCATAATAAGTGTGTATAATATGCCAATAAGCGGCTTATCTGGAGCTCTAAACTACAGTAAAATAGATCAGACTGTACAATTACAGCAAAATAGATCAGACAGTGGTACTATACAATTTGATTCTAGTAGGAGCTGAAAAGCCAACGACGTACCTTTTATGTCCACTGCGAAGGTGGAGTTATATTTGTCTGCTATACCGGCGACCTTCGTCAAGAAGAAGCTGTATGGCTGGGCAAGATCAAACAATCTCCCACGAACAGTTTGGCTTGACCGCGGCGGGGACTTGGACTTTGTCTCCAATGACAACGATGGTTTCCTTGGTGACGGTGATGTCGATGGTTTCGGCAATGGCGACGCTGTCCTTCTGGCCTTGATACTCTTCTCTTCTCTAGCCTTGTGTTGCGGTGTGGAAGACGTTGATGCTTGTTCTTTGTCTAAAATTGTAGAGAAGTATTAATACAAGTTTTCTCTAGCATGCTTTCGGATGTGGCTGTGACTGGAGAAATTGTGACCAGTGTAGAGCCTGTGCATTTGCATAGTTTGATCAGGATATGCACTATTCGCCATTACATCAATACCGGTACAACACCCATTATACTATTAACATTTAATATAGATCGTTATCAGGTTTATAATACACGAGTGTGCCATTTGATCAGGAGTTACACATAATCTACATGTAGTTCAAAAATAGCAGATGTAAATTAATTATATTTCTGTTATTTCTCCCTGTAAATATATCATGAATATGTGTTGGAAATTTCATTAGAATTGAATCAGGAGGATACATTTCATGACATATTTACAGAGAGAAATAAGAAAAATTCTCCTAATTTGTTGGCTATTATTTTTACCGCAAAGAGGTAACCTAAAATTGGTAACCCATTACAATTGGCTTGGAGGCATATACAAATTGAGAAATATTTTCATTTCTCTTTTTCTTATTTGTCATTGAAAGTATATGTTGTGACCACTCATTTGAACTGTGTTCTTATTCTTGAATTATCACCATTGTGCATGTTATTCATTTTCTGTAGATATCTGGGGGCCGTTTCACTATAAAACTTCTTACGACTAAAATGTTCGTAAGTGCATATTCAGAATCATCTGGAAATTTGAATTGATGGATTTACATTTATTGAGCATAGGCTGCATTTGCAGCCTATGCTCAATAAATGTAAATCCAGTAATTATTTACAAGAAAACATTGTTAATTTGAAATTTACAGACTATCATAATTTTGCACTTACGAACATCTTAGTCGTACGAAGCTTAGTGAAACGGCCCCCTGTAAACTGAAAGTTATTGGGAGAATAATTCCTGTTGTACCGTAGTAACCGTAAATATACGGACACAATTTATTCTAGGAAAGACATATAAATATCTGGTTTCACACAACAAAGAGTGTCCCAATGTATAAGGTCAGTATGGTTGTGCCGGTTTATCGCAATAACCCCTATTTTAAAGGGGTTTCCCAAAACAAATAGTGTCCGCATATTTATGGTCATTACGGTAAGGCCTACAGTGGTAGTTACATGTACCTGGATGATTGAACTCCGCCAGGTGGGAAGGGTTCTTCCTGTAACACTTCGCTCCATACTGACACTCTGGCTTTCTCTTCCTCTTCGCACTTGTATTGTGATCAGCTGCCAGCAGCTCAGTGTCTAGATGGGAAAGTTTCGGCCGAACTGGTGACGATGAATGTTTTCTCTTCATTCCAACCACCGGACTGGATGACTGAGTTCTCGCAGATTGGGAATTATTGACTTTTGAAACACAATGTGTGTCTCTACTTCCTTTAGTCTGTTTATGAGATTCATTGTTCCTCTCTGTGAATGTTGGCGAGTTAGATACTTTCCTGTTAAATGTTTTACTTGGCTCTATTGGACTGTTAGTACGGCACTTGACATTATTTGTATGTTCCGTTGATTGTCTTTTCGGTGTTATGTCTTTGGAAAAAACAAATGGTTTACTGTAGTCCTGTTTGTGTGGCTTTGTAGCTGATAAATTTGTAGAAAACACTGACTTGTGCTGTTCTTTAGTAGAACTACTTTTATGTTCTGGTGTTTGTTTGAGATTAGCGTTGTTCTTTTCCTCAGTGGGCACGTTAGTTTTTATTGTAGATTTCTTACTCACACTTTTCTGTCCAATATCTGAATCACTGTCACTCGACATGTTTAAAAAATCTTCAATAAATTTCTTCTTGTTGGTTTCGGCTGGTGGTTTGTTCACTGGCTTACTGTTCGTGTCAGACCCACTGTCGGATATCTCATGCACTGTGGACCTGCAACAAACAGGACCAATAAGCATTGAAACCAAGCCTGTGATAGAGTAACTGAAGGGGCCAATGGAAAAATTTAGTCCCATTATTCCAGTGACCCACTTCAGTTGTCTATTAAAGATTGTAGTGGCATTAAATCCCACAAAATCATTGGCTGAAACTGAGCTGTCCTCAGAATCACCCAATCAATCTGTTTTTGATTCGGAGTACAGATTTGAGTACATGCTCAGAATGATTTAATAGCATGTGCCTCTATTAACACATTACAACATATGTTGACTTGTAATTGTCTGACCATACATGGTGGTGTGCTGAAACAAAATTGGTATTATTGGTAGATGGGCCTCACAGTCACACATGTTCCACACATGGCCGTGTTGATGGGCCGTTAAGCACCATTCCATTCCACACATGACCACAAAAGGCATAAGCTTCATTTAAATAATGAATATATGACTTGATTGTATACATACCTCTGCTTAGGCCTTTCAACCCCACATGCCATACTTCCAACATTTACAAACACTGTAGATCCAGATGAGCCGGCTCGTAGCGAGATCAATAGAATAGAAAAATAGTCTATGTCAGATATTTATGAATGAGGGGTACTGTACATACATACCTCTGTTTAGTCAATGAACGGTCCATCCCAGTCCTCACTGTCGTTGTACTTGTAGTCCGGGCTCCAGCCATGCTGTAGTCCTCAAACAAGTCTGGTGAATTATTCAGGAAGTCTCGGGGGTCGGGCTCAACCGTCGCATCAGAGTCAGGATCCTCAGTGGAGCTACCAGAGTCCGACATGTACCTGGCTGCCATCCTCACAGACTACACGGATATCTGTAACATGATTACCATATTTATTCTAATAAATGCCACCGGGGCTATGCAATTTGTGGGGATCAAAACGTGGAAAATAGGATCAAGACATGTTATTTTCACATACAAAAGTCATTTAAAACGGTGTGAGTATTACGATTATTCGTAATCCTATTTTAGGGGAAGGGACCAAGTGATGACCATTTAACATTATAAATCTGCCTTTAAATTTGATTTAGCAATTGGAATTTAGTTGTTTGAACTTTGAAGATAAAGTATTTCTAAGGGGACAAAGTGTTGCCCGATGTGGGGTTTGAACACACTGCCCCCATAACACTAGCACGGCGCTGTTACCCACTGAGCTAACCGGGCAATTTTGTCTCACCACCACACACGGACACTACCCTCTTCCCCTTCTTATCCTTTGGGAGCCAGGCATCAACCTCACAGCTTCATGAGGAGTATAGCCTGTAAACCCAAAGTACACCAGGCACAATCCTGTTTACTTCTGACACCACTGAAGTATTTATAAGGGGAAAAAGTGTCGCCCTATGTGGGGTTTGAATCCACGATCCCCGTAACATTAGCATGGCACTCTTACCCACTGAGCTAACTGGGTGATCGTGTCTCACCATCACACACAGACACTATAAAGAGTTCAAAAATGATTAAATTATATAGGAATACGGGTCAGATTTCACCCTGCGCTCCTCGACAGGGGAGATAATTATAAACTGCAGGTGTGCGAAATGGATGATGTCCGAATTCCGGAATACCATGTCAACGGTCACTCGCCTGAAGTGGCACAAATTGTTTGGTTGGGTGAATGCCAAATTATTATTTACTTTCCAACCCAGTTATGTCTCTATAAATATTTGATTTTATGTATAAAACACACACACACACACATTTCCGGGTCACGTGCCCAAAACTACACCATCACACTTTCCATGTCCGACTTAAAGAAACAAACGAAAATTGGCAATCATAAAACAACCCTCGAAAACTAGTCAAAAAATATGACCCTGGTCGTTCCACTAGGTTCTCAGAAGCCAGCAAGCGAATGAGTACAACTTGGACTACTCGAAAACCAGTGACAAATCATATAATGTACTAGATTAAGGTTTTTCTGCATCTTACGTAATGACACACCAATTTAAATAAATATAGTGGCTAAGTAACTTCAATGTGTTATATATTTAACGTGCTACCTATGCAAACATATTGGATTTCTGCGACAATGTTTTTGCTTCGTCGTCAGATTTGTGTTGTTGTTGTATGTCTGTTATTCAGGCGCTTATTTTTCGCCTCAATCTCTCTACAGCCACGAAGACTGCGAGGGCATTGTTCCGACACACCCCGCTTGACTTGTACCTGATCTACAAAATATCTAAGAAAAACGGGGTTTGCTATATACATACGACCAGCATGCTGGCACAAAGTGAACCGGGTGGTCGAGGCCTGTTTTAATGTACAGGAAAACCGGAGTCCCAGGAGAAAAACCACAGCAAGCATGTACGGAACAGACAAAACCGTCCGGACATAACTCAGTACAAGTACAGATACATTGCTCCAGCTGATCGGGCATCGAATACCCACAACAGACAAGCTGCCAACAACAGGATGGGGCATCGAATCGTTATCAACCCAGCTGCATCAGCAAATGGACAGCGACACTCATACTTAACAATACTGGGTTAAAACGGCAGTGTGCTTAGAAAGCTCTCATTCAATCTCCGCAGACTTGTTCGAGAAAGCTCTGGCCCAATCTCTGCAAACCTTTTCGAGAAATCTCACACTCAATCCTCTTACGAGTTCTCCCGAGTTCACTATGAACTATTACCCCATAATTACGTCCAGATACTGTGCACAAATAATTTCTGTCTGTCTGAATTTCAGGAATTTCACCCGCTGACTTTTTGGCTCAAGACCTCTTCAGCCACACAGACTGTAACAAACGCATTGTTTTGACGTGGTCTGAAAATTACACCAAGAAATACGTTGTATTCAAAATCAATAATTTGATTTACCCCTGTCAATACACCTTCCTGAATGTTAACACCCACACTCGGTGTTTTAAATGTAATCCAAGAGAAGTATCATGCCAAACATACGTTTATCCTGGCCCTGTGTCACCTCAGCTTCTAAGCAAAATATACTTATCTAGCAAAGTATACTTCCAGGCAGTGATCATTTATTTTTCCCGAAATGCATTATTTCATGTAGAACTAACGACTGCATGTATTTGATGATTAAAAGTATGCAGAATTATTATACTGAATTTATTACATTATCACAGCCATTTTGGCTGTGATAATGTAATAAATTCAGTATAATAAAAATTAATAAAGTTATCCTGAAATTGAAAATTTCTCTCTCAAAGTATGCTAGATACGTATACTTTGCAATGTTGGTGAAATAGACTACATGAGTGTCTAAGCTAAAGATTGGTGAAAACTTAAAAAAAGTATGTATACATATGATAATTACATGTTTTTCATATATCGATGCTAAACCATGACATGCATATTGTGTATGAGATTAGAACTAAACAATATTATACACGTGTATGTGTGTATTTGCAGTGATTGTACATGTACTTTAAAATAAAACGTGCGTGTAACAGTATGGATTTATTTCTCTCCATGAAATATACGATGTGGGTTCATTTCCCTCGATGTTTGTAAATAATATACGATATAAGGACATGAGTGCCTAGCGGATTTACAGACTTCTCGGGGAAATAAATTCAGTAGTTCATTAGTTTGAGATAATTAAATATGTATAATATGTCTAATAAGGGACTGGTCATTATTTATCGCCGGGGGGGGGGGGGGGGGGGGGGGGGGGGGGGCTGGATGAAATGCCGGGGGGGGGGCGAAAATATCGACTGCGCCAGAGGGGGGGGGGGCCGAAAAGAAAATTTTCACAAATATTGAGGGGGGGGGCCTCCAATTTTTTAAAAATAATTCATGGAGGAGGGGGGGGGGCCTTGAAAAACATCCGTGCACTCTGATCAGGGTCTACACTGGTTGCCATTCAGTCAGTGACACATCTATCATACACAGTTTAGATCCTTTTTAACAAAAAGTATTTGGATTGTCCCAAAATAGTGTCTGAATAATTAGGGTAAATACCAAGTCCAAGAACTGGACATGCTGAACATTTGGTACGATTTTGATGGTAACAAGTCTGTTATTACCCTCGGATCAGCTACACAAATAGAGTAGATCCTTATGAGACGGCTCATCTGGATCTACACTGCTTGCAAAACTGCTACATGTATAGTCTAGATCGAGATCGAGTTGAAAGGCTTAAAATGGCAAATTGCTTTAATATATCCTATTTAATTGTAATAGTATACTATACTAGACATTGCACATGTAAATTTATATATCGTTCAGTAATGTTGACCAATGTCCACATTCACCCAGGCGATAATTTCTAGCAATCAGAATCTGATTCAGTGTCGCTGCTACTACATGTACTACTGGCTCCTGGGTCGGGATCAGACTCAATGTCGGTGCCCGGTCTAGCTGCTGCTATAGACGTGCTGGGTTTCGACTCGGTGTCACTGCTCGGTATCGCGGCTATACACGTGTTGGTTGGTTTGAAGAATGAAAACAATGTTTGGCGTTGCACAGTTTGTATCTTTTGCCTTTTTGCTGCCGGTCGATTTGTGGGTGGGGCCTCGAAAAAATATCTATGATGGAATAGGGGGGCCCTGAAAAAAATCAGATTATTGGCAAAATTCATCCAGCCCCCCACCCCCCGGCGATAAATAATGTAAATAATGACCAGTCCCTAACCAGTACCATAACCACGATGATGCAGACGAGGCGGTCATTTTGCCGATTATTTGTTTTATGCCAAGAATTAAACAAATCCCTGGGGTGGTGGCAGGGAGAATGCTCCCTGGCCCCCATGTCGGGACTTGGTTCGCCTCGTCTGGTATTTACCTCTGGTTACGGCATTGATACCTATGTATAAATGTCATGCGTTGGCAATGTGAGAAATCGTGCAAATTATGAATGGCTCGTGATCAACATAACATTGTGATTTACACATTATTTAATGAAATGAATGACAGTATACTTTTATTATATGGTATAGTTCAATATAAAAAATACCATTTACTTCCACATTGATCTATTTCCTGGGACGAGTTATAGATTATTTGAATATGCGATTGCGTCATGCTGTGACAATACTGTACAGTACTCGTGACGCAAAATTTGAAATGAGTATGTGCGAAAAAAAAGAAAATAATTTATAATGTATATTTCTGGTACGTACGGTAGTCGTGTTGCGATTACATCGTTGATTTGTGGAATATGTGTAATTAAATTATATAGGTTTCTTTGCATATTGTGAATGCAATGGGTTGGGATCGTGTGTTTGTGTGTGTGTGTGCGCGCGTGTGCGCGCGTGTGTGTGTGTGTTAAGTTAAGGGGGGGGGGGGGTAGACGGTGGTAATGGTCGATGTCTGAGTGCTCCCGACAAGCCCGGTGAGACCGCCATCCGGGAAAGTCTTAGCCGGATTTCATGTACCGGATATAGGGGATTTTTTACCTTTGACCCCAGGG
The DNA here is from genome assembly GCA_029237695.1 of Conchocele bisecta. NCBI lineage: Eukaryota > Metazoa > Mollusca > Bivalvia > Lucinida > Thyasiridae > Conchocele > Conchocele bisecta. The sequence continues at coordinate 45,885,597 of CM055269.1, forward strand.
ATTTTGACAAATATTGTTTGTGCTTCAATGGTGTCATTTAGACAAAAAAGGAAGTATGTCTAAATATCTTGTGTGTGCGCGCGGCACCGCGCCACCCAACCGGTTGGGCAAAACATTCATTGCTAGGTGCAGGAGTAGTAGTAAGGGAGTCAAAATGATACCACCTACCGTGATATCATTTATAACCCTCTATAATACCCCCACCACCCCCGAAAATCAAAAAATTGGTTAACGAAGAAAATTGGGTCTCCCGACAGCAAATTTATGAATTTTTGGAGAAAATAATTTTGAAAAGAGGGAGTCCCAATTATATTGGGTAATTGACATTTGCAAAAAAGTCGAAATCATTCCATGTAAGGTATACAATAGTTTATTAAATTCCTCATTTTTCTTCTCCGATATAGCTAATTTATTTCGCAGTCAGCAACTAATTCTACCAGCTCTAGTCTACCACGTTCACCTTTAGCCACCTGACAGCGTAGTTGCTTATGTCTACAAAGAGTTTGGGCACTAACGAATTTACAAGGGCATCTAGGGCATTTAAATTGTGGGGGGACACAAGGAAACTTTCTACGTCTCGCTAGATGCCTTCGTAGATAGTCTTTACACGTAAACGTTCTTACGACAAGTCTCACACTCCATTATTATTATGTATATACCTATGAAAATTGATCTGTTCATTGGACGTGAAAAAAAAAAAAAAACATTATGTAAATTTTTGACGTCCAATTGAACAGATAAATTTTATAGGTTATACAAAAGTATATATACAAAAGTATAATACAGAAAATATGATAACGCCAGAAACTAGAGCAGAAATAGAAAGTTTGAGAAGAGAAGCCGAATCTCTAGGGATTACTTATAGTACACGGTTGAGAGTTAGGGGGTTGACAAAGCTGATAAATGCCACAAAGAATGAGGCGTTTATGAAGCGGTTTACCCGCGCCTATAAAAGAGGGGCATTTACAAACCTCTCACTAGCGGATGAAGTTGGTAACAGAATTCAAAAAGAAAGTATTGCGGAGTTAAGGGCTAGTGTAATAAAACCTTCAAGCACCAATAATTTGTCCCAAATTAGACACACAGGTGGCCCAATACAAAATAAAAGATCTCTCGTTCGCGCGATAGTGGAAAAAGGTGAAGAAATATTGGGGGCTCACGATGAAACATTGGAAAAGGTAGAAAATGGAAGACGGGTAGTTACATTATCCTTTCGTAAAAACATTAACATTAACGAGTCTGTCGCATGTCGATAAAATCGCTCCGTATCTAACAACCAATTTTTATTTGAGATATTCATATTCTTACAAGCTAGAACATATGGAGGAAATTAAAAATGGAAAACCTGTAACTATAATAATGCACAAAAATCTCGGTGGTAGCGAACCACTATCATCAATGAAAACCGTTAAAAAATGGCTGTCAGATAAGGAGCAAACACGAATAATGTCCGATAAAATAGACAGACCGAATACAAAGTGGAAGTTTGTAAGATGGGTAGAGGTTTTCGTAAAGCTAATACAGGGTAGTAGGGGAAAAGATTTGGGACTACAATCCAAAGAAGCAGCAGGAGGAGAACTTCCAGAATGGCTGAAGAATAAAAAAGGTATGTATTCTTTAGATAAGTATAATGACGACCTTTGTCTGTTCAGGTGTCTAGCTATGCATATGAGATAAAAGACCCGACAGATGTACAGAAAAGGCGAAAGAACTTAGTAAGCAATATTTTGGTAGTAATGTGGTTCACCAATTCCTTTTTCAGATCTGAAAAAGGTTGAAGAGTTTTTTAAAATCGGTATAGAAGTATATCAACCCACCCAATGTAACGTATGGTGGTTGAAAAAGGTACCAGCGCACTATAAGGCAATAGGTAATAAACCAATGACAATAGGACTGTTTAATAATCACGCATTTCTACCTAATAAAAAACCTTAAAAACCTATCTAAAAATTTACGCCTGCGATAATTGCAAGCAGAAATTCACGAAAGCGAGTAATATGAAGAGACACGGACCAAAATGTATGAAAGGTGAGACAAAAGTAGTATGTGATGGTAATTATTTAGAGCGCCCGCGTTCGTCGTTCGAGAAAGCGTTCTACCCAAAAAGTTCTAACAGTTATGGGGCGATCGATTGGATGTACTCTGTGGAAAAGCGCGAGGGAATTCACATTCACCACGAACAGTGTGGACACGGGGGTGAAAGATGGATTTTAGGAGCTCCAGTAGATGGATACTGTCCAGAAACCAATACCGTATATCAATATCACGGCTGTTACTGGCACGGGTGTGAGATTCATGCAAAACATAGAAAGAAGAACGCGCATCCACTATGAGAAGAGATACACTTAGAAGAAACAAAGAATTCAACCTAGTAGTTATGTGGGAATGCGAATTTCAAAGAACTGGTAAAGACATAAAGATCGGTTGCGACACTACTCTTTATCCATATCAGTAGTATACGATTTTGAGGCATATCTCAACCCAGAATTTGAAACTCTCGGTAATAATCTAGAGTACGAAGCCGAGCACGTTCGGTAAGCGTTAGTATAGGAGATAATTTCTCAGGAACAGTAACTCATATTTGTGATAAAGATCCCGCAAAACTTATAGAAAAATTCGTAGAAGATTTGAAAGTCAGGGGAAAAGCTATAAGAGAAGAAGTGTGGTCAAGATATGGGTTTAATACAGAACATTTACGTAAAAACCAAATCGCCAAGATCGAACAGTGGATAGAGCAAGTACCGGTTGTTATAGGTTTTAACAGCAGTAAGTACGATATAAAACTTAATAAAGAAATACCTAGTAGGCGAACTGGCATCAACAACAAAGAAAGTAATGGTCGGAAAACGTGCAAACGCAACAATATTTCTATTTACTCCAGAGTTTAGATTTCTTGATGTAATACTTTATCTAGGACCCGGTGTAAGTTACGATAGTTGGATAAAAGCCTACGAATGCAAAGGACGGAAATCTTTCTTTCCTTATGAGTGGTTCGATTCTCCAGACAAACTGGATTACCCAGGACTACGGATATAGAGAATTGGTATTCCAAAACTATCTGGGAAAATGTTAATAGATGAAACAGAATTAAGTAAATGTCGTAGAATTTTCGAAGAAAATAATATGAAAACTTTCAGAGATTGGTTGAAATATATAACGATTTAGATGTAGCACCGTTCCTAGAAGCGGTGGAAAAAAATGTGTGAATTTTATAAACACAGAGGTGTGATATTTTCAAAGATGCGGTACTAACTACCTGGAGTAGCTATACAATATTTATTGAGAGGAACCATTAAAGAACAAAAATCTTCAAAGACGATTATACCGGAGGATGCTCTATATGCACCAAAAGAAGAACATACGAAATGATGAAGGACGCTCTAGTTGGCGGTCCATCAATAGTATTTACACGATATGCAGAAGACCGGTGTTTCAAATATTTAGAGTGGGTTCCAAACCGTGCAAGGCTGTTTTGGGGTACGCGCAAACGCGTTATCTTTTATCTACGTTAAATAAAGAGATGCCGTGTGGGAGAGAAACTATACACCATATAGATACCCCACATAACCCTAAATGTATTAAAAAGTTTTGTAAAAGAGTTTTATCTGGAGACTGGTTTGGGTTTGCGGAGGTGGATATAGAAGTTCCACACAACTTAAAAGATAAGTTTTCTGAAATGTCCCCAATATTTATAAACAGAGAAGTAGAGGTTGATGAAGTTCCCACACACATGTTAAAATATTTAAAAGATACTGGAAGAACTAGAGGAAATGGAAGAAATTATTGGTGGGATCTATGTCGGGCCACCAAAGTATTGCTGTACGCGCCACTGTTGAAATGGTATTTAAAACACGGCCTAGAAATAACGGGAGTTCATCGTGTTGTAGATTATATTAGCGGAAAACTATTCGAATGGTTCGCAAAAGAAGTTACAGCCGCAAGACGAACGGGCGATGTAGAACCAAATAAGAAACCAGTAGCCGACATAATGAAATTATTAGGAAACTGTGTTGTGGAAAAATGATAGAGGCAACTGATGAGAGACATTTAAATACGACATATACACAAAACGAAACTGTGTTGACAAAGCATTAAGATCTGCATTCTTTGACGATTTGGAAGAGATAGGAGATGCGTACGAAATATCTTCAATAAAACCCAGGTGTGCGGTAAAGAGACCATTCCATTGTGGAATAGCGGTTTATCAACTAGCTAAAATTGAGAATGTTGGAATTTTACTACGAATTTCTTGACAAATACGTAAAAAGAGAAGACTTTGAATTAATACAGATGGATACGGATAGTATGTATATAGGAGTTATTGGAAAAACGATAGAGGAATTGATTAGACCTAACTTACTAGACGGGTTTGAAAAAAGAAAAAAAGAAATGGTTGGCTTGGGATAAATGGAGCGAAAGAGAGCCCGGACTTTTCAAAATGGAATTTAGCGGAGATAGGGCGATAGCATTATCTAGTAAGTGTTATTTTGTAGAAAAATTTAATTCTATTAATAAAATCTCTGCGAAAGGAATGTCCAAGAGAACTAACAATTTAAATTGGGATAGATATAAACGAGTACTAAGTGAAACTACAGAAGATGGAAAACACATTATAGATGAGCACAAAATAGGGGATTTAAAATGAAAGACGGTGTTATGAAAACGTACTGTCAACAAAAATTAGGACTCTCGGCATACTACGATAAAAGACGTGTGTTACCAGACGGAATACATACAGAACCTCTCTAATGATTTATTTAATAATTTTGAAAAAAATTAAGAAAATTAGCAATCTAAAGACTGACTGACGATCTGGGGGTAGCTGGTGTCAGAAGGCACCGCGAGAAGTTCTTCGCGAACAAACCCTCGAGATGGCCCATCATCCAAATAGTAGAGCACGGGCTCATCGGGCTTGGTAATAGATCGATCTAGATGATTATACATTGAGAGACCACACGGGATCAGTCACGCGCGGCTGCCACCTTCGAGCTCTCCCGGTTGATAGAGGTACCGGACGTCAATATCCGATGGAAGCCGTTGCTCCTCTAAACCAACGGGTCGCGCGGCGAGAGGCGGCAGAGGGCTCGCTCGTCACCCTTTTAAACTTGATGGCATCTACGGGCTTCTTACCTATCAATCTGGTCACCTCTCCGTTCAGTGCGGAGACCACGGCGGGCAGTCTGGCCACCCACTCGGTCGATCGCGAATGAGGGTCTACAAGTTTAGCGTATTGGTGTCCGAACAGTCTCTCAGCCAGGGTTCGATTGAAGCGTTCCACGATCCCCTGGTCCCGGTGGATGTTGACGCGGCCGCGTCTGACAGAAACTTCGTGCTTAGACAATAGATGAGAGACCGCGCCCATGAACTCGCGGCCGGGATCGACCTGGAGAAGATTCGGACATTTGAGACAACTCCTATTATATATTCGTGAGAGAGCCTCGGCCACCTCCTTAGACTCTTTAGTGGCCACGGCTCTCAGCTCCTTATAACGACTCGCTACGTCAACGACTGTCAGCGCGTACTTGTACGTCTTACGACCGACGCGATCGTGAGGGAGAAACAGGAGATCCGCTTGGTGAACTTGGTTCGGTACCGGCACGTCGAATTTCGGGCGCGGAATATTGTGAGGCACGGGTAAATAGATCTGCCAGATGGCCTGCTTCTTGAGCCATTCCTTGACAGCGTTTTCTGAAACCTTGGTCGCCGCCGCGAGGTTCTTGATGGCAGCGAGTCCCTTCCAGTAGCCGCGGGGGCTATAGTAACGCGTTCGCTAGCTTGCGCGTTAGGCGAACCGATAGTTTGGTATTAAGTTTGCGCGTGTTCATCGTATGCGATGTATTCATATATGACAATCATCCAACATGCCCTCGCCAGATCGTCCGGTAACTGCGTCGATAATAATAAACCTTTATTGGAAGTACAATCGCGATTGGGGGTTAAGTTCTGAAGGAAATTGGGAAAATATAATCCCCCAGGATTGGTGGAGGAATCTAACATCCGCTTTGCGAAAAGGGTGGCCGCTTTTTCGTCCTCCCGCCACGTCTCGAGAGAATCTCGGGCCAGACGAATCATACCCTTTGCACCAGCTATGCGGTGTTTAAGGGCAGTGTAGCCTACATCAATCATAGCAAAATAAAGTTCGTCAACTGACATCGTTCTATATATATATATATTTATAAAAAAAGTTATTTAAAATAATTAATTTAAAATCTCGATTGAATATAGTAGCCGACGAGCCCCACCACACCCATTCCCACGACGATGAACGCGATCTCGCGGTCTTTTTGGGGCTCTGACGGTACATAGAAATCTGAAAGTTGGGGCTCGCGATCCAGCGGCGTGAGACTTTTCTGCGGATATGCCAGCGCGTACTCGCGGTTGGCTTCTTCAACGTTCTGAAAAGTTTGTGCGGCGTGATTTTCGCGGCGAAGCTCTTCATTGACCCAGTCAAGATGGGCGGTTCGTTTTTTCGACCACGCTTCCTTTGCGCTATTGAGTTGTTCTACAGCTAAATCGTGACGCTTACGCTCCTCATCCGCGTTCGAGTTTTGTAGTTTAGAGAATAGAAAGTTGCTGCCGCTGAACGCCAATGCGTTTACGAGCGCACCACCTATCATTATTGCGATTGAAGCCATTTATTTCCATATATTAACTGGTAGAATTCCAGCTTTAACTAGATAATCTCGGGTCCAAACTGCGGCCGCTACATCTAAGGTCGCGAGCCCTACGTCTCTCACAGTAAAGTCCAATTTGGGAGCGGATCCTCCTAGGGCCATCTTTGATAGTCGAGCATACCCGATACTGAAACCCGATATCACCACGGCGTGATAAAGCACATTCACTAACATTTTACCATCTTGTTCAGCCATTATTGCATATAAAAGGGGTCGCGATCCATGTTTAAATGGGGCGCGTGCAATCGCGATTGGTGTTTCGTAACTTTCTTCTGAACACTGGCTGGTTGTTTTTTCGATAATAGGGGGTATTTCCACACGCACAAGGCACCAACAACTGCCAGACCACCACCAACAACCCAACTCCAATTCACGAATTTGGGTTCAATCGGATTCGCCTAACCTCGATTGGGTGTTGAGTGTGCTTCCAATTCGTGAATTGGAGGTGTACTCAACTCTGTCTTCAGATGTTTTGCTGTCTCCGTCCCCGATTGCAACGACTGTTTAGCCTCTCGAAGCTCGGCGAGTATTTTATCTTGTTTAACTTTTCGGGTGGCAGCCGCCGCCCGCCCAGCTGCCTGTCTTTTTGGGATTTTTTGGGATATGCGGTATGTCATCCAGTGGCAGAGTTGGGTTCGATTGGGTTGGAGCAATCGGGTTCAACTCCGTCACTCTGGCGGGTGTGTCTTGTGTCATCATTTTCAGGGCTTATAGTTCGTGGGCATATATGTCCAAATTGACAGTGTTTACCCGTGGTCAACGCGGTTGTCAGCGGAGCTAAGTACATTCCAAACTTGTGATAAATTGAGCAGCAGGCTATTCTAAGAGTGTGACCTATAAAAGGGTCAGTCTCTAGATCGTCAATCAATCCCGCGGTATTTGGTATAGGGAGAAGTATACTAACAGCGGTTGCGTACAAATAAGAATAGCCGCGATCCGAGAGTTTTTGTCATCTCCGCTCCCAATTTGGATTCGTATCGCGCATACATTGTATCGATCTCCGCATCTGACATCTTATCCACCTGAAAAACTGAGAGACGGCTACCGAGATAATGCTCCGATTGTCCCCCAGCAACCAGCGCAGCTAGCCGCTCTCGTCGCGCCGCATTTTCATTTTCATTCGGAGTCGTTGTACTCAACCCAATACCAACCGCCGTTGGAGTTGATTCCGATTGCTCTGTCGGATCATTATCTATGTTGGCAGTCGGAGTTGAGGTTTCTTCTATTAGCTGATCGAGAAGTTCGTCGCAGTTCATTTTTTAAAAATTAAATTTAATTTAAACTATTCTAACAAGTCTCATCACTTTAACATATTGCAAAGCACACCACCCGATACTTATGATCACCATTATGCTCGCAACAAAGCTCGCAGCGGAGCACCAAATTGTTAACATTGTTAACCATTGTTCAGCATTTGTTCAACATTTGTTAAGCATTGTTCAGCATTGTTCAGCAATTGCTAAGCATTGTTCAGCATTGTTCAGCATTTGTTCAGTAATTGCTAATTAATTATAAAATTAATTGATAACTTCGTAAGTAGTTGGTTGATCAGTCTTTAGCAAAAGCTTGGCGTGCTTAGTTTCCGAAAGCAACCGTCTAACCTCCAGGCGCTCCTCGCGCGTTGGATACGTCATTCTCTCGAAGACAGTCATCGAATGAGTCTCGGTCCTTGCAGTGAAAGAGGGCGACCCATTTCGTTGCTCGCGCAGATCCTTGAGGACGGCGTTGTACTTTTGAGTGGATATCCATACGCTTTGCCTAGCATGGCGGCCAGAAAATGCGAGCTCGGAGAGCATGTCCTTCTTTTTGGTCATCGCCGCCTTGGCCGAGCAATCGTCAATCACGTATAGGGTGGGCTCACCCTGGAATTTTTTGGTATAAACCACGCAACCAATCGTGAAGCCTATACCGGGGTCAATAAACGTATACTTCAGGGTCGGTCCATATCCACGTTCGCCGCTGATAAGTATCGTTGTGCCGCACAGTGGGACACAGGATCACAATATGACGAAAGGCATCGCGGTAGGAGCCCTCGAGCAAGTCTAGGATGAAAAACCGTTTTTTCCACTCCTGCCTGCCAACAATATTATGGCAGAGTGGGCATCTCCAATCGTGAATTGGTATTGATTGCTAATTTTCTTAATTAATTCTTTAGAATTATCAAATTTATTAATTAATAAATCGTTAGAATGATTGCTAATTTTCTTAAAATTAATTAATAAATCGTTAGATGATTTTTTTATTAAATCAATAGAGTGCTGAGACGTATCGGCCATCTTCGATGTTGAGTTGTGCGTCTGTAATTATATATAAGTACACGTTCAATGGCCCGGCTCCGTCCGCCTCTTTGGTTATCTGGATCGTCACACCCTCGCTAGCGTTCTCAACTTGGCGTCCGCTGCCGTGTATTTGGTCGTCGTCGCTGGCTCGCATGTCTAGCCATAATGCGTATTTGGTATTCAGGAACTCCGCGAGGGAGACGGCCGAGAGATGCAGGTCTTTGGCAACTGCTGCAACCTCCGGAGAGCGCTTAGAGCCGGCAGCAAACTGCTTTCTTACTTCGTCCCACTGCTGGTGCACGCGAAAACCCGCGCTGTAGAGTTGATTGGGAACTCCCTCGATCGTCACCTCTACCTTCGTGATTTTGGGGTTATAGAATTTGTCGGTTTTTCTAGCACCGAACGCGAACCGAGCATCCTCGAACAGCATCAGTATACCTTTCATAGAGCGGCGGTACGTTGACGTTAATATTCCACAATGTGTCGCCTTTGTCTTTCTTTCATCTTGCGATGGCGAAGTACTCGGTCCGTAAAGTATGGCAACGCGCCCGGCGTACTGGGTTCTGATCAATCGCGCGAGTTCGGGCATCGTGACCATGTCGTACTCCAGCGAAACATTATCGATCGTATACGTCGATAACATGTCGCTGGCTATGAGAACTCGGCCGTAGTCGTTGAACGTTAGTTCGTATTCGAGGCGATCAGCCAAAGCGCTCTGATAGTAGGGCATGTGACTCTCCAGCAACTCAAAGTCGAGCGGGATGTAGAAGCGGTTGCCGTATGCGCCCGCGACCGCGTTGTCGCTCGCGTTGTTTTCTGCCTTGTTAGCAGCCCCGATTCTAAGTCTGGTTACGTTCTTATTTTTGCTGGTGTCAATACCCTGATAGACGGCGTTTTCGCGCTCTTGCGCCGTCTTACATACGTCCTGATAACAATGGTAGACGTCGCTGTCATCGATCGACATCACCTCATTACCAGAAATCTTTATCATGGTTTTCTTGACGATGGCGCGACCAAGGTTCTGAACGACGGTTCGGTCCGCGTCCGTCGATGTAAGCGAAATAGTGAAAGCGAGGCGAACAGTACCCGGCACAATGACGTCGTTAGCTCCGAGGTTGGGGAAGCGGACCAAGAGCTGCTGGTTCTGGTCGATCGTCGATGGGTTGTTCGTAATAACGACACTCTGTCTCACGCCTTTTGCCCCGAGGGGCTCACGCAGTCTGCGGTATGGATTGAGTTTGCGACCGTATTGACTCGAAGACATAATTTAGTGAATCTATGGTTTTGTCTTTAATACATAATTAATTTTAAGAAATTAATATGGCTGATTACGATAATGACATGTATGAAATCGGCAGAGACGATTACGTCGATGATGATGACATAGATGATTATAATGACGAAACGCCCTTGATACAGCCTCCAGTTCCAATCCAATCGGGGGAATTAGGTGGCGCTACTACTAGTCAAAGTCGGGAATTACTCGAGGGAGCTGTAAACGACTACTACAACCGTTTGGCAGAAAAAGGTCTGGTCCCATCTGTCGGTCGCGACTACTCCAAGTTCAAATTTGATCTGACGGTAGATTGCGACTAAAAGCATAGCATCAAATATCCCCCCCAATCATCAACACGAGGACCGGTAAACCCCTAGCGCTGGGTACCATTGCCGGAAACCGGGCGGTGGCCAACTCGTAAGGAACGAGCTCGGATTTCGTAGATTGGAAGAAGAATACGAAGATTGTTTTGAGTGCCGCAGCTGTAAGGGCCGTAAACAACCTAAAAGATAAGATGGACGACTCGACAGTTTCTATCGAGCTCAGCGAGCTCAGCGAGGTCCCTCAAGTGGCCACCGACGTTATTAACGCGGTGGAGACCACGTTCAGCGAAAACGAAATACTCAACCTCGAACAAGGGTCTAACGATGACCCACCGTTACCTCTTCGCGAACTCCGGGGCCTCGATAAGGTTATGCAAACGGTCAGGGGCGAACTGGTCCTTAACCTCGCCAAACTCTCGTCGCTGGATGAACATATCGCGCTAGAAGAAAGAAAACTGGAGGAAGCTGGTGACGATAGAGAATCTACCGAGCGGATCACCGAACGCCTGCGGTCGTTGCGGGACGAAAGAGAAGCTCGCTTGCAGGCTGCATCGACTAACCGTGAGGCTCTCCGCACCCAAATAAGTCGGATCCGCGAAACAATCTCGAGGGTCCTGCACGAGGAGACGACACTCTGTGAGCGTCTTCGCACTCTGTTCAGAGAACAGGGCATCACGATAGCAAGCATCCTCGTTGCTATCAGCATGACTATATCAACCATAGTTCTAGCTTTCACTGGTGGTGCGGCGCCACCACCCGCGCCAGCACCAGCACCCGCACCAGCACCCGCGCCATCAGCGGAGCCAAGGAGTGGGTAAAAAAAGAACTAAAAGCCCTCGCCAGTCTCCTGGCTAAATTAGCCGAAAAGGCGGCTGCCGCACTACCTGGACTGATCGGAAGTATCGTTTCTTACTTGCTATCTATATTATCAAAAACGGCCGGATGGCTAGCCAAAAATACTTGGGCTTTAATCGTGGCAATCGCCGGTCTCCTACTATTCTTCGCCAGAGAGTTCCTAAAAACCAAAGCGCAAATAATCCGATCGCCACGAGGGCGACGACGAGCGCTAATTTCTCCTCCTCGTGTGTTGTGCTTCCAATCTCGATTGGTGTTTCAACATTGTTGATGGAACTCGATGGTGCATCCAATTTACGAATTGGGGGTACTGGGTTCGATTGTGTTGAGGGAGGTGTATCCATTTTGTGTTTTGGGGGTTTTATTTAAAGAAATCTTTTTCAAATTTATTTGAATTTACAACTCCGCGCCCGATCATTTTGGGGGTGCGCTTGATGATATCCGTGTTCACGTTACCGTTGTGACCGATTTTTTGATTGGCCGGTGGCGATTACGATTTGATTATTGTAACCATCAACCGGGTCGTCTCGTAGTATCATATTGCTCGGCGCCATATAAAGACCTATTCCAAATACATAGTCCACTGGGGTGCTGCCAGTCTGCAAAACGTCTTGATAATTCTGGATCGCCTTCTCCAGGTCCACCTTAGCTGAGATGGCGTCCTCGACAAGTGCCAAGAACTGTTTTTGTGCATCAAACGCCGTTCCCGTGCCCAGTATAGAACTGCAAGTTTGCTTCTGTGCGCCGAGGATGGCCCAGACGTACGTGCGAATAGATTCGTTGACGCGAGTAACCCCGGCCTGCGTGAACCCTAGACCCTTATCTAACATAAATGTGGTCCACGCGTTCTGAACCTCAGCAGCCTGCTGTATGTAATCGACGTGAGCCAGTTTCGGAGGTAACATTTTACAAGAAAACACGCCACAGTGCCGACCTCCAGACACTTCTGGCCCGAAAGTCATAGTGCGGGGTCAAATTCCCGGTGTTCCGACTGACGATGTGGTCACCGGAGTAATCGTGTCTAAAATCAGTCTGCGTCCAATTCCCGGACTGGCCCCGAATGAGAACGTCCCCGAGGCCGGTGGTGGTAGGGAAATGCTTCTGTCTCCAGTCCGCGTCTTTTGAAACGTTAAATTCGTTACACAGTCTTTCAAACGCCATACGGTCGTATGCGTTGGAAATGGGATCCCAGGCGTCGTCTTGAGGTAGAGAAATACCTAGTTCTTTGAGAATCCTCCTAATAGTATAATACGTGTGAAAGTTGTAGACACTTCGGAGCATGATATTCTTGGATGTTAGATGGTCTTTATGTGAAACTCCACACGGATGTGTTGCACCCATACAGCAAAATTTAGCTGGTTCTGCCAAAACTGCATCGGTGTGGCTTTCCACCCGTTTACCGCCTCCATCGTAGTAGTAATCTTGGGCAGCCTATATTTCTCAAACGTGTTAGGGAAATTGGTGGCAAAGCCACTGTCCGGTCTAACCGTTACGGTTGGGTGTACAAGGTTAACAACGTCTTTTTGCGTGTATTTACCTCCGACCGCGTACTTTGCATTAGAGTTAAAGCTAAATGCTTTTGTATCCATTGAAAGATATTATTATGTTTGCTACTATCACTAATAATGTTCAAAAAGGGAGTTGTGAACTTCAAAAATTAATAGACAACTGCTGTGGACAACGCCGGGTGGGCCTTAGATCAATCACGTTCACGGTCGGGTGGAATAACGTTGAAACGCTCGAGTTTTTCACATCAGAAGTCGAGGGTGTAAGCCCTGTGGCTTTCGGAAACTACCTCATAACTGAACCAGTGACCTCAGGATTTCGTAGAACTCCAGATGCTATAGTACCTCAGGGTCTTTGGAGTTTCGGAGATCTCCAAGCTTTTGTCGCGGAGAAGATTCCTGGTGTAGTCACTCTCGCAATCTCGAAAGCCACGGGGCTCACGACATTGACCGTTGATAGGCGTTTAAGGATCTCACCGGGGTTGGGCTCACTGTTAGGATTTAAAATAACATACCCTTACAACGATGACGGAGTGTTTGATCCTGGCGAGCACGTCGGCACGACCCCGGTGAACTTCGCCGTCACGAAAACTCTCGGGGTGCACCTGGATCGGGTGAACACATCGTACAACACGGTAGACGGCACTCCCAGATATTACTGAAAACCGTGCCCGCCAGCGATGTTTCTATGGTGAGACCCTGACCTTAGACTTCCCACACCCCGAGATGAAAGTTTTGGAATCGGGACACATCCACGAGTTGAAGATTTCTATTCTCGATGATAAAGGGCAAGAGTTGAAGAACGATTACCCGATTTCGGTCGTCCTAGAAATTTCAAATTAATTAATTTTAAGAAAATTATATAGAATTAAACGCATGTTCGTAATATATATATTATCAACATTATTGAAAATGAGTATATACGGACCAGGTAGTTCTTCCGATTGGGTGACAAATTCAAAGAATTTGGAACCGACAGAAGGGGGATTCATCCCGACAGAGGGCGACTTTTTAACTACCCAAAAAACAAAGGCCTTGATCAATAGAACTATATCGAGGGCCACGGACGAGATTCACAAGAGTCTACTATCACAACTTAGAGAATATGCCCTGGCTGTGAATACACAAAGTCGTGAAGAAACGCATACGGAACTAAACGAACTAGGTGAAAAAATAACCAAATTTCGAAAAGAGGCCCGGTCGGGGATTGATAAAGTCCGAGAAGACCACCAGGCGGACCTTACGGAGGCTTATGATGCGTTGCGCTTAGAGGACTCTCTCAGCAAAGAAGCGACACTTACCGAACTAGACGGGAAAATAACAAAATTTCGAAAAGAGACCAGGTCGGATATTGATAAAGTCCGAGAAGACTGCCAGGCGGCCCTTACGGAGGGTTATGATACGTTGCGCTTAGAGGACTCTCTCGTCAGAGAAGCGGCGGTTGCCGAACTAGACAAAAAAATAACCAAATTTCGAAAAGAGGCCACGTCGAGTATTGAGAAAGCCCGAGAAGACCACCAGGCGGACCTTACGGAAGCTTATGAGGTGTTGCGCTCAGAGGACTCTCTCGTCAGAGAAGCGGCGGTTGCCGAACTAGATAAAAAAATAACAAAATTTCGAAAAGAAACCCGGTCGGGTATTGATAAAGTCCGAAAAGACCACCAGTCGAACCTTGCGGAGGCCCTTGCGGAGGCCTATGATGCATTGCGCTTAGAGGACTCTCTCAACAGAGAAGCGACACTTACCGAACTAGACGGGAAAATAGCCGAATTTCTGAAAGAGACCAGGTCGGGGGTTGAGGGGGTCCGAGAAGACCACAAGGAGGCTATTGCGGAGGCTTATGGGGCGTTGCGCTCAGAGGACTCTCTCAATAGAGAAGCGGCACTTACCGAACTAGACGAAAAAATAACCAAATTTCGAAACGAGGCCCGGTTGGGGGTTGAGGGGGTCCGAACGGGTATTGAGAAAGCCCAAGAAAAGAGACCACCAGGCGGACCTTACGGAGGCTTATAGGGTGTTGCGCTCAGAGGACTCTCTCAGAGAAGCGGCGGTTGGTGAACTAGATGGAAAAATAACCGAATTTCGAAAAGAGGCCCGTCGGGTTGATTGAGAAAGCCCGAGAAGACCACCAGGCAGCCCTTGCGAAGGCTTATGAAGCGTTGCGCTCAGAGGACTCTCTCATCAGAGCGGCGGTTGCTGAACTAGACGGGAAAATAACCGAATTTCAAAAAGAGGCCCGGTTGGGTGTTGAGAAAGCCCTAGAAGGCCACCAGGCGACCATTACGGAGGCTTATGATGCGTTGCGCTTAGAGGACTCTCTCATGACAGAGAAGCGGCACTTACCGAACTAGACGGAAAGATAACCGAAGTTTCCGATAAACTGAAACATGATCGTATAGCCGCGACCAAAGCTCTTGAGGAGGCCTCTTATAATATTCGTACTGAGGCATATAACGCAAACAGTGCGCTTGCCGGAATAGTGCGAACAATGAAACGCTAAAACGTGCCATCCAACAGTTTGGGCTGAGAAGCGGGGGCCCATTGGTTGAGGGGCACTATGAATATTCGTTCGGTGCCAAAGCGAGTAATAAATGTGGGGGATACACTATGACACCGCGGGTGAAGTTATCCAAATGGCGGTCTGCTCGGTTAATGGTAGTGGTAAACCTGTGGGCGCGGTCGCGATAAATATTGTAGTAGATGGGGAAGAACGGGGAGTTGGAGTCACTAAAATCTCTGGAGATAGTTCGACGGTGGTTTCGTTCTCCGGTTATGATCGAATTAGACTTTCCAAAGGTAGTGTTATTAACTTTGTTACGAAAATCGGTGACACAGAGAGTTCTTCCACTATTGTCTCGTTGTTAATTGAACTTATTTTGTAAATACTAATATATTGAAATAAATTTGTAAAATTTAAATATGAACGAATCAACGCTTCCAATTGTCAATACCACTCCATCAACACTGTGTACAATTAACGAAAGAAGTTCAGATTTTAGGTTGAATAATATCGTCGCTATGCAGGATATTTTAGTTAGAGAATATACAAATAGAAAAAGAAACGCTAAAAAATATAGGCGCGCGGTGAACATGGCTGAACTATCTAGCACGGCTCTGGCGAGTGTTTCTGTGTTGTGTGGGGCGGGGACAGCTGCAACTATATCCACCATTATAACGGTTCCCGTAGCGGGGATTTTATGTGCGGTGTCGGCCGTTTCTGGGTTGTTGTGTATGGTAATTAGGGCGTCGGGTGGAAAACTCGAGAAAAAAATGTAGAAAACATGATAGAATATCCGTTCTCGCCAGGTCGAAGAAAAATACCATCGACGTTATGGTGTCCAAAGCGTTGGCCGATAAGAAAATATCAAATTTAGAGTTTGAATCCGTGGTGGGAGAAATGGGGAGATATGAACAATTAAAAAATGATATAAGAATCAAAGCGCGCGCCACCATGCCCAAGATTGAGTGTACTGATTGGGATAAATTTAGGGAAAAACTTGGAGATAAAGTCGGAAGAAATGCTACAGCACCATTGTGATATATAAAATAATAATTATTAATTATTAAAATTAATTAATTATATTGTCGCAGTAAACAATTTATTAATTAATTTTAGGAAAATTATTAACAATTTAAAAAGAAAAAAAATTATTTGTTTAGCTTCCACCGAGGCTCGAACCCACGCCAGCAAAACCCTTCTGGGCCCACCCGGCTAGCCACCTTCTCTGATCTTGTCTTTGTCTTACTCGTCTCATGTTGTGGCTGAGCCGGGTGTAATAGCTGCCTGTACAGCACACCCCCATCTATCGGCTGATCTAGGAACCAGTGTCGAAAGTCTAGGCAACCTTGGAAGTGCCTGCACGGAAGCACTGAGCGCTCATTTTTCGTCAAGGGGCGTCCCCCAAGACAAATTATTGTTGTTAATTTTACATATATTAAGCTAAAACCGTGTTGTGCAATACCAATATTTACTCTTTTTTTTTTATTTGCTTTTTATATAATAAGTTAATTCGTTTTTTATTTTAATAATATAGGTTATAACGTTCTAAATTATTAAAAGTAAAATTAAAAAAATAAAAAACATGCCAACCAATCACAATGTAACTAATACTTCCGGAATATCGATAGCGGGTTGTGTAATACACACCCACGTGTGTGTAGTATATATTACAGTGTGTTTATGTTTCATTCCGGAATATCGATAGCGGGTTGTGTAATACACACCCACGTGTGTGTAGTATATATTACAGTGTGTTTATGTTTCATCCCGGAAGACGTAATCGTGTAATCTCTCTATAAAATGGTCACTTAATATACGTGTAAGGTAGGACACATAATTTGCATGTTTATAACACGTGTAAGTGAAACATTGTCGTCTGCTTGATGTTGTGATTACAACATAAATTTATAAGTGATATCGTAGAAATGTACGTTCGTAAACGAATCGTTGGGTTTTAATAGTTTTATATAATACGCCTTAGTTTCATATCCGATACGCATTATCTGTCTTAATGTTCGTATTTGCCTCTTGTATAGTTGACATAATTGCCGGTATAATATTGGAAATGTAACGTTTTTATCGGAACGTAATAAATTACGCTGGTATTTCATATATTCGATATCGCCTAGTGTTCTCATTTTATAGAATTTATATACAGGATTATAACCCCCGTATTCTTCGTAAACTTCTTCAACACAGTCATTAAAAATTTGCAATTCAAATTGTATTGAATTATCCATTTTCTCTTTTATATTGGTACTTGTTTTTTCTGTTCAATTGGACGTGAAAAAAAACATGATGTATTTATGACACCAATATATACTTTCAAAAGTCAATTACCAATATAATTGGGACTCCCTCTTTTCAAAATTATTTTCTCCAAAAATTCATAAATTTGCTGTCGGGAGACCCAATTTTCCTCGTTAACCAATTTTTTGATTTTCGGGGGTGGTAGGGGTATTATAGAGGGTTATAAATGATATCACGGTAGGTGGTATCATTTTGACTCCCTTACTACTACTGCAGGACTGGAACACAGGCGGACACTATTCATATTATAATTGGGTCACAGATGAACGGCTAAGGACACAAGGGTTAACTTTGTTGGGAGACAGAATCATTCATGTCATCCAGGGGGCCGTTTCAATAAACTCCGTACGACTAAAATGTTCGTAAGCGGGCCCCAGGAGTATACGACCATTCACTCATAGAAGAGGCGTGCCCCTTTTCGTTACGCGAAGTCCCGCATAACTTTAGACGGGCCCAGTTGAATTCTAGTTTCGATTTGTACTCGACGGGTACATTGCAAACTATAGGTAATTCTGATACAACGCATATCGAACAATTATCACTCGAAAATACATAACTGTAATTAAGATACTACTATCGCGAGACATTCATTTATTACCATTAAACACGCAGACACATATTAACCTAAGCAACACATAAATAGAATTATCACCTTTAACAGACCTGGAGTTACCTGTGAAAATAATGTAGAGCTCCAACGCGGTGTATTGGCCCTCGGGGGAATACACTCAAACAACGTTTTGACAGGTACGCGAGTGTTGGTGTTTTGTGTATTCCCTTTACGGATTATGTGAAATGAAAATGTTCGAATTTGGATAGAAATGTCAAATATTAGAGTAGCCGTTCGCGTTCGGCCATTAAATGCAAAGTAAGTATTTGTATTACGATAGCGTGCAGCACACATTTGTTTCATCCGAGTCTTACAACAAACTTCCAATTGGCAAGAGGTAATTAACCCTTTAGACCGCTTCACACAACAATTGTCGTCTGCTGTTGCTTTTCTATCTTGCCTTATTTCTCAAAATAAAAACATGGTTTGACAGCACTTCAGAAACGGAAAATAAAAAATAAACAGCAGACGACAAAAAAATTAAGATAGCGGTGCAAGGGTTAAAACAATCATAATTTTAGCTTAGCTAATCTCCGCTTTTCAGATGCCCAACAGTCGTGCACGGTGCAGGGTTTTATTGATGCACATACCAGTATGGAGTGAGAGCAGCGCGAAACATCCAATATTTTAGAGAAATTAAAAAAAAAAATTGTCTAGTCTAATGTTAGTTCTATAACATAAAACGTATATATTCAATTCTTTTTCATCTGTTATTTCTGATTGAATATTACTCGGGTCCACCAGATAGCAAAACCCGAGGTCTAATATTATTGGACTAGTATAATGAATGCCCCTTTGAATTAAAGGTACATGCCCACTCAATAGGCACAAACTGTTCTTTATAGGAATTAAATAAGTGTATAATTGTGTCACTATTCCACCAGATCTAAAAATTACAAGTGCCCGCTATACAGATATAATCACTGAGTAATAGCTATTGCACTGATAGTGACGCGCGGTGGTATCTGACTATTTTCATATGCAAATGATGCATGGTATTTTTTAATTATTTATACTAATTAAATGCGTCACCTGAAATAATATATTTTAGACAGATTATAAAGTATGATCATTGCACATCAAAAAATAAATACAGAGAATAAATAGTAACGTCCATTAACATTTTAAGGAAACACGGTTATCGCCCCTGATATCTGTGTAGAAAGTTGCGTCTGCTATAAAATGTATAATAATGCCAATCAATATGTGGGGTAATGGTGAATGAATGTTTATTTTCCAGAAAATGTCTCAGATGATGTCTCTAATATAAAGAACATTTTGTGCCTACTGAGTGGGCATGTACCTTTAACCCTTTCCCTGATAGAGACGACTTTTCACGCCTTTTGTCTTTTGAAAACATTGTGGGAAAAGGAGAAATTGCTTGTAACAAGCAATTTCTCCTTTTCCCACAATGTTTTCTACTCTATCAGATAATTTAACCATCATTTGACCCAGCATTTCATTCTTTTATTCAGATGTTTTGGATTTGGATGAGTCGAAATATCGCAAAACAGGGAAAGGGTTAAATTGCTTTCTAATTCCCGAGTTTGGGAGCAACATTTCTCTATATTGCTGATGGGAGTTGCAGATTATTTTCATTTGAAACTAACATCTCCACGCACAGATTCTGTTTGCAATCTTTTCATTTCTAGTATATATGTAGTAAATGTACATGTATGCTTGGAGTCATCTCTGCATCACAAATATAAATAAAAGTACTAAAAGTACTGAAATATGTTATCTCCACAAAAACTGATCGGTGTGTGGGGTAGTAATAATGTAATCACATCTGTGCCCCCCCCCCCCCCCCCCCCCCTAACTTGCTGGGTTCAGTAACTGAAACTATATTCACACTTTTTAACTCGCTAGCTCCTTACTAGCACAAAATTACTACCCCGCTCCATACCTCTCGCGAGCGTAGCAATTTAACCCCATCTCTTTAATATAACGCATGGAAGAGTGATTTTTCCAATCGGTTATCTGGCTTGTTTGATATGTTAGTGATATAAAACTGTCAAAGCTGTATCAATAAATTATTAATAAAGAACATACACATGCAGAAATTGGTTATTTTACTATCTCAAGGTGTTTATCTGACATTTACATGTATATCTTGTAAATTTGAAAGCTTCATTTTATTATGTTGAATGTTGAACAACAGCTAGAGAAAAGATGGATTCCATGGGAAAAGGATTTTCCTGTTCTATTATTTTTGGCAGTTTACTAGTTCTACATCAAAGATTATTTGTTTAAAGGTATAAAATATACAGTTGACTAAATTTTGACATTTTTCAAATTGTATTTGTATATAACATTTCAGAGGCAAATTTTTGTAGCTAGCTCCGTTCGTTCTGTCCCGTGAGACCTAAAGATAATAGATGCTGTATTCATACGCACAAAATGTCTTGATTCGTATTTTGCAAAAATTAACTGATAAACTGAGCTCAAAACTGTGAAAACTATAGAAAATAGTATATGTAGAGTTTTAGATACAAAGCAAGACAGACCAAAATGCCATAGGCACAGGGCCTTCATATTCCGGCCCTTCATGAGGTAATTGTGTTATATGAGACACGTCATGTGATTTTGTACCTAAGAACATTTGCGCTATCTCATGAAACATATTTACAGAATTTACAATATTTTCTTTGAATGATGTCGAAAGAATATTGCATAAATTTCGTCAACTTTCAACCTAATTTACAGAAAATATTCCAGTAAATATTTGTTCATGAAAAATCACATATCATGAAATAATCGCATATCGATGGTCTAGTAACATGACCAACGATATGATATATAAATACTGAATATCAATCTTTCAAAAATATCAATTGGTCCAGAAATTTTCAAAAGACTGAGATATGTTTTTGTGAGTTGCAGTCAACAGACAGTATCATTAGAGTTCGATTATAGCAAATCCATTCACAATTAAACACCGAAGTTCTCAGGGTTTCCAGTTTTGTGAGGTTTTACTGTTAATTTATCCAGTCAGTAAGTTTAAATTAAGACTTGTCATATACATGTATGTTACCGTAATAACCCTGAATAGTTCATGCTGATATTCTGCTGTTTCAGAGAGGACGGTGATGACACAAGGGAGATCATCCATGTTAAAGGGGACACAATTAACATCACCAATGTCAAGGTACGTGTATATCCAGGGCTCGTGATAATGTCATTGTTGGAATGTAACTCCCTATGGGGAGGAAGTGTGTATCTGTACTCAGTCAGTAGAGAGATGGTACGGCAAAGCAGAGGTCCCGGGTTCGAGCCCTGGGATGGGTGCGCATTATTCTCACCCTGTTACAATTATAAACCTGAGAATGTACTCTGTTCTCATGCTCAAATCAGGTAGTTTGATTGTTCAGTCTCAACCAATCATACTGCCTGATTTCGAGTTAGAATTTTGAGAAAGTGCTCAGCAAGGTTTAGAATTCCGGATACATGAAGACAAGGAGAAGTTAAAGAAAAATATTTAGAATTTTGTGCAATCAAAATAGTATATCCTCAGAAAGTAATGGGTCTGTCGTACTATGTTTTGTCATTGGGAAGGCGTGTATGGCATTTACATTTGAATGTCGTGTCAACAGCATATTTATTTTTCATCCAGATATATGATACTTTGCATTCTGCACAGGCATCGATCAGTCATCAGGGCACGAACATTCTTGAAATGTTTACTCGTCCTTACTTACAGGAATGGCAAAATTAAGAAATATACATTACAAAATTGAAATTTCTACTCATCCTGCAGGCATTTCCACTCGTCAGGATGAGCGGATGAGTGGAATTTCCATGCGCGGGTCATATGAAACTATGAATTCTAGTATGATCATTGTTAACTGACTACCTTTCATCTATTTATATTCTGTATCTGTCTGATATTTAGGGACAGAAAAGGGCTCGACGGTATACATGCCTATAAATACCTTTCATTTGCTGGCCGATGTTATACAGCCAAGATTAAACATTGAACTCCAGGGGCTTCAAAGTTTTTAAGTGAAATTTAATTTTAGAATAACATTTACACTGACAGCCGATGTTGGAATATCTTTACTGGATGTGTTTACATGTAAAGAAAAATGATGTGTGCATGTATGTGCGAAATGGTAACGTTAGTTATCCTCGTTAATGTGAGAAGCGAGTTAATAAACTATCGTATGTTATTGTGCCACCTGCCTATGTCAGAGCTCCAGATAAGCTGCGTATTTGCTTAAATACCCAATTAAAATTACCAAAAACCCAATTGAAATCAGAAGTAGCAAGTATCAAAAAGCACTAACAATTTTGTGGTACCTTTATCATGCTGCAGAAAGCAATATTTTTCATGAAAAAACATCTTGGTATTTCATTAGAATTGTCTCCAAGGAGACAATTCTAATGAAATGCTAAGACATGTTTTCATTTTTAAGCAAACTATTCAATAAGTGCTATCTGTTGTTGTGTACACAGTAGTGTGATTTTGTTTTACCCAATTCAAATTTTGAAATACCCAATTGCTTCAAAAGTGATGGTGTGAAAATATTGAATTACTAATTCCTTATCTGGAGCCCTGCTATCTAGTAATTTACTTTGATGGAAGGTGATCTATTCATGTACATGCTGGCCAAATTGACTGTTGTGTCCATTGTTTGTTAATTGGGCCTGGGCAGACAAATATGTGGTTGTAATAGGGATTACTGTATGACAGTTGCGACTAGTACAGACCCAGATCAGCCTGCGCATTCGCGCAGTCTGATCAGGGCACTGATCGCCATTCAGCAAGTAAAACACCGATACTGCTTCTAGCAAACAATGCAGATTCTGATCATGCTACAGGTGTGCGATAAATCCATAAGCCCCATTTCAATGTATGCCTTTCAATGAGTGAAACAGCCATATGCATCAATGACAAACAGTATAGATCATTACCAAGCTGCAATCCCACACCTTTATAAGAACATTTACCTTCCTTATAGACCTCTGTAGCAGTGTTTGCAATCAGTGTACAGGTTCGATGGAAGGCAGCCGACATTGGGGTCGCGAGGCCCCCTGGTAAAAAAGGGTTAATGACGCTCATCATAGGGCGGGGGTTTGGGGGTCCTTTGGAAAACCAGAACGCCTCAGACGCGATTTCCCTGTACACAGGCCACTATTTCACCTCCATCCAGCTTGCCAAAATATTGGGCTGCCACGCCAAAATACTGGGGCCGCGGCACCAAAATATTGCCCTGCGGCCCCTGCGGCCCCTGAGGGGCCCCTGCGCCCCCCCCTTCCCTGCGGCCGCTGCCCTGCAGCCCCTGACCTGCGGCCCCTGCCCTGCAGCCCCTGCGGCCCCAGCTGCGACGTATCTGGTGTAGATCCAGATGAGCCAGCTCGTAACAAGCCGTCTCATCAGGATCTGCACTTTTTGCAAGGAGTTTTCATATTTTTTAGAGAAAAAAAAGCACACATTTTTATAAATGGACTAATCTGAAAATCATTTTGTGACAATTGGTCGGAAAATTAACATATCACAGTCCGTTCAAATTTCTTAGGGTTGAAAGGGTTAATAGAAACAAGGTGTGTGTTTCAATGACCTGATGGTCAGGCTGGTATGTGGCTATGTTGGTCACACATGCCATAGACCACATTTCTTCTGTCACAGCCAGAGATATGCTTGCTGACATAGTAAGGTCTATTTCATCAGTGAGCAACCAAATTGGTCTGATGGATATAAATCACATGCCTGTGATAGGGTGGAATATTCCAGATATTCCATTTGTGTTTGATATAGCGTAACTCTTATTTGTCGACAACAATGGTCAGTTGACTTTGTCATGTAATTATGATTATGGTCAAATACTTATCATGTTAATCGGATCATTGAAGGCGACAGTCTCAGAAAAATGTGTCTTGACTCATCATTTATAAAATAATATTCAAAATATTCAATTTTACTCGTATTTCGTAATCCCAACACAATCACCATACAATAACAACACAACATACAGTAATCTCCAGACTAAATAATGTATATCCTACTTACAATGCTGAATTCAATTTTGTCGTCTGCTAATTAATTTTTATTTTCCATTTTTTAATATCAGCAAAAGCATAGTTTGGCAGTACTTTAGAATCATTTCCAATGGAAATGATTCTAAAGTGCTGCCAAACCATGTTTTTAATGAGAAAGAGACAAGATACCAACAGCAGACGACTATTTTTGTTTCCCACATTCTAAGGGTTAATACTGCTAATTTGCCTTCAATTACCAGTACATATACAAGTAATTATTCCACAGAGGACCGACCACCTATGGAGCGGAAAAGGATATCTTGGATATGTCCTGTCAATCCAATATGATCCCATTTTTAACCCTTAGACCGCTACACACAACAATTGTCGTCTGCTGTTGCTTTTATATATTGCCTTATTTCTCAATAAAAACATGGTTTGACAGCACTTCAGAATCATTTGCAATGGAAATGATTCTAAAGTGCTGTCAAAGCATGTTGTGAATTATTCTAAACTGCTGTCAAAGCATGTTTTTGATGATAAAAATGGAAAATAGAAAATAAACGGCAGACGACAGAAAATTAAAATAACGGTGTAAGGGTTAAAACCAAATCACCATCTCACATACATGTGATTGGTTATTAGAGAAAACTCCTTGAGGTTTCCAATGACAGTTGCATAGCAACTATGGCAAGATACCTTTCCCAGAGCTCCAGATAAGCTGCGTATTTGCGTAAATACCCAATTAAAATTGCTAAAAACCCAATTGAAATCAGAAGTAGCGAGTATCAAAAAGCAATAAAAAATGTGTGGTACCTTTATCATACTGCAGAAAACAATAAACAGACCACAAATATAGCATATTTTTATTATTTTCCATGAAAACACATCTTGGTATTTCATTAGAATTGTCTCCAAGGAGACAATTCTCATGAAATGCCAAGACATGTTTTCATTTTGAAGCAAACTATTCAATAATTGCTGTCTGTTGATGTGTAAACAGTAGTATGATTTTATTTTACCCAATCAAAATTTTGAAATACCCAGTTGCTTCAGAAATGATGGAGTGACACTACTCAATTACTAATTCCTTATCTGGAGCCCTGCCTTTCCCATCATTTCCACTGTATATTTTTTTATATTTTCAAAAATTTGGATTTCCATGAAATGTCATAAACGTAATAACGATTTGTTTATCCTATCAAGATTCAAGTATAAACTGCGAATTTGCATATGCTATTTGACTTCTTTCAAATTGACCTCACGTATCGCATGTCCAATTTGATAACAACAATGGTCAATTTTTACGTACTTGTCGTGACATTAATTCTATCCAATTATTATGTCCATCTACTGAGAGAGACCAGGCTAGTCGTGTCTTTCATATCATGTTTTAAACCTTACTAGATACACACCTGAAACTTAGTATGTAGCTTCCTTATGATGAGTAGATACGCAATTTTTTTTCACATTTTTGATTCGACCCCGGGGTCATGGATTATCTCTCCCTTTTCGACTTAGAATTTGGAAATTTTGCCTTGTAAGTCGTACAACTTTTAAACCGTGCTAGTTAAACACCTGAAACTTGGTATGTAGCTTCCTTATGATGAGTAGATGCGCAAAGTTTATTTTTATTTTTATTTTCATTCGACCCCGGGGTCATGGATTATCTCCCAATTTTCAACTTAGAATTTAGCAATTTTGCCTTGTAACTCGCAAAACATTTACACTCTAATAGCTACAGACCTGAAACGTTGTATGTAGCTTCCACATGATGAGTAGATGCGCAAAGTTTATTTCGAGTTTTGATTTGACCCCTGGGTCATGGATTATCTCCCCCATTTCGTCTTAGAATTTGGCAATTTTGTATTGTAACTTATAAAACTTTTAAACTGTAATAGCTACAGACCTGAAACTTGGTATGTAGCTTCCTTATGATTCGTAGATGCTCACAGTTTATGTTCCGGGGTCATGTAGTATCTCCCCTTTTTGTCGCATTTATTATCAAAGCGGTATGTGGGGCATCCGTTTTCTATGAACACATTTTCTAGTTTCACAATATTTGATTGACTTTTTTTGAGATAAAAAAAAAATGGACTGGTCACATTTTTACTGTTTTGAAAAATAAATTACTGGAAGTTACATATTTTGCAGACTTAATATGTTTAATAGGCCAAAATCAGTGGGCGGATTTTAAGTGGAACAAACAAGCTGCAAAATATATACAGGCCAATGGGATACACGTGTGATTACGTGTAATGAGACTAAACTTAGATGTTTGGACGACTGTGAATACAATTTTTGTTTTGTTTGAATTACACAGTAGTGAGCATGTTTCTTTCATGAAGTTACAAACTTATTAATAATGAATGTTTCTCATTTTCTTTGTAGGTGACACAAACTCTTTGCAAATATTGAAAAATGAATTAAGATACGATTGAAGAGCGATATCATAGGTGTTAGTAAAAAACAATTTAGAGGCTTATAATTTTCTTTATGTCATCATATATTTGCCTAATGCTTTTTGTCACAGTGCAAATATGTACATGTGCAGAGGGCACTGTTTAACTCTTTGCATGCTAGCGGCGAAAATATCCGCCAAACGAATTAGGAGTACATACATGTATATGTTTTATTTCTCTATGTAAATATGTCTTGAAATTTCATTAGAATTGAGTCCTCAGGACTCAATTCTAATGAAATTCCAAGACATATTCATGATATTTACGGGGAGAAATACAAGAAAATATTATGAATTCTTGTCCACTAGTTTTTAACTATTTATAGCCCACAAGTTTCCCAGCATGCAAAGAGTTAAAGGCAGTTTAGATCCACTTTGAATTTTATGTGATAGTTATAGTTCATTTGTGGCTGTGACTGGAAAAATGGGGCTTACATGATTTGTCACCAGTGCAGCTGCTGATCAAATAGCACACTCCTGTAGCCTGATAGCGATCTATGTTGCTTGTTAGAAGCATGATTGGTGTTTCATTGGTGTAATTATGAATAGTGCAGATCCTGATCAGACTGCGCGGATGCGCAGGCTGATCTGGATCTACACTGGTCACAAAACCAATAAACCACATTTTTCCAGTCACAGCCACATATACTGAATATTTAATAAACTAGTTTATTAAAAATTCTATATGTGAACTATAACTGTTATATTGTTTGGCCCGCCCCTCAGTGTGCACATGTTGGTGTGAATGTAGCGCCGCCCCTAAACGGGCATATATTATGACCTTCGGCACTCTTGTTAGGTCTAGCTATGGCCCTGATATCATTTGTGTGAGACAGATAAAATCATATAAAAAAATAATATACCAAAAATGTGTGTATGCTAAAACATAATACAAACTGTTTGAAGTCCACTGTGATTTCCTTGTTTTATAGTTGTCCCATTTCGACCATGAAGTGTTTTAAAATATTTGGAGTATTTTGTTTACTTATTTAAAACACTTTATTTACTTAGTTGTCAGAAAGTTTTATAAATGTTTTAATATAGGCGTATTGAAGATAAATCTTTCTTTCCAATCTACACCGTGTCACCGCTCAGGTATCTGTCACAGGTCCTCAGATAACCAATTAATTTTGCTTGATATTAATCATATATAGTGTAACCTCTCTAAACTGGACACCAGGTGACGTTCCCTCTCATAAATAATTGAGACAAGCCATGTGATTTTGTACCTAAGAACATATGTGATTTTTCCATGAAATATATTTACAGAAACTTGATATTTTCTGTAAATGACGTCAAAAGATGACAAAATTCTGTCATCTTTCAATGTCATTTACGGAAAATATAATCAAATTAATTTGTAAATATTTATTGTGAGATATCGCACAAGTTCTTGGGTATAAAATGACATGGCACGTCTCAAATGACAGGGAAACATTATAGGAATGAATGGCCTTTTTGTGGAATTTATCGGGGTATAAACTTGGAAAAGTCGCTGGAATACTGGAGGAAGCGATAAAAAATTACAATTTTTAAAAAAAAAAAAAAAAAAAAATTGTAATTTTTTAAGGCCTCGTCCAGTATTCCCGCGACTTTTCCAAGTTTATATCCCCGATAAATTCCACAAAAAGGCCATTCATTCCTTATAATTCCAGCATTTGAAATAAATTCATCAAGAAAATGTGTTTATTTTCCGTTTTCTTGAGAATTATTTTAACTGCGCCTCACGGTTACGGAAAGTAGTTCGACGTGGGAGTTTACTGGGATATAAATTTTGGACAGAGACTTGCTACGGGCCAATCAAATGTTAGGGAATTGTGTAAATATTTTTGTGCTGGAATTATACCAAAATTAACCTTTACAATACTGAATTAAATTTTGTCATCTCATAAAAAACATGGTTTGACAACACTGTAGAATCATTTTCATTGTAAGGGTTAAAATTTCTCTGATTTGTATACTAAATTCATTAAACTGTGCATAAGAATGAAATATCTGTTTGGCATTTGAAGCCTGTAAAGAATGATAAATAGCAGGCAATGAATAAATCCATGAGGTAATATTATAGAGAATTGTGCTTGAATTTGACTACACTTGTAGTATGTAAATTAAGTATTTCCAATTACCACATGGAAAGTTGTTGAAGTATTATGTATCGCGACCTTTGGCAGGTGTGTAAATGAGATACTTTTCACTGAAGAAGAGACTCAAATTAACACCTGACTGTTGAAGCGTAATCCACTCATACAAACAAATCAGATTTATTCTAATTTGAGCATATCTTTTAAATCTACCATTACAACACTTGCCAAATATTTGTTCACTGTTTAATGAATATCATATTAGGGCAAACATAATATATATATATACTAACCATGCCAAATTTGAATGTACATGGGCTTTGCAAATTGATATTTTGTCATCTATATCAACTAGGTATTCTTTTACTTTTTCATTAATTTTATGGTACCGGTATTCGTTAAATATTTATAAAAAATCAGACACCACAGCCTCGACCAATCAACCTCTCCCAATCAACCTCTCCCTTTTCAGCATGAGAACGGAGTACATACTTGTACTGTTTTCTAAGCACAGGCCATGTGTTTTGATGAAAGTCTCCCGAAACCATCTTCACAATTTCACCCAAACATGCCTTGCAGGTTAGATCGGGAATATAATTACAATATGAGACACGCCATGTGATTTCGTACCTAAGGTGTGTGATTTTTCATGAAATAAATTTACATAAACTGTGATAATTTCTGTAACTGACGTCGAAAGATGACAAAATTTGCATAATAAAGGCAGAATTCAATTCCGCATTGTCTACTTTCGACGTCATTTACGGAAACTATCGTAAATATTAAATATTGTACATGTTCTTAGGTACAAAATCACATGGCGTGTCTCATATATGCCATGCACCTGACATTCACCTGCCATGCACCTGACATTCACCTGTATGCTACAGGTGGTGGGAACTCCGGAATATGCTGACAGTCGTGAGCGAATCAAACAGTTCACGTTCGACCAATGTTACGACTGTATGTCCCGTGCAGCTGCTGTCAGCGCCTCCCAAGCACAGGTAATTGGGCATGTCAACATGTGAAACATTTGGTGCTGAGTTGTTTCTATTCATAGTAGCATGCTTTGGCATAGTTGCGAACATTAACTCTTGACATCTACTAGATTGCAAGAGTTACTGTTTGCAACTAGCTGCGGATAGTACGGGAGTAGATTGCAAGTTACTGTTTGCAACTAGCTACAGACGGTACGGGAGTAGATTGCAAGAGTTACTGTTTGCAACTAGCTGCGGACGGTATGGGAGTAGATTGCAAGAGTTACTGTTCGCAACTACTAGCTTTGGCAGCACATGAGAAATGTGAAACTGTGGGTGCTGACAATTTTCATTAGGCCATGCCATTGTATTTCTCTGTTTAGTGTCGACCGTGATGGCAAAAACCTACTTATATATCCGGTAAAAACAAACTAGGCCTTGAAAAAAAAACCAATGTAAATTTATGTTAAAAACTTTTTAAAACATAAATTTCAATTGCGGCTAAATAATAAGAAAACTCCTATTAAACTTATTAAGTGTGTAAATTCATGAACAGATTTAAAACTTCGACAAGTCCCAAATCAATTTTCATTTTACTTCACCAGTAAATAATGTAAAATAGCATATATACACATTTTCATGAAAAATGCACATCTACAGATCTACCTTCGTAATGTTAAATTACTAATATCTGATGTACAGGGCATGAATAGCAATGACATTTTATTTTTATACCAGGATTATGCACCCATTAACCCTTACAATGCTGAATTCAATTTTGTCGTCTGATGTTTATTTTCTATTTTTTTCATCAAAAAGATGCTTTGACAGCATTTTAGAATGATTCTAAAATGCTGTCAAACCATGTTTTATTGACAGAAAAGATAAAATATGAAACAACAGCAGACGACACTTTTCGTTTCCCGCATTCAAGGGTTAACTTACGCTTATTGGATTATAATGAATTGAAAAAATCCTTTCAAATGTGATTACCGTAAGTCCATTATATGTTACTCAATGGATTTGACTTCTTGACTGAACGGCCTCCCTCTTATATAATAAAGAACACTTATACCCGGATCTTTTTGGCTTTCACACGTTTGTACAAGTGGATTTTATTGTACGGCTTTCAAGATGCGCTGTGCAATGTTGAGAACAGATTTCGGTGAAGTGTTCGATATCAGCACCTGTCCACCAATGTCCACATCTTTAGACAACTCATAACTTAATATATTTATTATAGGAATGAACGGCCTTTTTGTGGAATTTATCGGGGTATAAACTTGGAAAAGTCGTGGGAATACTGGACGAAGGCCGGAAGGCCTCGTCCAGTATTCCCGCGACTTTTCCAAGTTTATATCCCCGATAAATTCAACAAAAAGGCCATTAATTCCTTATAATTCCAGCATTTTAAATAAATTCATCAAGAAAATGTGTTTATTTTCCGTTTTCTTAAGAATTATTTTAACTCCGCCTCACGGTTACGGAAAGTAGTTCGGCGTGGGAGTTTACTGGGATATAAATTTTGGACAGAGACTTGCTACGAGCCAATCAAATGTTAGGGAATTGTGTAAATATTTTTGTGCTGGAATTATTAACCAATTGGTTTGCATGATTAAGATTCATAGATACCAAAATGTGCCAACACTTGTTGTCTATTTTCTTTATAAAAGTATATATTGTTATCACCCATGTCTCGGTTAAAAAACACAATATCGATCGATGGACCAAATAACTGGCAGACTTTTTTTGTTGTTCAATATTTTGTCACATAAATGTACATTTAAATTATATCATTCTGAATTTCTTTTTTATATGTTATCTCCCTTGAGATAGCATATTATGTCACGCAAATTTCTATGGGGGCAGCCATATTGTCGTGCTACGCTAAATGGCGAGTATGACCAAGAAAATAATGCCCTGTGCCAACTTATCCTATGGCGTTTTTGTCTGTCTTGCTTTGTATCTAAAACTCTACATATACACTTCTCTATAGTTTTCACAGTTTTGGGCTCAGTTTATCAGTTAAATTCTGGAAAATACGAATCAAGACATTTTGTGTGTATGAATACAGCAGCTATTATCTTTAGTTCTCACAGTTAGGTAGCAGTGACCAGTTAGCCGCCAACAGTTTCCAACAGTAATTTATTCTAGAGAAAACGTATGGATGGGAATGGGTTTTCTATTTCTAGCCATACATTATTTATGTCAAGTCCACATCCAAACAAATTTGTGGTTATCTTGAGAAAGATAAATGTTTACCATTGCTGGGTTAAAGGTTGAGTGCTGTGTAACTGGTCCGTGGCATGTCCACTTGATGTCAGTCGCACCCATAGTTGTGAATTACGACCTGACATACTTATATGCAGGGTAGCTCAAACGTTCTGATGCACTCATTTTTATGCCCCACCACGATAGTGGAGGGGGCACTTAGCATTACCCTCGTCCGTCCGTCCCTCCCATACCGTCTGTCCCTCCCATACCGTCTGTCCGTCCACCCGTCCGTCCCTCCCATACCGTCTGTCCCTCCCATACCGTCTGTCCATCCACCCGTCCGTCCGTCCGTCACCAACTTTGTAACTCATAAAAATTTGAAACTGTACTAGCTACAGACCCCTGGGTAATGGATTATCTCCCCCTTTTCAACTTAGAATTTTCCAATTTTGCCTTGTAACTCTTAAACTGTACTAGCTACAGACCTGAAACTTGTTATGTAGCTCCCTTATGATGAGTAGATGTGCAAAGTTAATTTAGATTTTTGTCTCGCCCGCGAAGCGGAAAGCGAGACATAGGTTTTGCTTTTCCGGAGTCGTCGTCGGCGGCGGCGTCGTCGTCATCATTCAATGTTAAGTTTTCGTGTTACGGTCATTACTTCAACACCTTATCAGCTACAGTCATCAAACTTTATACATACCTTTACTATGATATGTAGATGAACATAGGACTATTAAAAAAAATTCCGGGCTCCAGGGTCAAGGTCAAACTCTATTTCTTTCTATGCTACAAACTGAACATTAATGCATGAAGACCCGTTTTCTCGTGCGCTCTGTACACCTTACCTGTAGAGACAACAATAGCCTTCTCCAGTTGAACACTTCTGCATGTGCAAAGCATGTGCAAATTTCCAGCTTGACCACTAAATGTCCAGCTAAATTATTACAGGTAATTTATACAGGTAAATTATTATACCTGGGTATTACATTTCCGTAAACTGTGTTGACAATATTGTGGCAATATGTGGACCTGTGCAGATATGATATGTACATACATATAGGACTATTATAAAAATTCTGGGCTCCAGTAGCGAGCATTATTTTTTTTTTAATTCTTAAATTATTTTTTTTTAAACTTTTTTTCCATTTTTAGCCACGTTTTTTTGGGAAAAAAATCATTTTAAACTTTTTTTTTTTAAACTTTTTTTCCATTTTTAGCCAGGTTTTTTTGGAGAAAAAAATCCACGCTATTGGATTGGCGAAAGCAAGGCGGGCGGGCAGCGTCCACAATCAATGTTAAGTTTTCGTGTTTCAGTCCATTTCTTTCTTACTGTAACACATAGGACCAACAAACTTTCACAGCTTCATAACCAGGGGGTGCCCACCATTTTTACCTTGACCTATTATTTCTACGTAATTGACTTAGCCATTTTCAACGTTAAATTTTTAACGTACGTTTGGTTAAAGTTTTTTGGTTAAAGTTTTTCGTTATACTATATCTCTGCAACTGCTTCGCCCATTACCTTGAAACTTTACATGGGTGTTTATCATCATCCATTTTTTCATTCTACCCCCCAACCGTGCGGCCCCTGTGCCCAATGTCAAGGTCAAATTACTTTGATTCTTTTGTGTACTATATCTCTGCAACTGCTTCACCCATTACCTTGATACTTCACATGGGTGTTTATCATCATTGTCGCGCCCGCTTGCCGAAAGCGCGATATAGTCGGCATTTTGGCATACGTCCGTCCGTCCGTCCGTCCGTCCGTGTGTCCCCGGTTAAAGTTTTTCCATCTACTATATCTCTTTTTTTAGTGTCCATGCCTCGCCCCAAGGCGCGACATGCAGGCCACGGCCATCTAGTCTACAAAAAGTGGCCTCGTTTCTTGTTTTTTTTTCAAATTATTTTTCCATTTTTGTCTAGTAGCATAATGTCGTAAGTGCTATATACCGACTATTATCATATACTAAAACAATTATTGACTATTGAGCCATAGAATATAATCTGATATTCTATGGCTCACTAGTCAATAATTGTATAATATGTTCGGGCCAGTGAAAATTGCTTTCTGGCCTAGGCTCGAGGTCAAGGCGGCGGGACAAGGCGAGACATTTGATTCCGCGGAATTCTTGTTTATTTGACCCCCGGGTCATGGATTCTCTCCCCCTTTTCTACTTAGAATTTCCCAATTTTGCTTGTAAAATTTTAAACTGTACTAGCTACAGACCTGAATCTTGGTATGTAGCTTACTTATGACGAGTAGATGTGCAAAGTTCATTTCAAATTTTTATTTGACCCCCGGGTCATGGATTATCTCCTCCCTTTTCGGCTTAGAATTTCACCATTATGCCTTGTAACTTGTAAAACTTCTAAACCGTAATAGCTGGAGGCTTGGTGCTTGGTATGTAGCCTCTTTATGGTATGTAGCACAGGTTGAAGTAACGGACCCAGGTCTATAAATACATTAAATATGCCTAAAAGCATCCATAAATGAAAACAAATAAGCTAAAGGTCCGTTACTTCAACCTGTGGTGTGCATGTAGATGTACAAAGTGAATTTCTATTTTTGCTTTCACACTCAGCATTGGATTATCTCCCTCTTTTGGAACCGTGCGTCCGTAAGGCAAATGCGTTTAAGTTTTCAATAACTCCTCCACCAATTTCAATAATCTTTGCCCACAAAGTCTGTCTAGGGAAAGTGCTTTCTTTCGCATATGACCCACGCCCGAAAACCCAAGCTCATGGTCACTGGGGACTTATGTTCACCTTGTTTGTAAGGCAAATGCGCTTAAGTTTTTAATCTTTTCTCGATAACTCTTTAAATCCTTCACCAATTTAAATAATATTTGCCCACAATGTCTGTCTAGGGATGGTGCTTTGTGTCGCACATTACTATCAAGGCTGCAGATGGGGCATCCGCGTTCTATGAACACATTTCCTAGTTGACTTTGATGTCATTGTTACAAAATGTGGGTTATTTACCAGTGAAAGTTTTCCAAAATTTTCTGAAATACTTTGTCTTGCTCGCTTGTGGACAGCGCGATATAGTTGGCACATTGGCGTACGTACGTACATACGTGCGTCCGGGTGAACGTTTTTGGATAAAGATTTTTTTTTTGTTAAAGTTTTTTGGTATGCTATCAAAGCCTCAGTGGGCGTGACATGCGGGCCACGGCCATCTCGTATTGAGAAAGAAGACAATGCGAAACAACAGCAGACAAAATTTTAGTTTCCCACAATTAAAATCAAGCAAGAGCTACCATGCCCACAAAAACATTTGACCTTATTTTCTCTGGCAGTCTGCCGGTGCCAGTACTTATTGCAATGGAAGCAAATGGTCCTGTCAGCTGATAAGTGTGATCCGCCTCGTCAATTATCAATTCGGCACTGTATGACCCTGATGTCTCCTAATTTCATACAAAGTCATTATGGTTCTGTGCAAACATTCTGTTAACTACCGTAATACCCCTAAATATTTGGACACACTTTGTTTTGTGAAACCGCTAAAAACAAATTGTATACATGACATTTTTATTGTGATAAGCCAGTATAACCATACACACCATAAATATTGGGACATTCATTGTTGTGGGAAACCATATCATTTTCTGTGTTTCCTGGAATAAATAGTGTCCAAAATATTTAGAAATTTTTCCGCAATAATACAATATGTTCAACAATTCTGCAAAAACCAGGAACCCACTTTTGAAAAGTGGGTTCCTTGTTTTTACAGAATTGTCAAATATTTCGAGTTATTACAGTACACAAATTCTACATGGGGCTCGTACCATCTGTTCAAATGTCGGCCATGCATTGTTTTTGGCAAACAATGTAAGCCCTGATCACTCTTAGAAGGTTTGTATACACACTGGTCTGGGCATTGTGGGTACAGTCACCAAGTTATACAGTGTCCAAAATTATTGAAAAAGGTTTGTCACCTTCAGAGGAAAATTAGTGCATTCAAGAGAAATCACCATTTACATGTGAGCACATGTACGTCTTAGGATGTTTCAATAATTAATGCATAAATAATGACACAAATATTATTTCCTGATCAATAATGTAGATAGTATGTTCGTATTAAACGATTCTCTATACAGTAAATTCCTGGCATATTACCTAAACAGATTTTGTGTTTGTCGACATTTGTTGATAGATCCAACGATTTGAACTTTGTCTTGTTGTGATTATATAGTCATCATATGTTTTAAAGGCACTGTGTCTCCGATGATGACCCAGATGTTCATTTTGTGGTTTTTGGCTTTATAGACTGCAAATGACATGAGACACATCATGTGATTTTGTACCTTCGGACATCTGCGGAATTTCATTAAATACGTTTACAAAATTTACAGTATTTTTCATAAATAAAGTCAAAAGTTGACAAAAATTTTCAGATATAGTTTGTCAACATTTGACGTCATTTACAGAAAATATTGTAATTTTATAAACGTATTTCATGAAATTACTCGATGTCGAAAGATGACAATAAGTTTTATAGCAAATGTGGAATTTTGCTATGAAAATTTTGTCATGTTTCGATGTCATTTACAGGAAATATCACAGTTTCTGTAAATGTATTTCATGAAAAATCGCAAATGTTCTTTTCTTAGGTACAAAATCACATGGCGTGTCTCATATATGAACCAAATGCACCATTCTATTTAATCAAAGAATTTTGTGTTTTATTCTACCATTTACTATCATAGGTTGTAATAAACAGGGAAGATAATGCATTTTCACTCTACCTATTCCAGGAAACACAATTTATACAACACAGAATTTAATTTAATTTTGAAATGATAATAATGTATGATTAACACATATAGATCTTATCTCTCTTCTAGATATTAGAGAATTATTTAAAAAAATGAAATTAATAAAGATCGACTGCAACAACTAGCATTCAAAATACTACATGTTTTTTATAATATTATATATCATCATTATTAGGCAACTCATGGGACAATTTAGTTCCGAAAAATGATATAAATCTATATTTAAATTATTAGGTTTGAGGCGGCTTTCAGCTGCGCCGAAAACCTATTGTATTCGTTGTTTTTTTTTTTGTTCAGCCGTTCAGTCTACAGCCCAAACCGCTGGTCGGATCGACTTCAAATTTTGCATGCCGATTCGGATCAAGTGTGAGCAGAGACTCGGAGATTTTCAGAAATCTCTTAATGCCCACTTTCCACGAAACCGGAAGTGACGTCATACTTTCTATAACTTCCTTATTTTCCAACCGATTTCAAAAATTCTTTTTGCATTGGAAAGCTGACAGACAAAATTCCCTATCTCGGACTCGCTGACAATCCTCGGCTATCTGGTCAAATAAGAGCTATAGGCATTTGAAGTTGAAAAACGATTTTGCCGATTTTTTGCCGAATTTCGGCTGATAACGGGTGGTCTTTACAAACATTTTCCAATTTGTACAGTAATGTCAGCAACATAATTTCTTGCCAGTGTGATAGGGGAGTGTCAGGCGCATAAAAGATGATAATTTTCAGAGCTCTATCTTGACTACTTCCGGTTCTATTGGATGTCAAAGATGAACGTCTTTCTTTCAAGTTTTCAAAATAGAGCAAACGGATGTGACGTCAGCTTCGTTATTTATCAATAGATTTCAAAATTTCTTGCTGCGGTCGATATTTCAGTCCTTTAGCTAAAACTTTCCCGCTTTGTGCCAGGCCTATGGTGAAAAACAAACGAAAACTTCACTGGCGGAATATTGCACATATTTAATTTTATTAGGTGTATTTACAAATGGCGTAAACTGCAATTTAAGGGCGATAACTATCGAAAAATAATCATCCACTGACTTACGGGCTCCCTCCATCTACACAAAACCGCTGGTCAGATCGACTTCAAATTTTGCATGCCGATTCGGATCAAGTGTGAGCAGAGACTCAGAGATTTTCAGATATCTTTTAATGCTACTTTCCACGAAAACGGAAGTGACGTCATACTTCCTATAACTTCCTTATTTTCCAACCGATTTCAAGAATTCTTTTTGCATTGGAAAGCTGACAAAATTCTCTATCTCAGACTCGCTGACAGTTTTCGGCTATCTGCTCAAATAAAAGAGCTAGATGCATTTGAAGTTGAAAAATGTACATATTTTTCAACGATTTTGCCGAATTTCGGCTGATAACGGGTCTTTACAAACGTTTTCCAATTTGTACAGTACTGTCAGCAACATAATTTCTTGCCAGGGTGATAGGGGAGTGTCAGCCGCATGAAAAATGATAATTTTCAGAGCTATATCTTGACTACTTACGGCTCTATTCGATGTCAAAGATGAACATATTTTTTCAAGTTTTCAAAATAGAGCAAACGGATGTGACGTCAGCTTCGTTATTTATCATTCGATTTCAATTGTAGTCGATATTTCAGTCCTTTAGCTAAAAGTTTGGCTGAGGATCGAACCCGGTATCCCTCACTCCGAGTCCATCGCTCTACCTCTAAGCTAACCGGCCCCACTTCGGTGTGATGATGCGAACACAATAATGTTGGACTGTTCATTCTAAAACTTCAGAAATTCTTTTTGCAACCAATAGTTTACACCTTGGGCTAAAGCTTAGTTACACATGAAATAAATGTTTGAGACTCAAACCGTTGATGCAGCTCAAGCTGCTCTAGTTTTTAGCCAGGTTTTTTGAAAAAAAATCCAGGCTATTGGATTGGCGAAAGCCGGGCGGGCGGGCGGCGGGCGGGCGGCGGGCGGCGGGCGGGCGGCGTCCACAATCAATGTTAAGTTTTCGTGTTTGAGTCCATTTCTTTGTTACTGTACCACCTAGGACCACCAAACTTTCACAGCTTCATAATCAAGGGGTGCCCACCACATATCACTATCTAACATGTTACTTTTTTTTTAACTTCACCCATTTTTTCCGCGTAATCGACTTAGCCATTTTCAATGTTAAGTTTTCGCGTTTACAATGTTAAGTTTTCGTGTTTAAGTCCATTTCTTTCGTACTGTACCACCTAGGACCACCACACTTTCACAGCTTCATAATCAAGGGGTACCCACCACATATCACTATCCAATATGTTACTTTTTTTTTTAACTTCACCCATTTTTTCCGCGCATTCGACTTAGCCATTTTCAATGTTAAGTTTTCGCGTTTACAATGTTAAGTTTTCGTGTTTAAGTCCATTTCTTTGGTACTGTACCACCTAGGACCACCAAACTTTCACAGCTTCATAACCAAGGGGTGCCTACCACATACAACTATCCAACATGTGACCATTTTTTTACCTTCACCTATTATTTCTACGTAATTGACTTAGCCATTTTCAAAGTTAACTTTTTAACGTACGTCTGGTTAGAGTTTTTTATTTGGTTAAAACTTTTTCGTTATACTATATCTCTGCAACTGCTTCGCCCATTATACCTTGAAACTTCACATGCGTGTTTATCATCATCCATCTTTTCATTCTAACCCCCAACCGTGCGGCCCCTGTGCCCAATGTCAAAGTCATATACTTTGAATTTTTTTTATGTTGTAGTTTTTTCGTGTACTATAGGTCTCTGCAACTGCAATTACAATACCTTGATACTTCACATGGGTGTTTATCATCATTGTCGCACCTGCTTGCGGAAAGCGCGATCCTGTGCCCAATGTCAAGGTCAAATTACTTTGAATTTTTTTGTTAAAGTTTTTTCGTGTACTATATCTCTGCAACTGCTTCACCCAATACCTTGATACTTCACATGGGTGTTTATCAACATTGTCGCACCTGCTTGCGGAAAGCGCGATCCTGTGCCCAATGTCAAGGTCAAATTACTTTGAATTTTTTTGTTAAAGTTTTTTCGTGTACTATATCTCTGCAACTGCTTACACCCAATACCTTCATACTTCACATGGGTGCTTATCATCATTGTCGCACCTGCTTGCGGAAAGCGCGATCCTGTGCCCAATGTCAAGGTCAAATTACTTTTAATTTTTTTGTTAAAGTTTTTTCGTGTACTATATCTCTGCAACTGCTTCACCCAATACCTTGATACTTCACATGGGTGTTTATCATCATTGTCGCACCTGCTTGCGGAAAGCGCGATCCTGTGCCCAATGTCAAGGTCAAATTACTTTGAATTTTTTTGTTTTAAAGTTTTTTCGTGTACTATATCTCTGCAACTGCTTCACCCAATACCTTGATACTTCACATGGGTGCTTATCATCATTGTCGCACCTGCTTGCGGAAAGCGCGATCCTGTGCCCAATGTCAAGGTCAAATTACTTTGAATTTTTTTGTTAAAGTTTTTTCGTGTACTATATCTCTGCAACTGCTTCACCCAATACCTTGATACTTCACATGGGTGCTTATCATCATTGTCGCACCTGCGTGCGGAAAGCGTGATCCTGTGCCCAATTTCAAGGTCAAATTACTTTGATTTTTTTGTTTTAAAGTTTTTTCCTGTACTATGTCTCTGCAACTGCTTCACCCAATACCTTGATACTTCACATGGGTGTTTATCATCATTGTCGCACCTGCTTGCGGAAAGCGCGATTCTGTGCCCTATGTCAAGTTCAAATTACTTTGAATTTTTTTGAATGTTAAAGTTTTTTCGTGTACTATATCTCTGCAACTGCTTCACCCAATACCTTGATACTTCACATGGGTGTTTATCATCATTGTCACACCTGCTTGTGGAAAGCGCGATATCGTCAGCATTTTGGCATACGTCCGTCCGTTCGTCCGTGTGT
The DNA here is from genome assembly GCA_029237695.1 of Conchocele bisecta. Classification (NCBI taxonomy): domain Eukaryota; kingdom Metazoa; phylum Mollusca; class Bivalvia; order Lucinida; family Thyasiridae; genus Conchocele; species Conchocele bisecta. The sequence goes on from CM055269.1 coordinate 45,926,346, forward strand.
CCGGTTAAAGTTTTTTGGTTAAAGTTTTTCCATCTACTATATCTATTTTTTTAGTGTCCATGCCTCGCCCCAAGGCGCGACATGCAGGCCACGGCCATCTAGTCTACAAAAAGTGGGTATAATTATGTTATCCAAGTGTCTATGCTTGGAAAAAACCTGGCCTTCGTGGCTTTGCCTCGTTTCTTGTTACTATTCTGTTTCATAATACATATATTCTCCACATATCCGAGACTCAGTGTTGTTAAAATGTGTTTTTGTGTAAAAATTATAACATTTTTTTTAAATTTGTACACTAATGATACATCCATATTACTGACATATGGCGGTGACTGCAGAAATGGGACTTATAGGCTTTGCGACCACTGTAGATACTGATCAACCTGTGCATCTGCACAGTCTGATCAGGATCTGCACTGGTCGCCATCCCATCCATGAAACACCACTGGTCGCCATCCCATCCATGAAACACCCGCCATGCTTATAACAAACAATATAGATTGGTATCAGGCAACAGGAGTGTGGTTACACTGGTCACAAATCCCATAAGCCCCGTTTCTCCAGTCACAGCCACATACAAGAAATGTGTACCAAGACAGCAATGATTAAAAGAGCACCTCAAGAGTTTTGAAATATTTGGATTCAGAAAAGAAAGAATGATTTGCTTGTATCTATACATATATTTATCATGTGTTGTGTGTTTATATAAGACATCAGCCATTCACTGAGCACCATATCAAAGGAACTGATTGCAGGTATTAGATATTGGTCTCAAAAGGCTTGGTTGCCAAGCTGAGTTGGTTGCTGTACTGTGCCAAGTTTGTGAATATTTTGTCATTAAATGACACATTAACTTTGTATAGACGAGTAATTTTCTTAGGTACATGTACACAACATACCGTAGAAATTGTTGTAGTTCGATTACATAAAATCGTGCAACCTTTATGACAACAAACAATAAAAATATTTACGATGTAGTCTGATTTTGATTTTTTAAAATAGGCTGCACTGTATTGGCAGAAAATGCTGGGCCTGTGTTTTTAAGTTTTCTGATTATGAACTAGCTTCCCATGCTCGAAATCAGGAAGTTTGATTGGTCGAGGCTGAGCTCAGCATCGACCAATCAAATTACCTGAGTTCAGGAATGAACTTGGAGCACATGTTAAAAAATGTTATAAACATGGGTGCTGATATTAAATATTCGCCAGTATCTATGACAAGGTATGCGATCATGTGGTTTCCGAACCCGATTTTACGACGTAATTTTTGCAGTACATTTTCTGTAAAATCTTCCTAACAAACGGACGGATTTTAATGATATGTAGTGCACCAAATACGATGACATAATGTGTTTTATGGGTGCTCTGAAAGTTATTTACAATAACCTTTCACAAAGAATCGAGTACCGTTTATTTCTTACATTCACATGCTCTAGTTTTTATTAGCTCGACTATTCGAAGAATAAGTAGAGCTTATGTTGTCACCCCGGCGTCGGCGTCAACCTTGTATAGGGAATACTACTGGCCCTACACCCACCATACTTGGACAACTTCATCTCCTAGTGATGTACATCAATAACCCCTGATCTATATTTGACCCTGACCTACATTTCCTCTTGAATTACTTAGTTAATTCCCCTTGGTTAAGGTTTTTAATCAACCTTGGTTAAGGTTTTTAGTCAAGCTTGTATATGCAATACTACTGGCCCTACACCCACCATACTTGGACAACTTCATCTCCTAGAGATGCACATCAATAACCCCTGATCTATATTTGACCTTCACCTACATTTCCTCTTGGATTTCCTCTTGAATTACTTAATTAATTCCCCTTGGTTAACGTTTTTAGTCAAGCTTGGTTAAGGTTTTTAGCTCGACTATTCGAAGAATAAGTAGAGCTTACCTATGTTGTCACCCCGGCGTCGGCGTCGGCGTCGGCGTTGGCGTCACCGTCACGCCTTGATTAAGGTTTTTAGTCAACCTTGTATATGGAATACTACTGGCCCTACACCCACCATACTTGGACAACTTCATCTCCTAGTGATGTACACCAATAACCCCTGATCTATATTTGACCTTCACCTACATTTCCTCTTGAATTACTTAGTTAATTCCCCTTGGTTAAGGTTTTTAGTCAACCTTGGTTAAGGTTTTTAGTCAAGCTTGTACATTGAATACTATTGTGCATACAGACACCATACTTGGACAACCTTTTCTCATAGGGATGTACATCAATAACCCCTGATCTATATTTGACCTTGACCTACATTTCCTCTTGAATTACTTAGTTAATTCCCCTTGGTTAAGGTTTTTAGTCAAGCTTGTATATGGAATACTCCTGGCCCTACACCCACCATACTTGGACAACTTCATCTCCTAGTGATGTACATCAATAACCCCTGATCTATATTTGACCTTGACCTACATTTCCTTTGAATTACTATGTTAATTCTCTTTGGTTAAGGTTTTTAGTCAAGCTTGTAGATGGAATACTCCTGGCCCTACACCCACCATACTTGGACAACTTCATCTCCTAGTGATGTACATTAATAACCCCTGATCTATATTTGACCTTGACCTACATTTCCTTTGAATTACTATGTTAATTCTCTTTGGTTAAAGTTTTTAGTCAAGCTTGTAGATGGAATACTCCTGGCCCTACACCCACCATACTTGGACAACTTCATCTCCTAGTGATGTACATCAATAACCCCTGATCTATATTTGACATTGACCTACATTTCCTCTTGAATTACTTAGTTAATTCCCCTTGGTTAAGGTTTTTAGTCAACCTTGGTTAAGGTTTTTAGTCAAGCTTGTACATGGAATACTATTGTGCATACAGACACCATACTTGGACAACCTTTTCTCATAGGGATGTACATCAATAAACCCTGATCTATATTTGACGTTGACCTACATTTCCTCTTGAATTACTTAGTTAATTACCCTTGGTTAAGGTTTTTAGTCAAGCTTGTATATGGAATACTGCTGGCCCTACACCCACCATACTTGGACAACTTCATCTCCTAGGGATGTACATCAATAACCCCTGATCTATATTTGACCTTGACCTTGGCCTACATTTCCTCTTGAATTACTATGTTAATTCTCTTTGGTTAAGGTTTGTAGTCAAGCTTGTAGATGAAATACTCCTGGCCCTACACCCACCATACTTGGACAACTTTATCTCCTAGTGATGTACATCAACAACCCCTGACCTATATTTGACCTTGACCTACATTTAACCTTGAATTACTTAGTTAATTCCCCTTGATTAAGGTTTTTAGTCAACCTTGGTTAAGGTTTTTAGTCAAGCTTTCTACATGGAATACTATTGTGCATACAGACACCATACTTGGACAACCTTTTCTCATAGCGATGTACATCAATAATCCCTGATCTATATTTGACCTTGACCTACATTTCCTCTTGAATTACTTAGTTAATTCCCCTTGGTTAAGGTTTTTAGTCAAGCTTGTATATGGAATACTACTGGCCCTACACCCACCATACTGGGACAACTTCATCTCCTAGTGATGTACATCAACAACCCCTGATATATATTTCACCTTGACCTATATTTCCTATTGAATTACTTACTTAATTCCCCTTGGTTAAGGTTTTTAGTCAACCTTGGTTAAGCTTTTTACTCAAGCTTGTACATGGAATACTATTGTGCATCCAGACACCATACTTGGATAACGTTTTCTCATAGGGATGTACATCAATAACCCCTGACCTTTATTTTACCTTCACCTACATTTAACCTTGAATTAATGTTTATAGTCAAGCTTGTATATGGAATACTCCTGGGCCTACATCAACCATACTTGGACAACTTCATCTCCTAGTGATGTACATCAATAATCCCTGACCTATATTTGACCTTGACCTACTTTTATCCTTGGATTACTTAGTTATTTCCCCTTGGTTACGGTTTTTAGTCAAGCTTGTATATGGAATACTCCTGGGCCTACAGAAACCATACTTGGAAAACTTCATCTCCTAGTGATGTACATCAATAACCCCTGACCTATATCTGACATTGACCTACATTTAACTCTGAATTACTTACTTAATTTCCTTTGGTTAAGGTTTTTAGTCGACCTTGGTTAAGGTTTTTATGCAGGCCGCAGCCACCTTCTTTGTCAAGATATGTGTACATCGACAACCCTCGTAGTCGAGCTATGCTGTTCTCCTACAGCTCTTGTTTACATTTACGGTAACCGATTCTTCGTCAAAATGACAGAATTATGAGCTTAAAACTTGCAATACAATAAAGGGCAACGTTTGCTGCTGTATATTTCATAAAAATGTGTCATTCCATTAGAAAGATATTAAAGGAAATCTACTTTAAACACATCTAAAAAAGATGACGACACGCCATTCGGTAGGACGTGATCCCACACCTTGTATGAGTATGGAACTTGTTCGAATTTCCATCCATAATTTCAAAACTGCCAATAAAATTCTGTAGCCGATTTCACCAACATTGCAAAGTATACTTTTGTAGCAAAGTATACTTTGAGGGAGTAATCCAGGCGCGGATACAGAAATAATTGCAAGGGGGGGTCTGTACCTCTGCGAGCTCGAATAAAGTTGGGGGGTCTGGTCCTCCCCCAGGAAATATTTAAATGCCAGATCGCCGCAGATGCGATTTCCTGACACCTAGGCCACGAAAAAAGTCAACCAACTATTCGAGTATTGTAGATTTTTGATGATTAAAAGTATGCAGAATTATTATCCTGAATTTATTACATTATCACAGCCAAATTGGCTGTGATAATGTAATAAATTCAGTATAATAAAAATTAATAAATTTATCCTAAAATTGAAAATTTCTCCCTCAAATTATACTTTGCTAGCAAAGTATACTTTGCAATGTTGGTGACATAGGCTACTGGTTTAGTTGCAATGTTCACAGACAATAGATGTTATATTCACCAATGCAGTACATGTATTATACTAAACGGTGTAAACAGACACCACTGTAATTGATCAGTTTGTTGTTGTCATTTATTATTTACAAGTTTGTTTTCCACGGATCCAAATGCCTTTACCCAAACAATTGTGTAATTACCACATTATCCAATAACGGAATTCATTTCAATTGCTTGTGACATTCACCTTGTTAAACACTTAGAATGCAGGAAACGTAAATTGTCATCTTCACTGCTGTTGTGCTGTATTTTTACTCACTATTTTCAGAAGGTATAACCGGCAACATGTACACATAGTGTGGTGATTGTGATACATTGGTTTATTGAATTGATATATGTCTTTGATTTTCAAGGAAGTGTCCCAACAAATCAAGGTGCATGCCTGCTATGAGAAACTGAGAAATGGGGGTCGAATAACCTTTGAGAACAGTAATTGTAAAGATCTGCCTACCCGTTCAGATACGTACCATCTCGTTCATAGACACAAGTTCTGATTTCATTAGGGCTGAATTCAACAGGAATGTCACTGGTCAAAATACCAAAAGTTAGGCATTTAGTAGAAATAGAATACTTCCACATGTTGAAGTAACCGGACCGAGGTCTATAAATACATTAAATATGCCTAAAAGCATCAATAAATGAAAATAAATAAGCTAAACAAATTATTTACTCCCTCCATATAGACTAGTCTATATGGAGGGTCTATATGGAGGGAGTAAAACATTTTTTTTAGCTTATTTCTTTTCATTTATTGATGCTTTTAGGCATAGTTAATGTATTTATAGACCTCGGTCCGTTACTTCAACCTGTGAATACTTCATGACGTTGGTCATATCTACTCATATGTAGGATGTATAAATATGACAAATGTCGCATGTTTGCCATATTTTCGCTATTGTTTTCCGGAATATCATTGGAGATATTATTTCTGTAATGGCATAATACATGCATTACTTGGTTCATTAATTATAGTTTGAAACACGATGCTTTCAGAACACTAATGGCTAAAATATGTATTATTTATGATATACATGTATTTTCTATTTCGTTTTAGAACATTATTCCAAGATATAGATATGACACTTTTGTTATTAAGATTTTTAGCTTCTTACAGAAATTCTTAATCCAATATTCTGGGGCCCGTTTTACTACAAAAAATGTCTGTACGGCTATTTCCGTAATTCACTTCACTCATTAACATGGTTTATTAACTCTTTGCATGCTGGGAAATTTGTGGGCTATAAATAGTTACAAAACAGCAGACGACAAGTCATTGTATTTTCTTCTATTTCTCCCTGTAAATATCATGAATATGTCCTGGAATTTCATTAGAATTGAGTCCGGAGGAAATTCCAAGACATATTTACAGAGAGAAAGGACTCAATTCTAATGAAATTCCAAGACATATTTACAGAGAGAAATAAAAAAATATACTCCTATTAAATTTGTTTGGCGGATATTTTCACCTCTAGGATTTCACACAAAGAATGGTATCAGATTATACATTCTTTGTTGAACTTGATAACCATCTAACATTGTGTGTTTTGGGTGCAAATTGATTTCCATTTCAGATTGATATTTATTGTAAATGAATACCTCTGTGCGAGTAAATGTTGACTTCTTGACAGTTGAAGCACAATACAAATTGTTTATATACCTTCCCATGTAACATTTTTGTGGTGGCCGGATTAGCTTGGTAGGTAGGGCGTCGGTCTGTGGATTGGGAGACCCCTGGTTCAATTCCCACCTCGACCCGCTCCGAATGGCCAATTCGGCATGTCCTTGGGCATGAAAACTTCATGCTAGCCTGGTCCTATCGGATGGGGACTTAAATAGTCGGTCCCGACATGCAAGGTCATCGAGCCAGTGCCGTCGTTAAATCAAAGAATTTATATATTTACATTTACGGTATATTGTTGTTTATTCACATATGGTCAAAGTAAATACAATGAATCATTTTTGCCATGGATTTTATGGGTCATTAATCTGGACATACGTACACACATGTAATGGGGTTATGGGTTTGGCGACCAGTGTAGATCCAGATCAGCCTGTGCATCCGCACAGGCTGATCTGGATCTGCACTGTTCGCCATTCCATCAATGAAACGTCCGTCGTGCTTCTGAGAAGCAAAATGTATCGTTATCAAGCTACAGGAGTGTGCTATTTGATCAATACGTACTCTGGGCACAAATCACATAAGGCCATTTTCTGGACACACAGACACATGTATATTGTTGTAAGAAATAATAATGAGGGATACATTTGTTTGTAAAGTATGTACAGCTGAACCATTTAGAAATGCTCTGGCTTGTGTTATAGTGTCCATGGCTATATGTGGCTGTGACTGGAGAAATGGGGCTAATGGGGTTTGTAACCAGTCTGGCTCCAGATAAAATAACACACTCCTGTTGCCTGATAGCGATCTATATTGCTTGTTAGAAGCATGCCGGCTGTTTGATCGAATGGCGAACAGTGCATATCCAGATCAGACAGTGCGGATGCACAGCCTGATCTAGATCTACATTGGTTGCAAAACACATAAGCCCCATTTCTCCAGTCACAGCCACATATGATTTCAACTCTAAATAATATACACAAATCTGAGCATTTTCATTGGCCGCGGGCAGCTAAAACCAGGCACAAAAATTGGCAAAAGTTTATGCATAAATTAACTCCAGGAGAGTTGAAATTTTGTGTCATGTTGCTTACCTTATACACACTCTGCCAATGTTAACGTCAAGGATGTTGAAGTCACAGAAATTATTGAACATCTCTACGGTTTCTACTCATTGTAAGATGAGGGCATGTATTAACTCTTTGCATGCTAGCGGTGAAGATATCTGCCAAACGAATTAGGAGTATATGTTTTATTTCTCTATGTAAATATGTCTTGAAATTTCATTAGAATTGAGTCCTCAGGACTCAATTCTAATGAAATTCCAAGACATATTCATGATATTTACGGGGAGAAATACAAGAAAATATGATGAATTCTTGTCCGCTAGTTTTGAACTATTTATAGCCCACAAGTTTTCCAGCATGCAAAGAGTTAAACAAAATATCAAACTCCAATTCTGACCTCAAGGCCCCCATCACAACAGGTAATATATTGGATTTGACCCCGTTAACCCTGCCTAAAATTACCTTAGCTGTTGACAGGCTGTTAAACACCAATAAATGAAATCAAATCTAATAACCTCAAGGCTGCCCTGGAAGGTAGCATCAAGGATGCACACTAACTAGTTCTAAGGACAGGTACCATAATAATCCTAAGTATTCGGACAGTATTTATTTGGGGAAACACATACAAACATATGGTTTCCCGACAACAGTGAGTGTGCCAATTTTTAGTGTTAGTATGGCAGTACTTGTTTAATGACACTAACAATGTATTTGGATACAATTTGTTTTGGGAAACCCCTATTTTCCCAAAGCAAATTGTGTCCTAATATTTACGGTTAATACAGTACTTGTGGTTTTCCACGTTCGGTACCCGGTTTATAACGCTGGTCTATTCCACAGGTGTTCCAGGACCTGGGAACCGATGTGCTTCAGGCCGCCTTCGATGGCTTCAACGCCTGCGTGTTCGCGTACGGACAGACGGGCACGGGCAAGACATATACCATGATGGGCCCTCCGGTAGGACATTCTAGGCTTATATGTGGTTGTGACCGGCGAAATGAGGCTGATAGGATTTTGCGACCAGTGTAGATCCAGTTCAGCCTGTGCATCCGCTGCATCAAGATCTGTTCTGTTCACCATTCCATTAACCCTTCCACTCCTAAGTAACTGGAATGGACTCTGATATGTTGATTTTCCAACAAATCCAATTGTCGCAAAATGATTTTCAGACTCGTCCATTTATAAAAAGGGGTTGTTTTTATACCCCACCACGATAACTGTGGCTTCTTTATGGTGTGTAGATGAACAAAGTGAATTTCTATTTTTGCTTGACACTGATCCATGGATTATCTCCCCCTTTTGGACTTTTGAATTTTGCCTCGTTTACTATCAAAGCGATATGTGGGGCATCCGTTTCTATGAACACATTTTCTATATATAAAATATAAAAATGTCTTGCAAAAAGTGCAGATCCTGATGAGACGGCTTGTCATGAGCTTCCTCATCTGGATTTACACTGTTTGCAAACACCAATATAGAGGTCTGTAGTGCTGAAAGGGTTAATGAAACATCCGTCATGCTTCTAACCAGAAATATAGATCGTTATCAGGTTATAGGAGTGTGGTATTTGATCAGGAGCTACACAGGTCACAAAACCCATAAGCCCCATTTCTCCAGTCTCAACCACATATAAGCCACACCCTGACAAACAGGATACCAACCCAAACAGGATACCAAGCTGATGGCTGACAAAAGGGATCTTACAACAACTATGATTTAGTCTATGAACACAGCGCAAGCTCTGTCTTCTGAATTGTCACTGATCTGGGTCTACACTTGTCACAATGGCAATAAGTCCATAAATGGCTAGACAGTATCATACATAGTTATAATTGTTATATAACCTATAAATATAGAGAATAGTATGTTAGTGCCATGAATGGGAACAAATATCTGGCAAGGCTTAGGAAATGGGATGGGCGTGGCTCTATTCTACTATTCTATTTATCCCGTCAACATCTACAAATAGCTTTAAAATGCAAAATGCAAAAAAATAACCCCACCACATCCTCAAAATCGGGGAATCAGCTATGACAACCGCACATATTCATACGCAGTTATTAGGCCGTATTGACAAGGTATCAAAAAAATTTACGGCACATACACACAGTGTTGACGGGATAAAAACCCATTCTCTTTGCTCATTGGCTCAATCACACATTTGAGCTGGTTCATTGAAAATGAGAAACACCAGTAGGGTCGGATGTTTTTAGATAGGCAGAGCACACGAAGATCACCTGACAAGGATAAATCTTACTGTCTGGTTCACGAAAGCTGCCCAAATTTTACGGCCATATTTCACGAAATAAAAAGAAGGCTCATTCTTAAATTTTCCTTTAATTTAATATTATCATAAAAAATATTGTTTTTGAATTGTTTATATGGCCGCAAAATTTGGGCAGTTTTCGTGAAACAGAGTATAGTTATCATAATCAGCCTTTGTGTCGTTCTTCTCTCACGTAACTTTAATTATTATGTGTTATAATAAAACAAACAAAAACAAGTTTAACTTGTGTATATGATGTGAAATGCACCAGGAGAATCATATCACGTTGTATATACGGGCCAAAAGGTCGATATACGTCACCCTACAAACACTACCCCCGCCTCCCAGAGACTGACTCATACAGTATTTATTCTAATAAACGCCCCGAGGGCTATGCAATTCGTGGGGATAAAAATGTGGAAAATAGGATTAAAATATGTTATTTTTACATTCAAAAGCCATTTTAAATGGCTTTTGTATGTGAAAATAACATATTTAGAATGCAAATATGGGAGGGGGCTACTATTACAGAGGGAGCTACTATTAGAATAAATACGGTGTCTTGTATGCATGAAGCTGGCTATATATTCCTCTACAACAATGCTGATGCTTGTGTATTCCATTTACAGGATGATGTTGGCCTTATTCCCAGGATCTGTGAGGTAAATATTGCTTATTCAACCAGGGTAGATGATTATCGTGATACAATGCGATTTGGTCCTTTTGCTAAACATAGGAGTGAGCATAGTGAACTGAGTTTATTTAGTGGTTGAGCGCAATCATGATCAGTGCATTATTTCACGATAATCATCTCACCTGTTTAAAAAAACATTTCAAACATTTCACAGTTGTAGAGAATAGTGAATACCAGATTATTGTATTTTGATGTCAAGTTGATCAGGCAAGGCTAGGGAAGCGTAGACAAAGTAATTCCTGTGACACAGATGTGCATCAGTGTTGCCAGCTTTTCAGAAGGGGGGGTTCGAAAATACAAAAATCATATTATAAAGCGCAATATAAAACAGAAAAAGTCATTCAACTATTCGATGATGAAATTTAACTTATAAGAGTCTCACAAATCTAGATATGAGAAAAAATAATTTTCTATTTTTGACATTTTTAGTTTAAAAAAATCATGTTGGCTCAAAAAGGAGGGGTTTGTACGAACCCCCTGAACCACCCTGACGAGGCACTTATGCATATCTAGTCAAGGCAGGATAAGACAATTGCATCAGTCAATATGTATTAGGTAAAATGTAAACTTTGTTACCTGATAAATAGTGTACAATTATTGGGTATTACCAGCTTGAATCCCTTACAAAGTGGGCAACAAAAATTGTCGTCTGCTTTTTTTTGTCATCTTTTTTCATAAAAACCATGGTTTGACAGCACTTTAGAATAATTTCCAATGGAAATTATTCTAAAGTGTTGACAAACCATGATTTTGATGCGTAAAGTGGAAAATAAAAACTAAACAGCAGACGACAAAATTTAATTCTGCCATTTAAGAGTTATTCTGGAAGTGCATGCAGTGCTTGTGGCAACATTTGAGGGCCATAGTTTAAATCACCGATACATTGAAACTATTTAAAACCCAATAAAATGTCTGGAGTATTGTATTATCAAACTTTATCAGCTATTACGAAGGTATCAAACTATTAAATGATCAAATTGCTACTTCATGAATGAGTTGCATATTTTGTGATCTTTCAGGGAGATAAGATCATTGTAATACTAGATTATGTTTTAATTATATATTGACTAAAGATTACTTTGCAATATGTAATGCAAATTTCAGATAAATTTTGATTTGATTGTAATGCAAATTTAATTTATGTAGTCAGGGATATTTTAGAACTTCTGTTCTGTCGTCCTAATGTGTATAAAATGGCGGAAATATTAAGAATGAAAAACAGTTAGATTTATTGATAACTCTTTGCCTGCTAGCGATGAACACAACATCCAACAAATTACAAGTATTTTTCTTATTTCTTTCTGTAAACATGTCTATTTGAATTTCATTAGAATTGCATCCTCCGGACACATTCATGATATTTATAGGGAGATATAAAATATATTTGACTGTCGTCTGCTATTTTTTAAGAATTTATGACCCAAATATTTCCCAGCATGCAAACAGATAATGGAGGTTGCACATGCAAATACATGAAATAAGATAAATTTTGTCAATACATTCTGGCTATCTGAAGCACTAAATCGTTGAATACATTTTAGCAATTTTCAAAACTTGTCGTCTGCTGTTGTCTTCTTTCTCAGTAATAAAAACATGATTTGACAGAAATTAATTCAGTATTGTAAGGGTTAAATATCTATACAGAAAATGCCTTCGATAAATAAAAAATGTATCGAAGCAAGCAGCTTCATATCATACATGGTCAAACAAGAAAGATGCTTTATTTTAGCATACAACATACAGGTCTGTACGCAGGAATTATTTTAGGGGGTTTCGTTAACGACGGCACGAAGGGCTAAACATTGTTTTTGCACATCCACGGACAGACCTCCGCAGATTAACCCTTTCACCCCTAAGTAACTGGAATGGATTTTGATTTGTTAATTTTGCAACCAATCTAAATCATCACAAAATGATTTTCAGACCAGTCCATTTATGAACATGGGGTGTTTTTGTTCTCAAAATTATGAAAATTAATTGCAAAAAGTGCAGATCCTGATGAAACGGCTCGTTACGAGCCGGCTCATCTGGATCTACACTGTTTGCCAATACCACTATACAGGCGGGTTAAGAGTAAAATGGTTAAGGGGGTGCGTACGCACCCGTCGCACCCCCTCTGCGTACGGGCCTGACATACTGGATGAAATCATTAAAAAATACAGAGGAAAATTACAATTATACAGCTACTCGCGCTTTTACACACTGGAGAAAATACTTGTTGCCAATGCCCACAAGCGTATATAGAATTCATTTGTTTCAACATCTTCACAAGTTGAAATACAGCATATCTAGGATTCTGTAAACAAATTGTAATGTTGTTTTGATCTTGCTGTGAATAAAACATAAACGGTGTATTCTCTGATTCACAGATTCATTTTGGTCTACAAGATAAAAAATGCAATAATCCTGGTTTTATCATAGCGAGTGACACATGTTGGTAGATTGGCTGTTCATGACAGGGACGGATCCAGCATTTGGGGAATGGAGGCGGTTGTCTAGTTGCGAAGGTAACTCTTGTAATTACTCCCGTACCGTCCATAGTTAGGTACGGGAGTAATTTCAAGAGTTACCGTTCGCAACTAGGGGGTTCTCATATTTTTTAGCTCTTCGAAATGCACTTTCCTGTCTTTTACGGCTTTTAAATTCAGACTCCAACTGGTGGTAAACTGTGATCTATGTAAAATCCGTGGTTGTTGCAACCCCGGAACCCCCACCCCCCCACCTCCAGATCCGCCCATGCATGATGACATAGCCATATCAGGAAGTTTTCAATACAAGAGAAATTCAAATGATTCTCAGCATTAGCTCAGAGCAAATGTAGACTTGCAAAGAAAGCATAATCGTTTAACCCTTTGCATGCTGGGAAACTTGCTGGGCTATAAATAGTTCAAAAATAGCGAACAGAAATCATCATATTTTCTTTTATTTCTCCTTATAAATGTCATGAATATGTCTTGAGGACTCGATTCTAATGAAATTCCAAGACATATTTACAGGAGAGAAATAAAAAATATACTCTTAATTTGTTTGGCGGATATTTTCACCGCTAACATGCAAAGAGTTAATATTATATAATATTGGTACTTCAATGTTGATTGTCTTAATTGTCATTCCTTCATGGTGTATTTGCCAAGTGTATGATAATTAATTAATGTGTCTATTGAAATGGCATAATCTGTCGTGTATCTGACGTGATAATATTCCTATTTTACACCTACATTAAATGGTTTGATCAATAAAATATTTATTTGGGCCCTACCCAAATTTGTAAGGCTGATAATCAATTTAAATGCAGACTATCTTGGTAAACAGAATGACCGACCTTACACGGTATATCTTGTATTCAGTGTGACTTGCGTACTAGAGATAAACCTATACATATTGGATAACCCTAATTCAATTGGCACCATTTTCACCCCCTGACATTTGCGATAAGCGAATGGTAAATAGAGAATAGTAGGTTAGTGCCGTGAATGGGAAAAAATATCTGGCAAGGCTCAGGAAACGGGATGGGCGAGGCTCTGCCGAGCACATCCCGTTTCCGTGCCGCGCCAGATATTTTTTCCCATTCACGGCACTAACTTACTATTCTATTTATCCCGTCAACACCTTCAAATGGCTGTAAAATGCAAAAATTATATTGACTGGATATCAAAAATGTTTCACGGCACCGTGTTTCACGGCACATATGCACTGTGTTGACGGGATAAATTAAAATTATTATAATAGTTTGGCATTGTAGTCAGTTGGTCGTTAAAAGTTAGCATGCCTGCAATGCCATTGATATTACACCACAATGGAATGTTTTATCAAATACATAGCAATTATTATGATTTTTCAAGGTGTGCAGAATTTTCCCTATTGTCAGTAGTTTAGTCTGACCTTTGGCCCATGAATATATTTTCTTGGAGACAATTCCAATGTTTTATTGCTGAAATAAATTGAAAGTTGTTTAAATATTGGCTGATCCCCAACAATGCTTAAAGCAAAATGATTTTTATATGAATTAAATAAGCATATGATTGTGTCATTATTTATCCAGTTCTAAAAATTACGAGTGCCCTCTATATAGATATAATCATTTAGTAATATTTATTTTACTGATATTGACTCGCGGTGGTATCAGGCTATTTTCATATGCAAATGAGGCACTATATATTTTAATTATTTATACTAATTAAATGCATCACCTGAAAAAATAATATTTTCGACAGATTATAAAGTATGGTCATTGAACATCAAAACATAAATACAGAGAATAAATAGTAATGTCCGTTAACATTTTAAGGAAACACAGTTATCGCCCCTGATATCAGTGTGGAAATTTATGTCTGATACGAAATGTATAATAATGCCAATCAATACATGGGGTAATAGTGAATGAATGTTTATTTTGCCAGAAAATGTGTCAAATGATGTCTCTGATATAAAGAATATTTTGTGCCTACTGAGCGGGCATGTACCTTTAAGTTATATATTATCTTCTTTCTCAATAAAAACCTGGCTTGACAGTACAGTGTTGTCAAAACATGTTTTTAATGATAAAAATTGATAATAAACAGTAGACAACATAAATTAATTCAACAATAAATTTAGAACCAAATGACCTAGGACTTGGGCAACAGGGGCCCGTTTCACTAAACTTTGTATGACTAAAATGTTCGTAAGTGCAAATTTAGGATCGTCTGTAAATTGCAATTGATGGATTTACATTTATTGAGCACAGGCTGCATATGCAGCTTATGCTTAATAAATGTAAATCCAATAATTGTTTACAAGAAACCATTGTTAATGTGAAATTTACAGACTATCATAATTTTGCACTTACGAGCATTTTAGTCGTACAAAGTTTTGCGAAACGGGCCCCTGGGCAGCAAAGAAATGCAACACTATGTATGTTTGCATAGTGGTTAACACATATAGATCTACCATGTTTTAAATTAAGCCCTCTATCAATTAAAGGCACACTGTCTCAGATGATAGATGTGTCATACAGTCAAAAAGGAGTTTGTGAGGTAACCGGTTATATAATATCACAGACTGTGATGATCAGGGGAGATAATTGGGTTATATGTTTTGCAGTGCAATTTGTGAACCATGAGTCTTATTTGTTGTGAAATTATCATTCTATGCCATATTTATAAAAAAAAAAAATTCTTTGTACTTGTAGACCAATAGCACAAGAAATTCATTTTTGTCTCGCCCGCGAAAGTGGAAAGCGAGACTAAGGTTTTGCTTTTCCGGAGTCGTCATCATTCAATGTTAAGTCTTCGTGTTACAGTCATTACTTCAACACTTATCAGCTACAGTCATCAAACTTTATACATACCTTTACTATGATATATACATGAATATAGGACTATTCTCGGGGGTCAAGGTCAAGGCCCCAGGGTCAAGGTCAAGGTGGAACAAGGCGAGACATTTGATTCCGCGGAATTCTTGTCTATGGTTACTCATCTGTGCACGTGGGTTCATAAACATGATACAAAGCTACAGGTAAATTATGTTTTGCTTATTTGTTTCGTCACTTTCTGCTTATATCTCAGAGCCAATGCCTTTACATTTTTGATGAATTATAACCATCTGCTCTGATTTATACCTGCTCAGTTGTGAGAACTGTGGCCATGTGGCCGACTCTGTGTTTGTAGGGCCTGTTCAGTCATGTTGCTGACTGTCTGTGTTTGTAGGGCCTGTTGAGCTTTGTGGCCGGCTGTCTGTGTTTGTAGGGCCTGTTCAGCCATGTGACCGACTGTCTGTGTTTGTAGGACCTGTTCAGCCATGTGGCCGACTGTTTGTGTTGTAGGGCCTGTTCAGCCTTGTGGCTGACTGTCTGTGTTTGTAGGACCTGTTCAGCCCTGTGGCCGACTGTCTGTGTTTGTTGGGCCTTTTCAGCCATGTGGCCGACTGTTTGTGTTTATAGGACCTGTTCAGCCTTGTGGCCGACTGTGTGTTTGTAGGGCCTGCTCAGCAATGTGGCCGACTGTTTGTGTTTATAGGACCTGTTCAGCCATGTGGCCGACTGTTTGTGTTGTAGGGCCTATTCAGCCTTGTGGCTGACTGTCTGTGTTTGTAGGACCTGTTCAGCCATGTGGCCGACTGTCTGTGTTTGTAGGACCTGTTCAGCCATGTGGCCGACTGTTTGTGTTGTAGGGCCTGTTCAGCCTTGTGGCTGACTGTCTGTGTTTGTAGGACCTGTTCAGCCCTGTGGCCGACTGTCTGTGTTTGTAGGGCCTGTTCAGCTTTGTTGCTGACTGTCTGTGTTTGTTGGGCCTTTTCAGCCTTGTGGCCGCCTGTTCAGCCATGTGGCCGACTGTCTGTGTTTGTAGTGCCTGTTCAGCCTTGTGTCCGACTGTCTGTGTTTGTAGGGCCTGCTCAGCAATGTAGCAGACTGTCTGTGTTTGTAGGACCTGTTCAGCCATGTGGCCCACTGTCTGTGTTTGTAGTACCTGTTCAGCCTTGTGGCCGACTGTCTGTGTTTGTAGGGCCTGTTCAGCAATGTGGCCAACTGTTTGTGTTTGTAGGACCTGTTCAGCCATGTGGCCGACTGTCTGTGTTTGTAGGGCCTGTTCAGCCTTGTGGCCGACTGTCTGTGTTTGTAGGGCCTGCTCAGCAATGTGGCCGACTGTCTGTGTTTGTAGCGGACCTGTTCAGCAATGTGGCCGACTGTCTGTGTTTGTAGGACCTGTTCACCAATATGGCCGACTGTCTGTGTTTGTAGGACCTGTTCACCAATGTGGCCGACTGTCTGTGTTTGTAGGACCTGTTCAGCAATGTGGCCGACTGTCTGTGTTTGTAGGACCTGTTCAGCAATATGGCCGACTGTCTGTGTTTGTAGGACCTGTTCAGCAATATGGCCGACTGTCTGTGTTTGTAGGACCTGTTCACCAATGTGGCCGACTGTCTGTGTTTTTAGGACCTGTTCAGCAATGTGGCCGACTGTCTGTTTGTAGGACCTGTTCAGCAATATGGCCGACTGTCTGTGTTTGTAGGACCTGTTCAGCAATGTGGCCGACTGTCTGTGTTTGTAGGACCTGTTCAGCAATGTGGCCGACTATCTGTGTTTGTAGGGCCTGTTCAACCATGTGGCCGACTGTATGTGTTTGTATGACCTGTTCAGCAATGTGACCGACTCTCTGTGTTTGTAGGGCCTGTTCAGCCTTGTGGCCGACTATCTGTGTTTGTAGGGTCTGTTCAGCAACATGGCCAACTGTCTGTGTTTGTAGGGCCTAATTAGCAATGTGGCCGACTGTCTGTGTTTGTAGGACCTGTTCAGCAATGTGGCCGACTGTCTGTGTTTGTAGGGCCTGTTCAGCCTTGTGGCCGACTGTCTGTGTTTGTAGGACCTGTTCAGCCATGTGGCTGACTGACTGTGTTTGTAGGGCCTATTCAGCCTTGTGGCTGACTGGCTATGCTTGTAGGGCCTGTTCAGTCATGTGGCCGACTGTCTGTGTTTGTAGGACCTGTTCAGTCATGTTGCCGACTGTATGTGTTTGTAGGTCCTGTTCACTCATGTGGTTGACTGTATGTGTTTGTAGGGCCTGTTCAGTCATGTGGCCGACTGTCCCGAGGACAACGTGAAGTTCCACCTGGACATCAGCTACTTTGAGATCTACAACGAGCGCGTGCGGGACCTCATGCAGCCAGAACACATCCGTAATGACAAATACTCGCTGAAGGTTCGGGAGCACCCCAAGGATGGGCCATACGTCAAAGGTATAGTGTACAATCTCCAGCAGGATAGCTTTTATAGCATTTACATATTCATCCTCTGTTCTTTTTGTAACACTTACAACTTTAACCCTTAGACCGCTATCTTATTTTGTCTGCTGTATTTTCGAATTTCCATTTTTATCATCAAAAACATGCTTTGACAGAACATTAGAATAATTTACAACATGGTTTGACAGCACTTCATCGAGCCACTTGAAGTGCTGTCAAACCATGTTTTTATTGAGAAATAAGGCAATATATAAAAGCAACAGCAGACGACTATTGTTGTGAGTAGCAGTCTAAGGGTTAACTGCTCTTTTGTCTCCTTTCTCAATAAATACGTGGTTTGACAGCACTTTGGAATCATTTCCATTGGACGAGAAAATGTAAAATAAAAAATAAACAACTGACGACAAATTTTAATTTAGCATTGGAATGGTTAAAACTTTATGCTTTCATCATATATAGCTTCCTGAGGTTATGCAGATGCACACATGTTTTTTTATATAGTTTCCATCTGACCACAAGGTCATGGATTCTCTCATCTAATTCAGATTCGCATTGTTATTTGATAAAACTTTAACCTTATAAATAGATACAGCTTTCATACGTTATATGATTCTTTTATGGAACATGAAGTCACACAATATATTCTTTAGCTCTTTATTGTAAAGGGCCTTTTGGATGCAATTTTGTTTCATATGCACAGTATAGTCCATGGCAATCTAACAAGACTGGTGAAAACCATACGCCAATATTCCATGTCTGTCACAAGTTACTGAGGTTTTAAGTTCTGCATATTTTATGACATCACAGTTCCTGCTTTAAAATGCTTTGATTTAACGACGGCACTGGCTCGATGTCCTTGCATGTCAGAACCGACTATTTAAGTCCCCATCCAATAGGACTAGGCTAGCACGAAGTTGTCTTGCCGACAGCGGTCGAGGTGGGTATTCGAACCCGGGGTCTCCCGATCCGCAGTCTGACGCTCAACCTACTGAGCTAATCCGGCCACCCCACAGTTCCTGCATAATCTAAGCTACTTTAAAATTAAACCGATATAACTTGTGACAGAGATGGAATATTTGCATGTGGTTTTCACGTGTCTTGTTACATTGTCAAGGACTATAATGTGCATATGAAACACAACTGCATCTGAGGGGCCCTTTAGATTGACATGCTTGTGTCTGTTGTGTACATGGCAGATCTGTCCTGGCACCGAGTGACCGACATTGAGGAGATACAGGCATTGCTTGACCAGGGAAATCAATACAGGTACACTGTCTACCCCACCGGCGGTCAGCATGTTCATATGATAGTGTAATATCCTTTTTGTGGAGTGACTGCAGAATTCGTGTCCGCCCCATTGTGGACAACACTAACCCTGACCTCACCTTGGTATATCCCTGATATCTAAACCTAACCATGAGCTTCATGTTAATGTTAGGAGCTATATTACGCTAAAACTTAAAGCTAGAACCTTTTTTTATGGCTCAAATCTTAATGTTAGTGTTAGGTCAGAAAGGTGGCGGACCAATTCTGCAGTCTAGTCTTTTTTGTTTTTTACTTGTCTAAAGCAGTATATTACACTATCCTATCAACAAGCCGACCGCCTGTGTTCTGCTCCACCCATTCATAGGGATGGGCCGCGGCCTAGGGGATATGGCATTGGGCTTCAATACTGGAGGTTGCAAGTTCAATCCTCACCCTAGGCGTGAAAACTACTAACATAGTGTTTCCATCTCACTGCTCTGTCGGATGAGACTTTTGCTGGGACGTTAAACTCATTCACTTTCGCATTCACATTTTTCCACCCATTCATGAAGATAACTCTTTGAATCCTAATTAAATGACATGAACCCTTCCATATATGTGGCTGTGACTGGATAAATGGGGCTTATTGTTTTGTGATCTGTGTAGCTCCTGATCAAATATCACACTCCTGTTAGAAGCATGACACGTGTTTCATTGATGGAATGACGAGCGGTGCATATCCTGATCAGACTGTGCGGATGCACAGTCTGATCTGGATCTGCACTGGTTGCAAAACACATAAGCTCCATTTGTCCAGCCACAGCCACATATCAGTTTTCAAACTAGTTCATTAATAAAAAAAATGGATAATTTTGTAAAGAAAAAAATCAGATATCATTTACCAGCAGTGTAGATCCTGGTGACTTTATGTGCTGGTTCATCTGGTCATGCACTGTAATCAGGCCTCGACAAATTGTTAATTTTCCACTTGGATTTTGTGGGTAGCAAGTGGGAGTGGGTGGCAGGTGGGTTGGAGGTGGGAGTGGGTGGCAGGTTTCATTTGGCTTATAATGAAGGGTGGGAATTGGCTCGAACACCTTCCAATATGGTCCGGGTGGCAGGTGGGAGAGGGTGGCAGGTTGGAGTGGGTGGTAGGTGGGAGTGGGTGGCAGGTGGGAGCATGTGATGGGTAATTTAACGATTGGGATTCATCCTTACTGGTATCCCGAACGGAGACCTGGTTTGGCCCTCAGGTACGTATTTGGCATTCTTGTATGCGAGTGTTAAATCTGGTTATACCCCTTATATAAGTAATATGATTATTCATAATCCTATTACTTTCAGGGGAATGGGCCAAGTGACTTTGGTGTGGTATGGTGTGGTATGGACCTGGCACCATGTCTGGTTATTCTAATTTTAGGGCTGAATATACTTATTTTGAGAGTAGTGGTAGAATACAGGACATTAATACTGAAGGTTGTGAGTTCAAAACCTACCATAGGGCATGCAAAAATACTTTCATAGTATTTCCATGCAACTGGTGCGTCGGTTGAGACGTTAAACTGTAGCCCCGACCCTTGCTGTTGCTGGGATGTTAAAGTCCATTCATTTTCATTTTTGTCGAGGCCTGTGTAACCACTCTATCAATTGTATGTCATCGTTACCAGGGTGACCGCAGAGACGTACATGCATGATCACAGCAGCCGGAGTCACGCCATCGTTACCGTCTCCTTCACTCAGGTAACATTGGTTGTCTAGCCTTATCTGTAGATTAACCCTTAGACCGCTACTCACAACAATTGTCGTCTGATGTTGCTTTTATATCTTGCCTTATTTCTCAATAAAAACATGGTTTGACAGCACTTCAGAATCATTTCCAATGGAAATGATTCTGAAGTGCTGTCAAAGCATGTTGTAAATTATTCTAAAGTGCTGTCAAAGCATGTTTTTGATGATAAAAATGGAAAATAGAAAATAAACAGCAGACAACCAAAAAATTAAGATAGCGGTCTAAAGGTTAATCCGTGTTCATTTCTCGTCATATCAAAGCAAGAGCTCACTCCGTCACAAATGTTAACAGCCTCATTTCACCAGTCACAGACATATATACAAAAAGATGAAAAATAAATGTCTTTCTTTGTAGCTCCTTCACCCCCACCCCCACCCGTACCCCTCCTCCAAGCCTTCTGATGATGCATATGCCATATTGTACAGGATCATAAGTGATCATTTAATACAATATTTATTATTTTTATGATTTCATTAGAAACAAGGCTATGCTGAGTATATTATGAAATCAATCGGGTTTAATAAATATTTTTAATCAATACAAATGTTAGATTTTATTTATTGCATAAGCACAGCGTCATACATAGAACCTGTACTGATCACCTAAACCATTGTTTTCTGTAGCCATCTCATATATATACTTTTAAGGAGAGAAACGATTCAATTACAGTACAGTAGAACTTCGATCGCTCGAACCGGCAACGGAATCGAGTTTGAGTTCGAGCGATGCATAGTTCGAGGGAATGAAGTTTCAAAAATGTACTGTCACATTCAGTCAATAAAATCACTTATGTGAATATATGAGATGACCGATGTGACATGCCATTGTATATGCATTACATTTGGAGGGAGAAATGTAAAATAACAAATACAAGTTGCTGTTTTATTCAATATTTACATGTAATTATACGTCAAATAAACCGCTATGTTCCGCTTTGCGTCTATACATAATACTGGTATTCCCAGTGTCTAAAAATAGCACATAGCACAGTGGTTGGAATAAATATACAAACGGAAAATATAAACGAAACAATGTCAGTATACAATTATAAACACTATAAATTAACGCCTGAAGAATTCCATGATCTCGGTTTGTTTGTTATTGGCACATCTTCTGTCAAAGTTAAATTTAAGTAAACGTTTGTTCATGACACATAACGCATTCAAGTCCTTTTCACTGTGGTTCACGCCGCTATTGTTTGCGATTCGTGATTTAATGTCATCCCGCGTCAAGGGAAACTACTCAACGCGACCGCCCGCAATGGTGGAATTCGCACCTCGTTAGACAAACAGCTGATCACAGACTTACCTGTTCGAGTTATTAGCGGTAATTACCACTGTTTGACCGTCCACGGGACTAATCCACAGGTTCGACTGTTCGAGTAATTCATAGTTCGAGTTTAAGGTGTTTTATTACATGAATTATATAGGAAATTTGCCGGGACTGTCGAACCAGTTCGAGTTTTCCATGGTGTTCGAGCCAGACCTGTTCTAGTTATCGAAGTTCTACTGTATTATGAAACTTTTGAAGAAAAAATCTATATTTTCTTCATTTCATCTTGAAAGTATTTGTTGTTACCACTCGTTTGAACCGTCTTTGACGGTTCAAATGAGTGGTAACAACATATACCTTTATGGAGAAATAAGCAAAATAATTACATTTTTTCAACAAATAATATCATATCATTAATCTGAAAATTGGGTCATTACACCGTTTAATACTCTTGCCAAAGCCCATTTTATCTGTTATACAGTCCTAATATAGCGTGTGTATTTGTCAGGCGCGACTGGAGGAGAACCTGCCCAGCGAGATTGTGAGCAAGGTGCACCTGGTGGACCTGGCCGGCAGGTAAGATCACTGCAGCATCTACCATGATCACCATACAGGGGTGTAGCTAGCCAATTTGAATCTGCAGACCCGGTTGATGACTTCGAGCACCGTTGGTGCGAGTATGCTAGAGGGGTATGGGGGCATGCCCCCCCATAAAATAAAATAAAAACTAGAAGGTAAATGATGCACTCTGGCACATTTCAAAACACCTTTTCTCGAAAAGTGCCTTAATGCAGCTACGCGCCTGCCATAGTGTTGGCACATCATTTGTGTATAGGAAAACTAGTAGTTTTAGTTTGGTTGCCAGGTAAGCGGGACTTCCTTTGGTAGCCGGATTAACTCAGGAGGTAGAGCGTCGGACTGCGGATCCGGAGACCCTAGGTTCGATTCCCACCTCGAGACGCTGCCAGTGGCTGATTCGGCATGTCCTTGGGCAAGACAACTTCGTGCTAGCCTAGTCTTATCGGATGGGGACTTAAATAGTCGGTCCGGACATGCAAGGTCATCGAGCCAGTGCCGTCGTTAAATCAAAGTATTTACATATTTAAGAAAATGTTTGGAACAATTTTGTGCAGTCTGATCAGGGTCTACACTGGTCACAGTTAAATTAATTATTCAACATCAGCCAGCCGAGTGTAACCATCAGACCATCACACAAACGATCTCAGTAGATCATACACTGTAGCCCAATATGATAATGTTCTGCTCACACTTCATGGATGTACAGGCCGGTCAGTGATTAGGCTGGTTGCATATATCATACAGTCTCTTTTCTATCAAAAGTCCTAAAACCATGGGTCACCTATTACCATGGTTTTACAGCTTCAAGCATAGGTTACCATTTGTTTGTGTAGCTGCTTAACCCTTTCACATGCCTGTATAGTAGTATTGGCAAGCAGTGTAGATCTAGATGAGCCGGCTCGTGACGAGCCGTCTCATCAGGATCTGCACTTTTTGCGCAAGTAATTTTCATATCTTTGAGAGCAAAAACACTCCATTTTCATAAATGGACTAGTCTGAATAACATTTTGTGACGATTGAATTGGTTGCAAAATTAACATATAAATATCCATTCCAGTTACTTAGGAGTGAAAGGGTTAAAATGTTATTGGGCAACAAGTCCCAATGTATGGTGTGCATATGGCGCATGCCCCTTGCAGATGTGGATGGTAGTTGAGTTGTCCTTTCACCAAAATTATTGCTTACGCTAGTTTCTCGATCGATGAAAGAATGGCATTTCGTCTCAATTAATCGCATATTGCGACGCTTTCGCCAATATGTATTAATTAATCATTAAATGTTCAGCGCTATATTTAGAACTGATTGTATGCCTTGTTGTCATCAGTTCCTAAGACGCAAAGCATATTACCGCACACACACACGTGCTCACTCACTTCGTGTCACACTGCTAATCATATAGTAGTATAGCGATTCGAAATCAAAGTTAGGGGCGGAGCTTCGCGACTGGACGGGTAAATGATAAGTACGTTATAGTTCACATATTTAATTTTTAATAAATTTCTTGTTTGCTAGCACTCGCTACAAAATTAATTTATTAAAAATTCAATATATGAACTATAACTATTACTTATTGTACTGTTGTGCTTGATGGATATTATATCGTTGTACATCCACTGATGTCTTTTGGGCATTTTCTGTATTCCACACGTGTCCCATAACACGTCCAGTGTCTAAATCACTGGTGCTGCACTCCGAGCCAGCGTAAACTGTTTCACATTGAAATAGTCGCCAGATTCCTGATGAATTCCCAAGCAGCTACATGCAGCATAAAGACATTTTAATCCGGTGGAAATATCTTGCGGTTACTAAACGAAAAATTAATTGATGCGGTAGCTCTAAGTAGATCTGAGTGAGTTTCTTATCCAGAAACCGGTGCATTTTTCGATGTGTAACATTTTACGCCGGTGCGGAGTGCAGTACCAGTGTCAATGGTAAATAGGAATATGGTACCAAGTCTAGATCTGTTTATGCTCTAGCTGATCTACAGGCGTGGATCCAGGCATGTCTAGCATGCGCCCCCTCTAAAATTTTGCCAACTTTAGATTTCAGCCCATTTTTTGCGTAGAAAGATCTTGTTATTTTTCTTATTTCTCACCCGAAGTGTATGTTGTTACCACTGAGTTGAACCGTCTCGACGAGACGGTTCAACTGAGTGGTAACAACATATACTTTTAATGAGAAATGAGAAAATTTATTTCCCATTTACAATAGAGAATCCACGCCCCCTCTGTATACGCCCCTGATCTGGATCAATGCTGGTTACATATACAGTAACCCAAGATCTGTCAGCACACGAGCAATATTTAAATTTCTAAATAAAAATAGAAAGCAAGAATTTCTATTGCGTATATCAAAACCATTTAGTTGTAAATGCAACATGACACCCAAATTAAACTTCCCATAAATTTGTACCATTCAACTTGGGTGCATGCTTTTATGGCACTTATTAATGGGTAATAAATTTAATATGAAAGCATTTTAAACAATGGAGTGTATTTTAAATATATTTTATAACTCTCAGTGAGCTATCTGTTTACAAACCACAAATTCTTGTTTTTTTTATTCATTCATATTAGGTCACCAACGTATTGCGCTGTAAATTGTAAGCCGTACTTAGAACATTCAGGATTGCACTTATTTAAATTCAATTTCATGTTACGCCATACTCAAACCTACATAAATATTTCAAAAAGCCACTCTCCGGTTGTATAGATAGGACTTGAAGTGCGCCTCATCGTAATCCCATTGGCGTCCATCACTGGAAAATAGATCTTAACCCTTAGACCGCTACACACAACAATTGTCGTCTGCTGTTGCTTTTATATCATGCCTTATTTCTCAATAAAAACATGGTTTGACAGCTCTTCAGAATCATTTCCAATGTTGTAAATTATTCCAAAGTGCTGTCAAAGCATGTTTTTGATGATAAAAATGGTAAATATATAGAATAAAAATCAGACGACAAAAATTAAGATAGCGGTCTAAAGCTTACAGTCAACATTTGCAACTACTAGATCCAGTTGAGCTTTCTCGTTACGAGCCTTCTCATCAGGGGCCCACGGTTTCACTAAACTTCGTACAACTAAGAAGTTTGCAAAATTAAAATCAAGAACAAATTCACATTAGCAACGGATTTTGATAAATCTTTTGTTGATTCGTTCAAATATAGTAACCACGAGATGTAGTCAGTAAATTATAACATTTAATAGTGCACCCTCATGAAAGTGTTAAGTTTAAAATAAAAATCATGATCATTATCTGCACTGTTCGTCATTCCATCAATGATAGATCGTTATCAGGGGGCCGTTTCACTAAACTTTGTACGACTAAAATGTTTGTAAGTGCAAATTTAGGATATTCTTGAAATTTCAATTATTGGATTTACATTTATTGAACATAGGCTGCAGATGCAGCCTATGTTCAATAAATGTAAATCCAATAATTTTTTACAAGAAAACGTTAATGTGAAATTTACAGACTATCATAATTTTGCACTTACAAACATTTTAGTTGTACAAAGTTTTGTGAAACGGGCCCCAGGCTACTGGAGTACACTATTTGATCAGGAGCTTCACTGGCCGCAAAACCCATAGGCCCCAATTTTCCAGTCACATCCACATATAGGTTGTCATTTAGACATGGACAAATAAGTCTGCAGATCCTGATCAAACTTTGGATGAGTTTGATCCTGTGTCTAGCCTGTTTGTCCAATTTGTATATTTGTGTATCGACTATCTTAATAACCTTTGACACATCCTTGATAAATAGGCCAGAGTATTTTACTTTCATTGCTTTTATAAATATATACAAGCATTTCTAATTGACGATAGATTAAACTCGACTCACCTGATCTTCTAATGTCTATCTGTTATGGTACATAGTGGCCGCCAACTGAGAAAAGACACCTACTGTCTGTTTCACGAAACCTGCCCATATTTTACGGATACATGTATATCCACAATGTAAAAACAATTATTTATTTAAGGGGTCATTATATTTTAACCATCCGAGCATCCGTAAGGCATATGCGTTCAAGTTTTCAATAACACCTTAACTCCTTCACCAATTTCACTGGGGACTTATATTCACCTTGTTTGTAAGGCAAATGCGTTTAAGTTCATAATGTTTTCTCAATAACTCATTAACTCCTTCACCAATTTCAATCATATTTGCCCACAATGTCTGTCTAGGGTGGTGCTTTGTTTCGCATACGGCCCACCACGAACACCCAAGGTCAAGGTCACTGAGGGCTTACCGTATGTTCACCTTGTTTGTAAGGCAAATGCGTTTAAGTTTTTAATGTTTTCTCAATAACTTGTTAACTCCTCCACCAATTGCAATCATATTTGCCCACACTGTCTGTCTAGGGATGGTGCTTTGTTTCTGTATGAGTGATTGGCTTGGAACTTGGAACGCGCATGTATCTCATCATTCATATTTTCATTTCCCACCCCACCCATGCTCCCCCACCCCCAAGGTCAAGGTCAAATAACTTTGAAAATTCACATTCAGTAGTTGTGTGCGCGTTTCTCCATTCCACTATAACTTCTTTACTGTATGAGCGATTGGCTTGGAACTTCATGTGCATGTTTCTCATTCATATCTTCATTCCCTGCAGACCGATGCTCCCTCCGTGCCCAATGTCAAGGTGAAATTGTACCAAAATAGTGGTTTCTCTAGGTTGTATTTTGAAATCATAAATGTTTTCTTGTGAATTAAACCTACGTATGGTTCAGGCGCGGATCCAGGATTTCGGGTTATATTAGGGGGGGCGTAACTATTTTGCAATACTTGACTATATTATCGAACGAGCTAAGCTCGTTCGATAATATAGTCAAGTATTGCAAAATAGTCGACCGAGCGGAGCTCATGATAGTGCTAGGGGGGTATGGGGATTTATTTGGAAATCTACATCGCATTTCTTGCGTTTTGGCGCATTTTGGAGCAAAAATATTGACACTGTCACAGTATGTTTAAACATGATTTTTGATTGAAAACGTTTAAATTTTGAAACAATAAGACAACGACCGAAAAATGCATGGAATACATGACACTTGGCATGAAAAGTGCCTTGTAACTTGTAAAAAATCTTTACTCGGCAAATTTTAGGGGGGGCGTGCGCCGGGTCCGCCCCCCCCCCTGAATCCACCCATGTGGTTCATCTAATTGGTGACAGTATGGTCAGTGATATCTGTAGCTGTCAGTAAGACTGCAGATACAGTACGTACCTCTCCCTGGGTGGGGTTGCGGTGTAAATGTACTATGGGTGGTGGAATTTACTATAGGAATGAATGGCCTTTTTGTGGAATTTATCGGGGTATAAACTTGGAAAAGTCGCGGGAATACTGGACGAAGGCCGCAAGGCCTCGTCCAGTATTCCCGCGACTTTTCCAAGTTTATATCCCCGATAAATTCCACAAAAAGGCCATTCATTCCTTATAATTCCAGCATTTGAAATAAATTAATCAAGAAAATGTGTTTATTTTCCGTTTTCTTAAGAATTATTTTAACTGCACCTCACGGTTATGGAAAGTAGTTCGGCGTGGGAGTTTACTGGGATATAAATTTTGGACAGAGACTTGCTACGGACCAATCAAATGTTAGGGAATTGTGTAAATATTTTTGTGCTGGAATTATTATTATATTATCAGCAAATTACCGAAGCATCGTAAACATCAGTAGATTAGAAATTATAGAGTAAAAGTTAAACGGGACTTATTTATAAATTCACCCTGTAGTTTGGATAATCATGACTCATAACATCTGGACATGTGTGGACAATTACATCAGTGACGCACGTGTTCACACCACAGCATATATAGAAGGAAATGAAACACGGAGCTGTTTATAGTGCTGTTGATAGTGCAACACCTTGCTGTTTATAGTGATGTAGATAGTGCAACACCTTGCTATTTATAGTGCTGTAGATAGTGCAACACCTTGCTGTTTATAGTGCTGTGATGTGCACAACTTGTGCTGTGATAGTGCACAACTTCTGTTTTATAGTGTGTAGAAATAGTGCAACACTGCTTGATAGTGCAACTTTCTGCTGTTTATAGTGATTAGATAGTGTTGAACCAACCTTGCTGTTTATAGTGCTTGTAGATAGTGTAAACACCTTGCTGTTTATAGTGACTGTAGATTAGTGCAACAGACCTTGCTGTTTAATAGTGCATGTGATAATTGTTGCAAACACCTTGCTGATTTATAGTGCTGTAGATAGTGCACAAACACCTTGGCTGTTTATAGTGCTTGTTAGAGTAGTGCAACACCTTGCTGTTTATAGTGCTGTTTAGATAGGCAACACCTTGCTGTTTATAGAGCTGTAGATGTAGTGAAACAACATTGCCTGTTTATTGTGCTTGTTTGGATAGTGCAACACCTTGCTGTTTATAGTGTGTAGATAGTGCAACACCTTCGCTGTTTATAGTGATGTAAGATAAGTGCAAACACCTTGCTGTTTATAGGGATGTAGATAGTGCAACACCTTGCCTGTTTTATAGTGATTGTAGATTAGTTGCAACACCTTGCTGTTTATCGTGCTTGGTTGATAGTGCAACACCTTTCGTGTTTAATAGAGCTGTTGATACAGTATGCAATAACCTTTCTTGTTTATAGAGCTGTTGAAATAGTGCAACATCTTGCTGTTTATAGTGATAGTAGAATAGTGCCAACACCTTGCTGTTTATAGTGCTGTAGATAGTGCCCAACCACCTTGCGTGTTTATAGTGCCTGTTAGATAGTGCAACACCTTGCTGTTTATAGTGATGTTAGATAGTGTGCAACATCCTTGCTGTTTATAGTGCTTGTGATTAGTGCAACCCATTGTTCCCTTGTTTATAGAGCTGTTGATAGTGCAACACCTTGCTGATTTATAGTGCTTGAAATAGATAGTGCAACCCTTGCTGTTTTATAGTGCTGTTTGATAGTGCAACACCTTGCTGTTTATAGTGCTGTAGATTAGTGCAATACATTGCTGTTTATAGTGCTGTTGATAGTGCAACACCTTGCTGTTTATAGTGCTGTAGATAGTGCAACACCTTGCTGTTTATAGTGATGTAGATAGTGCAACACCTTGCTGTTTATAGTGCTGTAGATAGTGCAACACCTTGCTGTTTATAGTGCTGTTGATAGTGCAACACCTTGCTGTTTATAGTGCTGTTGATAGTGCAACACCTTGCTGTTTATAGTGCTGTTGATAGTGCAACACCTTGCTGTTTATAGTGCTGTAGATAGTGCAACACCTTGCTGTTTATAGTACTGTTGATAATGCAACACCTTGCTGTTTATAGTGATGTAGATAGTGCAACACCTTGCTGTTTATAGTGATGTAGATAGTGCAACACCTTGCTGTTTATAGTGATGTAGATAGTGCAACACCTTGCTGTTTATAGTGCTGTTGATAGTGCAACACCTTGCTGTTTATAGTGCTGTAGATAGTGCAACACCTTGCTGTTTATAGTACTGTTGATAGTGCAACACCTTGCTGTTTATAGTGCTGTTGATAGTGCAACACCTTGCTGTTTATAGTGCTGTAGATAGTGCAATGCAAATTGCTGTTTATAGTGCTGTAGATAGTGCAACACCTTGCTGTTTATAGTGCTGTTGATAGTGCAACACCTTGCTGTTTATAGTGCTGTTGATAGTGCAACACCTTGCTGTTTATAGTGCTGTAGATAGTGCAACACCTTGCTGTTTATAGTGATGTAGATAGTGCAACACCTTGCTGTTTATAGTGATGTAGATAGTGCAACACCTTGCTGTTTATAGTGATGTAGATAGTGCAACACCTTGCTGTTTATAGTGATGTAGATAGTGCAACACCTTGCTGTTTATAGTGCTGTTGATAGTGCAACACCTTGCTGTTTATAGTGCTGTAGATAGTGCAGCTCCTTGTTGCTGTTTATAGTGCTGTTGATAGTGCAACACCTTGCTGTTTATAGTGCTGTTGATAGTGCAACACCTTGCTGTTTATAGTGCTGTAGATAGTGCAACACCTTGCTGTTTATAGTACTGTTGATAGTGCAACACCTTGCTGTTTATAGTGCTGTTGATAGTGCAACACCTTGCTGTTTATAGTGCTGTAGATAGTGCAACACCTTGCTGTTTATAGTGCTGTTGATAGTGCAACACCTTGCTGTTTATAGTGCTGTTGATAGTGCAACACCTTGCTGTTTATAGTACTGTTGATAGTGCAACACCTTGCTGTTTATAGTGCTATTGATAGTGCAACACCTTTCTGTTTATAGAGCTGTTGATAGTGCAACACCTTTCTGTTTATAGAGCTGTTGATAGTGCAACAAAATAACTTTGAAATTTCACATTCAATTGTAGATGTGTGGGCATATCTCTATTCTCCTATGACTTCTTGACTGTATGAGCAATTGGCTTAACATTTGTATGTGCAAATTTATGATCCAACCACCACAGCGATGGGATACATGCCGTTGGCAGCATTATTGTCTGAAATTAGAAATCTTTCCCCTTTCTAAATCCCCATTGACATCTTTACTTTATGTGGATTTAACAGGGGGAAAAGAGAGAAGATGTCTATGGAGATTTAACATAGGGAAATTGTTTTTTTCGCAATAAAATCAATATTGAACCAAATTACACAAAATAAAAAGAAGTCTCATTCTTAAATTTTGATAATATTTAATATTATGAAAAAAAACACTGCTCCCCTCCACCCCGAGGAATTAAGTAGAAATTTACTTTCTAAAAGGTATTTTTGGACAGCTGTCCACACATACTTTGATTCTTCTTTGACCCGAGTGTCCTCACAGTGTAATTGACCATATGTATTGAAAGTTTATGGGATTAAAAAGTCACGTTATCCCACCTGTTTTAGCAATGACTTCACCGTCATGTGTTGATTCACCCACTGCATTACGATTTTAGACATTCTTGCTTGAATGGTTTTTAATAGTATAATATTTACTTCTCTAATTTTCTTATTTCTCAATGAAAGTATATGCTGTGACCACTCATTTGAACTGTCTCAATGAGACAGTTCAAATGGTGGTCACCGCATATGTTTTTAATCAGAAATAAATAAAATATTTACAATTTTCTGCAATCCAAACTATATATCCTCAGAAAGTAATTGATATATGAATGTAACCAACTTTGACATTTTGATATGACATGGACAAAATTAATCCAGTTATAATTAAATATGCTTAAACCTCATTACTAGGTATGGGCTATATATTTATTATAATATCAATCCCTGGACTGTGCAATTTTCTGAAATAGTTGGTACAGTAATATGCTACACTGGCATGCATAAATCTGATTTGGTTCGGGATATCAGTGACAGGATTATTGACACAAACATTGTATACAGTCGCAGATCCAGGCGGGGGCGTGTCCAGCATATGCCCCCTCTAAAATTTGCCTTGTTTAAATTTTAGCCCACATTTTACGTGGAAAAATCTGATTATTTTTTGTATTTATCACCCAAAGTGTACCCCTTATGTGAGTATTACGACAAGAAATGAGAAAAAAATTGCAGAAAAATGTTTGGGAATGAGTTAAATGTACACAAAATGCGTTCTTATCTTCAAACTTTTTCCTACCTGTACCAAGACTGAATAAACAGTTAGATACAAATGCACTTTCAATGAATTAGCATTATTCGATCCCACTAGCACAATTTGATATTCACAGGGATAGGCGGCGGCTCAGGGGTAGAATACAGGACTTCAATACTGAAGGTTGTGAGTTCAAAACCTACCCTAGGGCATGAAAAGTACTTTAACCCTTAGACTGCTATCTTATTTATTTTGTCGTCTGCTGTTATTTTCTATTTTCCATTTTTATCATCAAAAACATGTTCTGACAGCACTTTAGAATAATTTACAACATGCTTTGACAGCACTTCAGAATCATTTCCATTGGAAATGATTCTGAAGTGCTGTCAAAACATGTTTTTATTGAGAAATAAGGCAAGATATAAAAACAACAGCAGATGTCTATTGTTGTGAGTAGCGATCTAAGGGTTAATAGTATTTCCATCCCACTGGTCTGTCTGAGTGTCGGATAAGACTTTAGACTGTGGTCCCGTCCCTATATAACCTTAGCTGTTTCTGGGACGTTAAACCCCATTTGTTTCATTTCATTTCCTTTATTCGACACACCCCAACAGATTTTAGGAATGTTGACAATCATGTGTATCTCCTTTACAATTGAGAATCCACGCCCCCTCTAAACCAAAATCCTGGATCCACCCCTGGTCTAGTAAGAATAATAAAAATTATTTGTAGATACTGCCATGTGATTGTCTTGGTGAGGTTTGTCTGCTTTGTTTTCAACATAATGACCACGCGACACAATATTGTTACCTACGACATGGGCAGTTAAAAACCAATTACCAGGTATAAAGGTGACTTATCGTCCCTGACAGGTCTTTGTGTTGGCAATACGAATCTTTGACATAAGCTTGTCATAAACTTTTGCCACGACCCCCTGCATGTAAGGGGAGAATTAACCCTTTCAACCCTAAATAACTGAAATGGACTGTGATATGTTAATTTACCGACCAATCCAGTCATCACAAAATAGTTTTCAGACTACCCGGTAGTCCATTAATAAAAAATGGGGTGTTTTTTAAAAAAAAAAAAAAAAATATATATGAAAATTACTTGCAAAAAGTGCAGATCCTGATGTGACGGCTCGTTATGAGCCGGCTCATCTGGATCTACACTGTTTGTAAACACTGCTATAGAGGTCTGTAGTGTTGAAAGAATTAAGTGTGATTGTTGTGGCAATGTTTATATTCATGACTATGTTAGTTGTGCAGACAAGTGTATTGTTTAGACATTAATTACATGTGTACCCAAACTTCTTGAAGACAAATTATCTTACAAGTACTTAGCTCAATTTGTCAGTCTGTCCGTCATACCCGTGATACTGTCTGTCTGTCCATCCGTTGATCTGTCTATGTCTGGCATGCCACCCCTGTAGCCTATTTCACCAACATTGCAAAGTATACTTTTCTAGCAAAGTATACTTTGAGGAAGACATTTTCAATTTAAAGATAAATTTATATTTTTATTATACTGAATTTATTACATTATCACAGCCATTTTGGCTGTGATAATGTAATAAATTCAGTATAATAATTCTGCATACTTTTAATCATCAAATATATGCATGCAGTTGTTAGTTCTATATGAATTAATGCATTGCAGGAAAAATAAATGATTACTTCCTCAAAGTATACTTTGCTAGAAAAGTATACTTTGCAATGTTGGTGAAATCGGCTACTGGTAAGATGGTTGCATAACGTCGCTGTTCTTTGAAAACCTCGTAACTCATTTACGCCGCCAAAATTATTATACGATAAACATTTAGTCCAAATCAAAATACATTATCTGTGAAAATACCGGACATATAAACAATTCCAAAACAATATTTTTTTCGATAATATTAAATTAAAGGAAAATTTAAGAATGAACCTTCTTTTTATTTCGTGAAATTCGGTCAAATATTGATTTTATTACGAAAAATTAATTTGTCTATGCAAATTTAACATGGGGGAAAAGCAGAAGTGGAGGGAGCTGTGGAGGGAGTCAACAAACAAAATTTTTTGCAAATTGACTCGGAAACCTGGCTAGATATCTTGGAAATGATCTAACTATAAGCAAACAAAAGTTAAATTTTGAAAATCGGTCCAGTATTTCTGAAATTCTAAAAAATTTCCCCATGTTAAATCCCCATAGACATCTTCACTCTATCACTCCGTGAAGATGTCTATGGGGATTTAACATGGGGAAATTGTTTTTTCGCAATAAAATAAATATTTGACCAAATTTCACGAAACAAAAAGAAGGCTCATTTTTAAATTTTGCTTTATTTTAATATTATCACAAAAAATATTGTTTTTGCATTGTTTATATAGCCGTAAAATTTGGGCAGGTTTCGTGAAACAGACAATACCTAGTTTTATTTGGTTCCAGAGTAGACAAATTTGTCTTACGAGGTTTTAGAAGAACAGCGACGATAAACGTTAAAACATAATTCCAGCACAAAAATATTTACACAATTCCCTAACATTTGATTGGCCCGTAGCAAGTCTCTGTCCAAAATTTATATCCCAGTAAACTCCCATGCCGAACTACTTTCCGTAACCGTGAGGCGCAGTTAAAATAATTCTTAAGAAAACGGAAAATAAACACATTTTCTTGATGAATTTATTTCAAATGCTGGAATTATAAGGAATGAATGGCCTTTTTGTGGAATTTTTCGGGGATATGAACTTGGAAAAGTCGCGGGAATACTGGACGAAGCCGGCTGTGACATTTTGATTTTCACGAATGGCCATTTTTGCAAACGTTATTTTTATGTAATAGCCATTTTTTCTCAAGTAAGTCGTGTGACAATTGTATCTTGTGAACCTGCTCGTTTAATATATTTATGTGCGGTGCTTGTAATTCACTAACGGGGTGAAACTTCCTCTGTAATGGTATTTGCTAGGTGTAAATATGGGAATAAATAAAGTATTCAAGTTGCTGAAAACTTTATAAAACACTAGATTATATGTGGCTGAAACTGGAGAAACAGGGCTTAATTGGTTTGAAACAAATGTAGCTCCTGATCAAATAACACACTCCTATACCCTGATCGTGATCTATATTCCCTGTTAGAAGCATCACGGGTGTTTTATTGATGGAATTGCGAACTGTGCAGATCCTGATCAGACTGTGCGGATGCACAGTCTGATCTGGATCTACACTGGCCGCAAAACCCAATAGACAAATTCTCCAGTCGCAGCCAAATATGTATTTGAATTGCGTATCATACTGGAACAGGTCGTTACCTGCTAGCAGTTAAGAGTGAAGTATACACCGCAGCGTGATAATAACCTTTTAAGTACCAACAATAACAGATTTGTGGCCTCGTATCGAGGGTTCAATCTAATTTTCATCGTGTTTCAGCTACATAACAATGTAAAGAAAGAAAGAAACAACCAATGCTTGGATGGAGTTTCCCACTAGCAATTATGTACAGCAACACGTATCATATTATGCTTTGTATACACAAATCATATTTGGGCCTCCGGCTGAGAAAAGGTGCTTTACAATGTTTGCGACCAGCGTAGCCCCAGATCAGCCTGCGCATCCGCGCAGTCTGATCAGGGCCTGCACTGTTCGCAAGTCAGTGAGTGAAGTAGCTGCGTAGCCGCCGACAAAACTATTAGACCATGATCATACTGTGTGATTATAAGCAGACTATCCAAAACACCGGTTATAATTGATGCAGCCAGAATTGAGTTCTAAGATAGCAATCAGGGCCCGGTTGCTCAAAACATTTGTTAGCTTAACAGACTGTTAAATCCTTAACAATGTTAAGGATTTAACAGTCTGTTAAGCTAACAGAAGTTTTGAGCAACCGGGCCTATGACTGTAGCTGTTGCTGAGACATTAAACCCCACTCATTTCATTTCATTTGGTACCAATAGAGAGGCTTTCCGCTAGTAAAGGGTTAATTCGAGCTGGACGTCTGTCACCTGTCGGTTTAAGGGAGTAAGCACAAATAATACACTGTAATAGATACTTACCAAAACAATGAAATATTTACCATATCAGTTTCTACCAGTTTGTAAATGAGTTCCCACTTGACTGCATGTGTGTAACCGATACATAGTATTTCTCACTGCACTATCAGTAAAGGGGTTATTTGGAAACAAAATCCTGTTACATTCTTTGCAATTTCATTGTGGAAAAGTCTGGCAATAGTGTGAACTATTTTGATCAATGCAAAACCATTTGTGGCATGTTAACCCTTTCAACACCAAGTAACTTAATGGGCTGTTCCATGCCACTGTTTCATGCTATTTCATTGGTCCATTCAAATTTTCAGGCTATTCCATTCTTCATAAAGGGTATTTTTTTCAAATTTGATAACTATTAACAAACAGTGGAGATCCTGATGAGACGGCTTGTTACGAGCCGGCTCATCTGGATCTGCACTCTTTGCAAACATTGTCTCTATAGAGGTCTGTGGTGTTGAAAGGGTTAAATAAGAAAGTTCTACTGGTTAGTAGACACACAAGTAGGTCATACAAGTATGCTAATTAATCACTTTGATTGTTTGATATTAACCAACTACATATATTCGGAATACGCTTTTAAGCGTATGCAAATTTTAAAATATTTCCGTTTTTATTTTTTTATTTCTCATAGAAAACATATGTTGTGACCACTCATTTGAACCATCTCAACAAAACGGTTCAAATGGTGATAACAACATATACTTCTGATGAGAAGTAAAGAAATTATTTGAACTTTTCCATCAGTGAAATAGGGAATCATCATCATGTAATATTTAACTCTGAGCCACTGCCAAGCGAGAAGATTCATTACGCAAACACGTCTTATTTGGAATTAATAAATCACTGAACTACTTTCGGCAAGGGAGATAATCAATATCACGCGAACTATTTTCATACGAGCCAAGCGGATTGTTCTGTTTATGATTAGTATATATATAGTTTTAAGCTATCTCCTGTGATATATAATGATACATTACTTTGTTATGTTATGGGTACTAATACATGTTGTTTCAATAGCGTATCTCTGTAACGGTATTGTTGTAGATGGAGTTGCAAATAATTTAATAATTATTACGTTCAAATGGTGGCGTAATACTGATAGCACTTCTGTATAACTGTGATTGTCATAAATGGCGCAACAGTCGTGAGGTTAAGGTCGCCGACTTCAATGATTTAATTACCGATTCCCGAAAGCGTCGGGGGTTCAAACCTCGACGTGGTATAAAAAAAATTCTCCATATATATTATTTTTGTGATTTTAATATTTTTTAATATTTTCACAATTTTATGATTTTAATAAAAATACCTATAAATTGATAGAAACTTACCAACAATTAAAGTGTCTGTCTTTAAGTAATATATACACAGACAGTTTGTTACTGATGTTTTAAGTTTAAGTAATATATACACAGACAGTTTGTTACTGTTTTTTAAAGTTTGAGGTACTGTCTATACTGTCTATACCATATAATGTTTTACTGTCCCAAAATCTTTTTTTTTTGGCTGTCACAATTAATTAATTTTCGGACAGCAAACATTTTTTTATGAATTTGAAATAATTATTGTCCTCCATCTGCTCACAACACTGTTCGAACTGCGCCTGTGGCTACCACGACCAGAATTCACTGGCCGCAAACACAGTAGCCATCGGCGTCTATTTATTAAATTATTATTTTGTATTTTATTTGAATTCCGCGTGAACGCTGCATTTTGTGTCAACACCATTTACAGAAAATATTGGTGATTTTCTAAACGAATATCGGAGAAATGCGGCTATATATTTTGTCAATTTTCAACACCATTTACGGAAAAAGATTACTGATTTTTTAAAACAATATCGGCACAACTAAATACGGTGATAGAATTTTTGTCAACTTTTCAACACCATTTCCGGAAAATATTACTGATTTTCTAAAAACAATATCGGCGAAGGTGTACTGAACTACTCTTTATTTTAAATAACCAGCCGTCTAATAGATCTGTGTATAATCGAGAGTATATCGTTAATTGTCATGTTGTCTCCGACAGTGAGGTGTTGCGGCACACATCAAAACGACACGTCAATTTCAAAACATTGCCTAAGGGTCACAGCTGTGTGGTGTCATCAGATCAACACCTCGTCACACACAACTACGCATTATCGATTTTTTCCCCACACAAAGCGACGTGTATTTACAACTAGATCTGTGTAATGTGTCGGGTGTAGCCAAAGACCATACATAAATTCGTAATTAGTCACAGATGTAGCCTTAAAATATAATCGATTTCCTTAAATTACGTCCGCATGTTGACAGATATTTCAGAGCAGACGTCATCGTAATTTGCCGTTATTTATTTCCAAAATTAACCATATATTCTGTAAATGGCGTTGAAAGTTGACAATAAATTAAGACCAGATCAGTACGTTAAATCGCTATCGACGACAACTGACGATCCGATGAGAGAGTAATACCGTTTAAGCGTATCCAATGTTAAATATACATCGTTATTTTTTTATGACTTTCGTAGTTTTTACCGAGAAATTCAAACCGTTTCCAATTATTGGGGAACATAATATCATGATTAGCACATCGTTTCACTAAGCGGGGGCTACTCAGGAAATGGGATCACACGGTCTATTGTTTGCACTGGATTAATGGCGGCCTCCATGAGGTCTCGGGTAAATCTTATTTTTCAATAATACGACTGTGGTTTCTTCCTTTTAGTGATAACCATGTTCCAGCCGTTAACACTTATTTAGCAACATTACTTAATATGTAGTTAGTCTGAACATTCTGCAGAGAAATCTGAATTGGACGGAATCGAGCGATGTTTAAACTTTGTCCGGTTCATATGCACAGGTCAAAATATGAACTGAAAATGGCGCTTTGTGTGACAGAAATCCGTACGCGGACGAATAAAAAATTTTTTTTGTTATAAATATCACATACAGCGAAACAGCGGTAGCATCTACTGTTTTAATAATATGCATACATATTGTAATTAATGTTTAATAGTGATATACTTATGAATAATATACGATACTATGGTTTATACTCCAGCACTATGTTTTTAGGCTGTGTGATTTGCCTCAATATAAACTGGATTAATTAATACTTATATTCATGCGCTTCATGACAACATCATTACATTTAAAATATACAAATATTACTTAAAGGGGTACCGATATGATACATTTTAATAACATAAATATTGAAAATACACATTACAATCGCTTACAACATAAGTTATTGATTGAAAATAGTCACTGCATCGTGACCTAGTTGACCGCATTACCTATTGCGCGGTAACCTCATCAAACCCCCTGTTTACATAGGTAACCGGGGGTTTGGTGAGGTAGGCTCGCTAATACAATGTTTGCGTAATGTTTGTGTGGCGAAGAATGAAGATCAGTAATCAGTAGCCGATTTCACCAAAATTGCAAAGTATACTTTTCTTGCCAAGGGAGAAATTTTCAATTTAAGGATACTTTTATTAATTATACCCCCACAAACAAAGTTTGTTGGGGGTATATAGGAGTCAGCTTGTCGGTCGGTCGGTCGGTCTGTCGGTCGGTCGGTCGGTCTGTCGGTCTGTCTGTCGGTCTGTCGGTCTGTCGGTCGGTCTGTTGGAAATTCCCTTCCGCTCTATATCTTCTACACCGATGCATGGATTATCAAATGGCTTGGCACAAATGTTTCTCATGATGAGAAGGTGTGTCGCGATCAATAACCACACACCTACGTCCAAGGTCAAGGTCACATTTGAAGGTCAAAGGTCAAACCTATCGAAATTCCCTTCCGCTCTATATCTTCTACACCGATGCATGGATTATCAAATGGCTTGGCACAAATGTTTCTCATGATGAGACGGTGTGTCGCGATCAATAACCACACACCTACGTCAAGGTAACCACACTACGTCCAAGGTCAAGGTCACAGTTGAAGGTCAAAGGTCAAACCTATTGAAATATAGTGTGGCATATAGTGTTTGGACCGTCCGTCCGTCTGTCCATCTGTCCGTCCGTCCGTCACACTTTTCGGTTAACCAATTTGTTAACAGTTTCTCAAATATGCTGCAGGTGGCATCCGCGTTCGACAGACGCATTTCTTGTTCTTACTTATCTGCACCTTATTTTCCACATTTCCAGCAAAAACATGTTTGGGAAGGACGATGGGCATCATCGCCCACGAGACAATAACAATCTGCTGCTAAACATGTTTCTGAAAAGAAATGAAGACAATTTGAAAGACAGCCAACATAAATATTTTCATTCCCCTTGCAGGATAATTATTATTTTTACTGACGACTCCACACTGTGTTCAACATGCCTCACTGTTTTATTCTCCATCAATGTATTCCCACTTCCACTCCGAGTGTCGGAGCATTGGGTTTCCCATAGAAATGATATTGTGGGCCGACATGTCGACGTCGAATATCCCCCACCCTTGGATTCCTGACTGTGGGAACATTATGGATGTTTCTTTCTTTTATTCCCCTGTATAGCTACTGCTCTCTTGGGTGGGGAAAACATTGACACGTACATTATGGTAATATTGACCACCCATCTGTATCAACACCAATATATAAGTGGCTGTGCCTGGAGAAATGGGGCTTATGGCTTTTGCGACCAGTGTAGATCCAGATCAGCCTGTGCATCCGCACAGTCTGATCATGACCTACACTGTTCACCATTCTATCGATGAAACACCCGTCGTGCTTCGATCAAGCAATATAGATTGTTATCTGGCTACAGGCATGTGTATTTTGATCAGAAGCTGCGCTGATCACAAATCCCATAAGCCCCATTTCTCTAGTCTCAACTACATAAGCTTCATCACCAATATCTATATGTAAATTCAGTGAGCGGGCTGACCCAAGTTCCAAACCCGACTTCCGGAAGCGACTGACCGAGGGCTCGAACATCAACAAGTCCTTGGTGACGCTAGGATACGTCATTAAGGCACTCGGTA
Organism: Conchocele bisecta; assembly: GCA_029237695.1. NCBI lineage: Eukaryota > Metazoa > Mollusca > Bivalvia > Lucinida > Thyasiridae > Conchocele > Conchocele bisecta. The sequence continues at coordinate 45,968,044 of CM055269.1, forward strand.
AGTCAGCTTCATCTGATGGACAACAGTTGTCAACAATTGGAAAGGATTCTAAAGTGTTGTCAAGGCATGCTCTTGAAAATTGAGTTTATCTTTTTTGTATACGTTATTTTGTCATGGAACAGCAATGTTGCCTGTCAAGAGCTTGATGTTGTTGACAACGTCATGGAGATTAATGACATTAAACAGACATCAACAAAACAACAAATAGCACATCACATGGTACTAATGTATTTACTAAAGCATACTAGAGACAATTGATGGGGACTATAATGCACAGTGCAATGGTGATCTAGATATCTTTACCCTGTTATCATCGGCAATGCTGTGGTATCCCATGTGATATATGACTTCCAACCATGACGTTATCCAGACAACTACCAAAACAGAAATCAATGCAGAGAACAAACGTCAAGATTGGAATTCAACTAATCCAATCCTATATAGCTTAATGTTAGTGCTGCATTATTCATTCAAATTACTACTCATCTAGATCTAAAATTCACTGGCCGGACGAGTGGATCTGTCGAGGCCTGGAGAATGGAAATGATCTGGTCGTATGCTGTTCACTGTAGTCACCCTAGCTGCACGTTTAATAGGGGCCGTTTCACTAAACTTCGTACGACTAAAATGTTCGTAAGTGCAAAATTATGATCTGTAAATTTCACATTAACAATATTTCTTGTAAACAATTATGCTCAATAAATGTAAATCCATCAATTGAAATTTCCAGACGATCCGAAATTTGCAAAGTAGATTAATATTGTACGGCACAGTATTGATGTCATAACAGCCGGTTGTGAAGGATGACATTCCATTCATATTGCCATGTTTGTTCTACAGATATATAAGACACGCCATGTGATTTTGCCTCTAAGAACATGTGCAATTTTTCATGAAATGTTTACAGAAACTGTAATATTTTCTGTCAATGACGTCGAAAGTTGACAGAATTTTCATAGCAAATGTGGAATTAAATTCCACATTTGCTATGAAAATTTAGTCAACTTTTGACGTCATTTACGGAAACTATCATATGTTTTGTAAATATTTTTCATGAAATATCACACATGTTCTTAGGATCAAAATCACATGGCTCGTCTCATATGAAGATTATTCTGACCCCAGCAAACACATACAAGAAATCTAATCCGAAATTTTATATGCATCGGGTCTTGACACATCCAATCGTCCGCTCGTAATTTTTCTATCGTGTCGAGTGCTAATTTGAAGAGACAATGCAGCATAAACATTAAAGCATATAGGAATGTATGAGTTGAAATCTAATCTGTAAATGCATTATGCATTCTGACTTCCGACCAATCATAGAAAATACATCCTTGAATCATGAACTCATTAGACCGCTACACACAACAATTGTCGTCTGCTGTTGCTTTTATATCTTGCCTTGTTTCTCAATTAAAACATGGTTTGACAGCACTTCAGAATTCTAAAATGCTGTCAAAGCATATTTTTGATGATAAAAATTGAAAACAGAAAATAAACAGCAGACGACAACAAAATTAAGATAGTGGTGTAAGGGTTAATGGATGGATCGATGGATGTGGCAATGCATAGTACATTTTACTGAATTGCTTCAAAAGAATAGTTTCAAATCTGCATATTCGAGATGTAAAGCTGATTTGTGGCAGTGAATGGAGAAATGTGGTTTATGGTCTTCACGGCCAGTGTAGACCCAGACCAGCCTGCACATTCATACTGGGTCTGCACTCTTCGCCAGTCAGTCATTGAAACACCTAACATGATTTAAGCAAACAATATGGATCCCCATATAGCTGGTGATGTGTGCCAGAATACAACCAGGTGGACTGACCACAATTGCTATAAGACCCATTTCTCTTGTCACAGTCACATTTGTAGGTAAACATGAAGATGAGTCAGGCATACCTATAATGCATTTATAAATATGTCACATCCTCAACTAATGTCGATCATTAGGTCACACATGCTGGGGTACGTTTCACTAAACTTCTTACGACTAAAATGTTTGTAAGTGCAAAACTATGATAGTCTGTAAATATCACATTAACAATGTTTTCTTGGAAACAAGTATTGGATTTACATTTATTGAGCATATGCTGCATATGCAGCCTATGCTCAATAAATGTAAATTCATCAATTGAAATTTCCAGACGATTCTAAATTTGCGTTTACGAAGATTTTAGTCGTACAAAGTTTAGTGAAACTGGCCCCAGGTGTTCGCCTGTCGGAGTCAACTCGGTGTAACAGCAGACGACAAAAATCACTTTCAAGAACCCTGGCTGTGTTCCTATGACTGCTTCAATAATTTAGAGCATTTTACTATGAAAACAAATTACATGTATTTACTTTTGTGATTTTCTTCGATCACACTATGATAAATACCTGCGTAGATTTTTTCAATGTTTACATATACGCCACCTGGTGGGTAAAAGGAAAAGACAAAGTTTTGTCAACACTTGCACGTATTAATCTTTCAACGGGAATGCGACGTTTTTAAATAGGATTAGGAACCACCCGTGAGAACGTCATGTGGCTTCTGTGTCATGCTGTTCTTTGTCAATGTTCTATCTAGTCCATATATTTTAGATCACTGTTAATCGATTGGTAGCAATTTGAAGTTTTTATTATGCCCCCTGTGCGATATATGCGACACTTACACAACCATTAACATGACCTTAACCTTCGCGAGGTCGCAGAAACACAGATGGACACTCTGTCCATTTGTTTTACAGTCAAGTCTGCCAAGGGGGCAGATCCATGTTTACAAGCATAATGTCTACATGTAGTTGTGAGTGGGGCATATGATTATAATGTTTCTGAACACTTTCACAAACTTTTGTATTCAAAATCAGGCAGTTTTGATTGGTTGAGCCTGAGCTTGATTCAGAGCAGGAGACACCACGGGTATCTAGCACTTGATGTCCAGTTTAGAGAGGTTCCACTGAAAAACAATTGTCTGATGCATGTGTATGTGCTTTGCAATCGTGAACAGACACCACCATTAGATTATGATGAAGTACATCAAAACTAGGCACAGTAAGATTGTCTCTGTGTTCGGTTTAAAGAGATTCTACTATGCTTTTTTTGTGACGAAGGCCCTTCCTGTTATGATCAGTAGCCGATTTCAGCAAAATTGCAAAGTATACTTATCTAGCAAAGTATACTTTGATGGAGTAATCATTTATTTGATGATATTGATGCATATATTTGATGATTAAAAGTATGCAGAATTACTATACTGAATTTATTACATTATCACAGCCAAAATGGCTGTGATAATGTAATAAATCCAGTATAATAAAAATTTATCAAAGTATAAATTGCTAGATAGGTATATATATACTTTGCAATGTTGGTGAAATAGGCTACAGAGCTATTTAGGCCAGAGTTTGTTTTTTGTTTTTATTTGTTTCTCAGATTTTTCCAACAAATATGTCCAGAGGAGGAAAACCCCCCCCCCCCACCCACCCAAAAAAAAACAAAAAAAACTGACGCAATATTAAACAAAGATATAAACCAACTAAAAATCACCATAAATGTGAATAGAACAGTAATGTATTACTCGTATATATATATATATATGTATATACAGTCGAACTTCGATGGGTCGAACCCTGGTAAACTCGTCAGCCATGCTTGCCTCGAACTAGCCTTTAGGTCCCGGCAGAATTCCTATATAAATACGTTAAAACTACCCGGTATAGGTCGAACTTGTGAAAGTCGAACAACCCTCAATGCCTCGAATCACTGTCACGCCCGGTCGTGTATAAATCCACTATAAACACCACAAAAACTCGAACATGTCAGACGATTGTCTCCAGACTAGTTGATTGACTTTCACACCTATTGTTAACCGGTTGTCAAACAAATCTCAAGTGGTCATTTGAGCATATACAATAACGGCAGTTGTGACCAGCATACGTGGTAATTATGCATTGACCAATGTCGGCGAAGTTGTTAGTTAATTAAAGTGGTAATTTATGGGACAGTGAATGTGGTTCCGGGTCCGAAGTAGTGATGGGGCGACTGGGCATGCATCTATTGATTTATCAGTGTATGACGGGTGATGAAATTTTATACCTACAAGCATGCGCATCATTTTATGGCAAATACATATTCACTCACAAAGATTTATATTTGATTAGATAAATATTTGTCATGAAATTACGCAAATGCCAATAGGTACAAAATCAGAGATGCTTTCACATGATCGTATCGGACGGGGCAATCAAGTCCGCCAATTGTATTTCGTAATCATTTTCTGTTGTTCTCATGTTCTATTGTTGTATAATGGCTATGTAAATAAAAACACACATGAGTTTGCCGCTTTCTTTATTTTATTAAAGCCTGTTTCTGTTAATAAATGACTGACAATCAACCGTAAATGCAAATGTAAGCGCATTTATATGAAACCACGTGTCGTAATGACGACTTGTTTCACTTAGTACACTGACCAACTCGCAGATCTGAAATGGTTACAGTAGAAAATCCCGATGGGTCGAACAACGGATGGGTCGAATTAAAACTTAACCCCGCAGGCTGTTCGACCTATTGAAGTTTGACTGTATATATATAAAGAATACCAGGCTAGTTCTTCTGATAAGTTTATCAAGCTAGGCTATGAAACAGGTGGCAATTCCGAGATTTACCGAGGAATTCCTACCCTTTCCAAGCTGTGTCTGATAAACTTAACAAATATCAATATGTCTGAATATATTATACAAACATCAGACTAGAAAGTCACTCAGATATAATATTATACAAACTCCATCAGACTAGAAAGTCACTCACCTATTCAGCTGGAATATCACTAGACCTTCCATGAGATTTTGAGTCTAATTCCATCTGCAATTTTTCACTAAAAGTGCTTCAGAAAAACGTACATATTTAGGAAATGACATCGATACTTTGATTTGTTATGTTTACATGTGAACTGAAGCTATGGTATCTTACTAAATCATTTTCCAAAAAAAAAAAAGAAAAACAATTTATTTTATTTTTTTCGCCAAAATTGCGGCGGCGGGTCTGAGAAATGAAAAATAAAAAAACTCCCGCCTTAGTTGGTTTGAGAAATTTCTAATGCAAAGTTCTTAACCAAATAACCCTTACAATGAGGAATTTTCCATTTTTCTCAACAAAAATATATTTTATTATCAGCCATGTTTTTTGTCGAGCCCACTTGCGGAAAGCGAGACATAGTGATGACAATGACGTGCGGGTGTCCGTGCGTCCATGTGTCTGTACGTCCGTCCGTCCGTCGTCTCTCCGTCCGTCTCCGTCCGTCTCCGTCCGTCCGTCCGAAATCTGTGTTAAAGTTTTTAAATACCTAATATCACTGCAGTCCTAAGTCACATTGACTTGAAACTTCATATACTTATTAGTCATCATCCATATATTCATGCTGTATCCCACTCATGCGGCCCCTGTGCCCAAGGTCAAGGTCAAATGACCTAGAAATTTGTGTTCTGAAATCTGCGTTAAAGTTTTTAAATACCTTTTATCTCTGCAGTCCTAAGTCACATTGACTTGAAACTTCATATGCTGATTAGTCATCATCCATATATTCATTCTGTGTCCCACTCATGCAGCCACTGTGCCCCTATGTCAAGGTCAAATGACTTAGAAGTTTGCGTTAAAGTTTCTGTCAAGATTTGCGTTAAAGTTTTCACATACCTACTATCTCTGTAACCATAAATCAGATTTGCTTGAAACTTTGTATGCTTATTGGGCATTAAACTTCAAATAAATACACTCTGAGACCATCAAATGCCTCGGCAGGCTCGACATGCGGGCCGCGGCCATCTGGTATTGAGAAAGAAGACATAATATAAAACAACAGCAGAAGACATTTAAGTTTCCCACATTCTTATGGTTAATCAGTTTGTCTAATTTATTATCCTCTCACAGATAGGCAAGAGGGGATACTTATTATAGCGTTAGTCCATGTACGTACCTGCATGAGTACATACATCATGCGTATGTTAGTAACATGTTTCATTTTTCAATAACTTATGAGCCACTTCACTGATTTTGATAATATTTGGTAAAAATCGCTTCAGTAATCGCTGAGATATTAAATAAAGTATGGTCTGAAGTGGAGGATTTGTTTTACCTGATTCAGTGCACCCCATTCAAATATCAGGTGTCCGTGACATACTATACCCACCGTGGGAATGGACTGTGATATGTTAACTTTCCGACCAATCCAATCATTAAAAAAAATATTTTCAGACTCTTCCAAAATATGAAAATATTTGGTTGGTTGGGAGCATGTGAAGGGTAATTTAATGATGGGTTTCATCCTTAACCAAATCCCGATATCTCTGATTTGGACCTCAGGTACATTTTTGGCTTGTTACTTGAGTTGAGAGTTGTTATACCCATTATAAAAGTAGTAAGATTAGTACTAACATATTACTTTTAGGGAGTGGGCTAAGTGACTCTGGTGTGGTGAGGACCTGGCACTAGGTTAGGTTACCGGTATTCTAATTTCAGAGCTGAACATATATTTTTCCTGTAAATATTTAATTCTGATTTTGAAATTTCTCCTCCATCCATACAGGTGAAATATTGGATTATATTAACCCGGCCTAAAATGACCCTAGTTGCTGAGAGGTCGTTAAACACCATTAACCCTTTAGAATAATTTACAACCACTTCAGAATCAATTCCATTGGAAATGATTCTGAAGTGCTGTCAGAACATGTTTTTTTTTTAGAAATAAGGCAAGATATAAAAGCAACAGCAGACGACAATTGTAGTGAGTAGCGGTCTAAGGATTAAATAAATAAATGAAATCTTCGACCCGTGTGTGCAAAAGAAATACCATGTCACAGGTTGCTGTGTAAACTAGAGAAAAATGTGTTTGTTATGTACTGAGTGGGTGGGTAAACATTGTCATGTCCTAGATAATAAAATTATGAATTTACACCATGAAATGTGGCTGTGACTGGAGAAATGGGGCTTATGGGTTTTGCAACCAGTGTAGATCCAGATCAGCCTGTGCATCCGCAACACTGGAGCTACACTGGTCACAAACCTCATAAGCCCAATTTCACGACCACAAATAAAGATAAGAAAATAAACTAGAGCAGCTGAAGCTGCATCAACGGTTTGAGGCTTGATGTACTGACAAACGTACACTGGCAAAGTGATTAGAAGACATTGCCAATGACGAAAACATATGAAACTCAAAAAGATTTGATGCAATTCCAATGAAATTGAAAAAATAAAGTTTTGTATTTTCAGAATCGCTTGACTATCCTAAGCATTTTTCATTATATAACGTTCTACGAAATGTGTACCGTTAACCCCCCAACCCCTAGTCTGACATTGAAGTTAAGACGATTCTAAAGCACTCACAGCATGTCAGTTCGTATATAAAACCAGTGTCTGATACAGCCCACCATACCTGTCTGGCCTCCACCTCGAAGTTTGTCAGCTGTACACACTGTTTCTAGGCGGCTAAGTTTATATGCTCGTTCTCAAACTTCAAATGCATGTAGCTCGCGCATTTGAGCAGATAGCTAAAAACTACCAGTGAACCGGAGATAGAGAATTTTATTGGCTTTTTAATGCAAAAAAAATATTTGAAATCGGTTGAATAATAAGGAAGTTATGACCATTTCAATTTTTTTTTAAAAATTTTAAAAACTTCAAATGCCTACAACTCTCTCATTTGGGCAGATAGCCAAAAACTACCAGCGAAACGGAGATAGAGAATTTTGTTGGCATTTTAATGCAAACAAAATATTTGAAATCGGTTAGATAATAAAAAAGTTATGACCATTTCAAATTTGAAAAATGCATTCGGCCTGTTTCGGCTTTCATCGGTATAATTATCATGATTATGTTGAACAACAAAGAAAATAAACTAGAGCAGCTGAAGCTGCATCAACGGTTTGAGGCTTGATGTACTGACAAACGTACACTGGCAAAGTGATTAGAAGACATTGCCAATGACGAAAACATATGAAACTCAAAAAAAATTGATGCAATTCCAATGAAATTGAAAAAATAAAGTTTTGTATTTTCAGAATCGCTTGACTATCCTAAGCATTTTTCATTATATAACGTTCTACGAAATGTGTACCGTTAACCCCCTAGTCTGACATTGAAGTTGAGACGATTCTAAAGCACTCACAGCATGTCAGTTCGTATATAACTTCAAATGCCTACAACTCTCTCATTTGGGCAGATAGCCAAAAACTACCAGGGAAAAGAAGATAGAGAATTTTGTTGGCTTTTTAATGCAAACAAAATATTTGAAATCGGTTAGATAATAAAAAAGTTATGACCATTTCAAATTTGAAAAATGCATTCGGCCTGTTTCGGCTTTCATCGGTATAATTATCATGATTATGTTGAACAACAAAGAAAATAAAAAAATGAAAGAACCAAACTTCAAATGCCTACAACTCTCTCATTTGGGCAGATAGCCAAAAACTACCAGCGAAGCGGAGATAGAGAATTTTGTTGGCTTTTTAATGGAAAAAAAATATTTGAAATCGGTTAGATAATAACAAAGTTATGAACATTTAAAATTTGAAAAATGAAAAAAAACAACTTCAAATGCATGTAGCTCTCTCATTTGAGCAGATAGCTAAAAACTACCAGCGATGCGGAGATAGAGAATTTTATTGGCTTTTTAATGCAAAAAAAATATATTTGAAATCGGTTGAATAATAAGGAAGTTATGACCATTTCAATTTTTTTAAAAACTTCAAATGCCTACAACTCTCTCATTTGGGCAGATAGCCAAAAACTACCAGGAAACGGAGATAGAGAATTGTGTTGGCTTTTTAATGCAAAAAAAATATTTGAAATCGGTTAGATAATAAAAAAGTTATGACCATTTCAAATTTGAAAAATTGAAAACAAACGTCCAAGTTTGAAAGACAATAGAATCAGAACTATTCAAGCCATTGCTCTGAAAAATATCATCTTCTGTGCGGATGAATGTCCCGCGTGACGCTGTCAAAAAATTATGTTGCTGAGATTAATGTACAAATTGGAAACTGTTTTCAAAGACCACCCGTTAAAATAAAATAAAAATCTGAAATTGTTGATTTTTTTCATTTTTCTCAATTTCACATGTCTATAGCTCTCTCATTTGAGCAGATAGCCAAACATTGTCAACAAACCGAAGATAGAGAATTCTCGCAGCTTTACAATTCAAAAAGAATTTTTGAAATCGGTTGGAATAAGGAAGTTATAGGGAATTATATGATATATGACGTCACTTCCGGTTTCGTAAAAAATGACGTCATGAGAATTCTGAAAATTGCGTTATTCTCGTTTTACTGTTGATGCGAATCGGTATGCAAAATTTGAAGTCGATCCGACCAGCGGTTTGGGCTGTAGACTGAAGGGCTGAATAAAAAAAAAAAAAAAAAAAAAAAAAAAACCAACGCAACGAAAACAAAAGGTTTGAGGAATCAAATTCCTCAAACCTAATTAGCTACAAACTGTTTGAATGCAGGTATTGAGAACATCTTGTCTCTCATTGATATAGTGGGTTGTGGTCGGGCGAACGAGACGGCGTAAATTAACGGTAGTGGTTCCTCCTTATAGGAATCACTATTTGCCTGGTTTGGCCCTCCGGTACGTTTTTATCTTTAGCTCTTTTGTTACCTGGGAGTTGAATTGGGTTATTGCCCATTATAAAAGTAGTAAGATTATTACTGATCCTACTGCTTTTGGGAGGGGCCAAGTGATTCTGGTGTGGCGAGGACCTGGCATCAGATCAGGATTATTCTGATTTCAGGGCTGAATATATAGTTTTGTTATTGTAAATATTCAGTTCTGATTTTGGGATTTTACCCCCATTTGTACATGTACTTGAAAATGTACATGTACTTGTACAGGTAATATATGGGATTTAGTACTAAACCCATTGACCCGGCCTTAAATGACAAACAAACATGGCCTTAAATGACCGTTAAACCCCAACAAACAAACAAACTCTCATTGATATACTTGTATGTTTATATGTACTTTAACCCTTTCAACCCTAAATAACTGGAATGGTTTTTGATATGTTACTTTTCCTATCAACCTAATTGTCACAAAATGATTTTCAGACTAGTCCATTTATAAAAAGGCAGTGTTTTTTCCCCCCAAAAAAAGAAAATTATTTGCAAAAAGTGCAGATCCCGATGAGACGGCTCTCCACGAGCCGGCTCATCTGGATCTACACTGTTTGCAAACACTGATATAGAGGTATGTTGTGTTGAAAGGGTTAATAGACTTGAACCATGTTCTTACTGAGAGAAAAGACAAAATATGAATTAACAGCAGACGACTATTTTCAGTTCCCGAATTCTAAGGGTTAATGCCTCCTGGTCTCGGGAGGCCTATAGTGTTTGGACTGTGTGTGTTCGTCTGAGCTTACAAATGGATACATATGTGGCTAGGAGAACAATGGGTTATGTAATATTCTATTGTTCCGTGATGTGAGTTTATGTGGCTAAAATGGGTTTATGTGGCTACAGAACAATAGGGGCTGCGTGTAGACTCCCTGAGGCTTGTACCTCTATGTCAGAAAAGCGGACGTTAAACCCTATTCACTCACTCACTCACTCAGAACAATAGGGATGAAAAGGTTAGGGTTAATAGTATAATAAAAATTAATAAATTTATCCTAAAATTGAAAATTTCTCCCTCAAAGTATACTTTGCTAGTTAAGTATACATTGCAAGTTTGATGTAATAGGCTACTGGTGTTGATGAATATTCGCCATTCCACCCCCCCCCCCCCCCCCACCCCATCCTCCTCAGTATGTGTATGACAATGTGGTTGAACAGAACTAAAACTCCAACCCCATGATGTACCCATGTTACAGCCGAGCGCTCCCTGTTGTCATGGAGCATAGACGACATGGGCTCCATGCAGAACTTCCAGAGCAGCGGGGATGGGGAGCCAGGCGGGGGCCAGTCCCCCGGGCCCCAACAAGCAGCGCCTGCCCTATATACCGTACAGGGACTCCGTGCTCACCTGGCTCCTCAAGGACAGCCTCGGGGGAAACTCGAAAACACTCATGATAGCAAGTAAGACTCGCACGTTTACTATGCTCAGCTCAGAAACAGTAGGAATTCTTCCACGAACCTCGCAATGCCTGCAAACCTGGCGAGATAGCTTGAAAATGATGTAATTAAGGAAACAAAAGTTAGATTTCGAAAATAGGTCCACAAATAAAAAAAATATTTTTAAAAAATCTATTTTTAGCCCCCATGTTAAATTCCCATAGGAAAATGTTTTTTTCACAATAAAATCAATATTTGATGGAATTTCATCAATTAATTTTTTTTGGGGAGGGTGACTTTTGTTATTGATGAAAAAGTTCTTGCATTTAAATATTTTTTAGATTTAATGTGTTTAATAGCGAAAAGTTTGTCGGCAACAAAACGTGGAACAGACAGTAAGTAGTCTTACCAAATAAACTAATATCAAATGATACTAGCCTGGACCCAGTTGCTCCAAACCTCTGTTAGCTTAACAGACTGTTAAATCCTTAACATTGTTAACCCTTAGCCTGCTGATCGCGTAAACTGTCGTCTGCTGTTGCTTTTTTTTTTGCCCTGTTTCTCAATAAAAACATGGTTTGACAGCACTTTAGAATCATTTCCAATGGAAATGATTCTAAAGTGCTGTCAAACCATGTTTTTGATGAGAAAAATCGAAAATAAAACATAAACAGCAGACGATAACAATTCATTCAGCAGGCTAAGGGTTAAGGATTTAACAGTCCGTTAAGCTAACAGAGGTTTTGAGCAACCGGGCCCTGGTGTTCTGCATGTAATAACAGTCTTGTTGCAGCTTGCAAACCCTCATGATAGCAAGTAAGGCTCCCAGCACTGATATGCAATGTAATGACAGCCTGGGGGCAACTCGAAAACCATAACGATGGCCTTTTTATAATAGTTTATTAGGCTTGGATCAGAAACGGTAGGAATTCCAAGGCAAGTCCATGAAATATTATGACAATGGTTTGGTACATGTATATACATATTTTATTAAATTATAAGTCACAACAATTCTGATTATGCAAGTCGAATAAGAAATTTGGATCAAATGATAACTATCTTATAGATAACTATCTTATAGAGTTCTGTCCTTGAACAAGGCAACTGGAGCCTGAGGCTGATGTAACTCTTACAAATCTTCCAAACAACACAATGGTTTCACTTGACAGCATGAGGCCCCGGATGTGATTTAATTTCAATATTATCCCAATATCCCTTTCTGTTGTCGCTACATTATATACATGTATGCCGCTCCATGTCTGCCCTGTACAGCGGTGACCCCGGCCAGCCAGTTCTACAGCGAGACCCTGAGTACCCTGCGCTACGCCCAGCAGGCCCGCTCCATCATCAACAAGCCCCGCGTCAACGAGGTCAGTCATGTACCCGACAATGTAATAATATGAGACATGACATGTGATTTTGTACCGTCGGACATCTGTGTAGTTTCATTAAATACGTTTACAAAATTTACAATATTTTTCATAAATAAAGTCAAAAGTTGACAAAATTTTCAGAGTACATGCACAATATAACTGCATGTACTCTGAAAATTTTGTTAAACTTTGACGCCATTTACGGAAAATATTGTAAATTTTGTAAACGTATTTGATCAGGTAGCTATCTGTGCAATGACCAAATACATTGTAGCTCTGATAAAATGTTATTACATTGTTGGGTATACGAGCTCGTATACCCAACAATGTAATAACATTTTATTAGGGCCCAGTTGCTCAAAACCTCTGTTAGCTTAATGGACTGTTAAATCCTTAACACTGTTAATGAGTTAACAGTCTATTAACCCTTTCACCCCTAAGTAACTGAAATGGATTTTGATATGTTAATTTTGCAACCAATCCAATTGTCACAAACGTGATTTTCAAACTAGTCCATTTATGAAAAGGGGTTGTGTTTGTTCTCAAAAATATGAATTTGTTTTTGCAAAAAGTGCAGATCCTGATGAGACGGCTCGTGACGAGCCGACTCATCTGGATCTGCACTGTTTGCACTTTCAGGTTCAAAGGATTAAGCCAACACTGTTAGCATACTTGTTGATTATATTCCAAAAGGTATTGCCTGATAAATGCTAATATCTTTTGATATCAAGGTTATCATTCCCCCATAGCAGAGCTCCAGTTAAGCTGCGTATTGGCGTATTTTACACACTTATTTTAGGAGAATACGCATTGATTATCAAAAGTGGGAGTACAAAATACTCACAGCAATGCGAAAATACGCATTGATTTTCGAATCAAGTAGTGAAAATACTGTAATAAGTTGAACATTTACTTAGTTGAGCTGCAAACTGTGTTTGCTTTTTGCAGCTCAAATAAGTGAATTTTCAAATTTGTTTTATTTTTTAACATTTATTCCCTATTTAATAAGGAAGAAAATCAATAATACATTTGTAAAAGTAAAATACTCATTGAATTTGTAATCTGGGGGTATACTACTCTTTTGACACAAAATTTATCTGGGGCTCTACCCCATAATCTAACCTGATAAACTTGATATCAAGTGTATTATCTATGTCAGTCACCCATATACATGTATTACCAGATCCAGTAGTTCACTTGGCTACATGCAATCTGTCCAAGCAAAATTCCCGACCACATGGCTTTGTTGACATTGTTTAACCCTTAGAATGCGGGAACCGAAAATAGTCGTTTGCTGATAATTCATATTTTGTCTTTTCTCTCCGTAAAAACATGGTTTGGCAGCATTTTAGAATCATTTCCATTGGAAATGATTCTAAAGTGGTGCCAAACCAAGTTTTTAATGAGAAAAATGGAAAAATAAAAAATATTCAGCAGACGACACAAATTAATTCAGCATTGTAAGGGTTAAGTGTGTTTGTGCTTTTCTGTCATCGCATGACATGATTTGTCAAGTGTAATGCTGGCCCGGTGCCCACACGTGGATTAGGTTAGCAGCAATATGGGTCTACACTGATAAAGTTCAAACCTTTCACTTGGACAAGAGATTGTGATATGCAAGCACATGTATGGGCATTTTCTGACATTTTGTGTAATTTTATCACCATGGACATCCATGCAGAGCAAGTCAAATTTCTGCCTGGTCAGATTTCCTGCCCCACCCCCCACCCAATAATTTTGTCGGGGAGGCCTGGCCCCCTCAATAATTCTGTAACCTTTGGAGTGAATCGACCTTATGCTATAATAAATAATATTATAAAGCACATATTCTCATCCTCAAACTTGCTGAGAATGCAGGAAATGGCGTTTCACGCCTCTTGGATTTTAAAAATTTCAATGGGAGCATGCCTCCGGACCCCCCAACATTGGGCCCTTTGGACCCTCAAGACCCCCCAATAATTTTCTGGTTGCGCCGCCTGTGGCATGTTCTGCACTGTGAGAACATAACCGTATTGCATTTACGATCAGTTTACATCAGAACCTCATTCATTACATAATCCCATTCTTATAATTGTTTCATATGTTCATAAGGAACATCCAGAATGCTCAATTCAGTTGTGAGCATTGTATACCCTGATTAACCCATTCAACACCACAGGCCTGTATAGTGGTACATGTATTGGCAAAAAGTGTAGATCCAGATGAGCCGGCTCGTGACGAGCCATCTCATCAAGATCTGCACTTTTTGCAAGTAATTTTTGACACTCCCTTTTCATAAATTGACTAGTTTGAAAATCATTTTGTGATGATTGGATTGATTGCAAAATTAATGTACCAAAATCCATTCCAGTTATTTAAGGGTGAAACGGTTAATCTGTATGAATAGGCAGTCATATCTGGTCATGTACAAGTAACACAGTTATAATACTAACCATCTAATGACCATAGATAACCTTCAATTCTTGTCAACATGTGACTTAGATATGTAAATACACATGGCATAACTTCGAGATCTTCTGCTTAAGTAATATTTATGTCATTGGATTGTTTGAATACCAGAATTTAATTGAAAGTCAGATATCTGGGGCCCGTTTCACTAAACTTCTTACAACTAAAATGTTCGTAAGTGCAAATTTAAGATCGTCTGTAAATTTCAATTTATGGATTTACATTTATTGAGCATAGGCTGCATATGCAGCCTATGCTCGATAAATGTAAATCCAATAATTATTTACAAGAAAACAATGTTAATGTGAAATTTACAGACTATCATAATTTTGCACTTACGAACATGAACATTTTAGTCGTACGAAGTTTAGTGAAACGGCCCCCTGATTTTTGCAGAATTGTATATCATAACAGACAAGAATATTGTAGGTGAAACTTCGTGTAGAATGTAAACTTTTATATCAGTTTAGTAGAGCAAAGTCGATGGCGCCCATCGCAAAATACCCAGTTTTCCTCTGCCATAATTTATAGATCATAAAAAGGTGGATATACCGGTAAGCAATACCCGAGAGGTTGAATTTCCCTGATAGAGACGACTTTTCACGCCTCTGCAGGAGATGTCTTTTGAAAACATTGTGGGAAAAGGAGAAATTGCTTGTGACAAGCAATTTCTCCTTTTCCCACAATGTTTTCTACTCTATCAGATAATTTAACCATCATTTGACCCAGCATTTGATTCTTTTATTCAGATGTTTTGGATTTGGATGAGTCGAAATATCGCAAAACAGGGAAAGGGTTAAAAACCGAATATCACTTTTTGCATCTACACACCATAAGGAAGGCACACACCAAGTTTGAAGTTCCTACCTATTACGGTTCCTACCGGTAAAAAGTTTTACTGCTTAAAAGGCAAAGTTGGAGAATTCTAAGTTGAAAAGGGGGAGATGATCCATGACCGGGGGTCAAATAAAAAATAAAAATTAACTTTGTGCATCTACACACCATGAGGAAGGCACACGCCAAGTTTGAACTCCCTACCTATTACGGTAAAAGAGTTCTTACAAGAAATGTGATGTACTGACGTACATGCGGATGGACACCGGTGACGGAAACAATATATTTTCAAACAGTGGGTATAGTAAACAAGTTGCATTACAGTAATGTATATGGGGCCTTAGTGAAAAAGAACTTTACAACATAATAATTATGCAACCAGCGTTAACGTAAATCAGCCTGCGCTTTCGCGCAGTCAGTCTGATCTGGGCCAATGCTGGGTACCGTTTCACTAAACTTCATACGACTAAAATGTTCGTAAGTGCAAAATTATTTTCTTGTAAACAATTATTAGATTTACATTTATTGAGCATAGGCTGCATATGCAGCCTATGCTCATTAAATGTAAATCCATCAATTGAAATTTCCAGACGATCCTAAATGTGCGCTTACAAACTTTTTAGTCTGGTCACTATTCAGTTGATCTTGTCACATCACTGGATAACCATAATTTGAATGATTGTTCTAGTATGTTAGGTGATCAGCACATGCACTAGCTGGTGACACTTTGATGTAAGGGCTTCATTATTAGTCGACAGCCCATTTAATGACATTGACTGTCTGCCTAGTCATACCATGTCGAAAACAGTTTAATATCTTTAAAACTCAACACAATATGACTTACAATTTCCTCCTCAAGTTTGACTTACCCTGTAGATTAGATTTATGGAAAATGGAAAAATCTCAAATATGGTATTTTTTCCAGAGATCAAAATTTCGTGGAGCGTGGCCTAGGGGATATGGATGGGAGGTTGTGAGTTCAATCCTCACCCTAGGCATGAAAAATACTTGCATAGTATGTCCATCCCACTGCTCTGTCGGATGAGACTTTAAACTGTGGTCCCGTACCGATATGACCTTAGCTGTTGCTGGGATGTTAAACCCATTACTTTCACTTTTTTTCTCAAAACATTTGTGGATATTAATGCACACAACTGGTTCCTTTTCCCCTACACAGGCCACATATATAGATCTAATTAATAATACAGTGAGCATGTTTCTACACTTTGTTACAGGACATGAACGTGTCGCTGATCCGGGAACTGAGGCAGGAGATAGAACGACTTCGCGAGATGTTGGCCACTGCCCAGATGGTATGTCCGTCCGTCCATCCATCCATCTGTCTGTCTGCACTAGTATGACAGTCTGGGTTTACCAGTAGCCCATTTCACCAACATTGCAAAGTATACTTTTCTAGCAAAGTATACTTTGAGGGAGTAATCATTTATTTTTCCTGAAATACATTACAGTCGAACTTCGATGGGTCGAACCCTGGTAAACTCGTCAGCCATGCTTGCCTCGAACTAGCCTTTAGGTCCCGGCAGAATTCCTATATAAATACGTTAAAACTACCCGGTATAGGTCGAACTTGTGAAAGTCGAACAACCCTCAATGCCTCGAATCGCTGTCACGCCCGGTCGTGTATAAATCCACTATAAACACCACAAAAACTTGAACATGTCAGACGATTGTCTCCAGACTTGTTGATTGACTTTCACACCTATTGTTAACGGTTGTCAAACAAATCTCAAGTGGTCATTTGAGCGTATACAATAACGGCAGTTGTGACCAGCATACGTGGTAATTATGCATTGACCAATGTCGGCGAAGTTGTTAGTTATTTAAAGTGGTAATTTATGGGACTGGGTTCCATGTGATAGTAAATTATGATATGCAGTGAATGTGGTTCCGGGTTCCGAAGTAATGATGGGCGACTGGTGGGCATGCATCTATTGAATTTATCAGTGTATGACGAGCGATGTAATTTTATACCTACAAGCATGCGCATCATTTTATGGCAAATACATATTCACTCACAAAGATTTATATTTGATTAGATAAATATTTGTCATGAAATTACGCAAATGCCAATAGGTACAAAATCAGAGATGCTTTCACATGATCGTATCGGACGGCGGCAATCAAAGTCCGCCAATTGTATTTCGTAATCATTTTCTGTTGTTCTCATGTTAGTTTTCTATTGCTGTATAATGGCTATGTAAATAAAAACACATATGAGTTTGCCGCTTTCTTTATTTTATTAAAGCCCGTTTCTGTTAATAAACGACTGTGACAATCAACCGTAAATGCAAATGTAAGTGCATTTATATGAAACAACGTGTCGTAATGACGACGTTGTTTCACTTAGTACACTGACCAACTCGTAGATCTGAAATGGTTACAGTAGAAAATCCCGATGGGTCGAACAACGGATGGGTCAAACTAAAACTTAACGCCGCAGGCTGTTCGAACCATCAAAGTTCGACTGTATTTCATATAGAACTAAGAACTGCATATATTTGTTGATTAAAAGTATGCAGAATTACTATACTGAATTTATTACATTATCACAGCCAATTTATAATAAAAAATAATAAATTTATCCTAAAATTGAAAATTTCTCCCTCAAAGTATACTTTGCTAGAAAAGTATACTTTGCAATGTTGGTGAAACAGGCTACTGATCCAGGGCCCGTTTCATTAAACTTTGTACGCCTAAAATGTTTGTATGTGCAAATTATGATCTGTAAATTTCACATCAACAATGTTTTCTTGTAAACGATTATTGTATTTACATTTTAGTCATACAAAGTTTAGGGCTCCAGGTGGCCAGGGTCATCTTGTGTGCAGGGTTGTGTGTTCATTGTGCCTGCACATATATTGTTATTAACTCATTATACACCCCCCCCCCCCCCCCCCCCCCCCCCACCCCCCCCCCCCCGCAACCCGCAATGAGTTGTGGTGGGGTATACTGGAGTCAGGTTGTCCATCCGTCCGTCATTGAACTTAACATCAGAGAAATATTGTTATAACTTCTATTTCCTTCATCCAAAATGCTTAATATTTCACACATGCATTCCTGTAAGGCTCTACTACTGCTACGCCAAATCCACGACCGTTAAACCCCTGCTGATCCCAAGGTCAATGTCAAATACTTGGTCTCTTTACAAAACTTAACATCAGAGAAATATGTTATAACTTCTATTTCCTTCTTTGAAAATTCTTAATATTTCACTCGTGCATTCCTCTAAGGTTGTACTATCATGCTGTGATAAATCCACGACCCCTTTTTGCAAGTAACTTTCATAATTTTGAGAACAAAAATGGACTGGTCTGAAAATCATTTTGTGATGATTGGAATGGGTTGCCAAATGAACATATGAAAATCCATTCCAGTTATTTAGGGGTTAAATGGTTAATCTGCCGAGGTCTGTCCGTGAATTTGCCAAAAAAACAATGTTTAGCCCTTCGCGCCGTCAATAACGCACCCCCCTAAATTAATTCCTGCGTACGGGGCCTGCTTTCTATGCTATTTTTTTTAAATTTTTGTCCTTCTGTCCAGTCATCTGTCTGGCCAATTGTATGTTCGTCCTTACTTCCATTTGTCCGCAATATTTACCATTTCGGGGTATTCATAAGTCCCATCTCTCATCTTCTAATCAATATCTTGTCACTATTAACTACTATACAACTTACTTTTCATCTTCCTGTTCTGTATTTGTGGCTGTGACTGGAGAAATGGGGCTTATGGGATTTGTGACCAATGTAGTTCTGATCAAATAGCACATTCCTGTAGCCTGAAAACGATCCATCTTGTTTGTTAGAAGCATCACTGGTGTTTCATTGATGAAATGTTGAACAGTGCAGATATTGATCAGACTGTGCGGATGCACAGGCTGATCTGGACATACACTGGTCACGAAATCCATAAGCCCCATTTATCCAATCACAGCCACATATACAAGTGCGTGATGGACACAGCAATGTTTGCAATGTGTGATACTGTGTTTCTCAATTAGGCCTATATTCGTTGCTTCAATTTAATTATTGCATTTACATTATGCGTGTTGTGGCTGCATGTTGTGGCTGCTATGTCTGCTTCATATATTATGCATTAATCTCATTCAAATATCTTGAAAACCTTGGGCATACATTCAGTGATGTTGTAGCTATTTTAATGCTGTTATGCGAATAATAAATATGTAGATGAGGCTGTGGGTTCAGCCTGAGGCTCACTGTAGTCTGCATGATTTCGTATTACAAGTCCGGCCGCTGACAGTCAAAAATTGATCAATACCTAAAACAATATACATGTATCTGCAATTGTAGTATGGAAATTTGAAAGAATTTGTTTGATCCTTCGGATTAGACATATAATTTAAATAAAACAACCCTCAAAATGAAAATGCAAAATTTTCTCAAAGTCCAGGGGACTGAGGAAAATAGTTTGTTGTGTGTAGCGGTATAAGGGTGAGTAAGTTTGTGTAATGCTTGTAGTCCTGTTTTCAGCCACGCCAGCTATCTTAAGTATTTTTCGTCTACTGTTTATTTTCTATTTTCCATTTTTATCATCAAAAACATTCTTTGCCAGCACTTTAGAATAATTTACAACATGTTTTGACAGCACTTTAGAATCATTTCCATTGGAAATGATTCTGAAGTGCTGTCGAACCATGTTTTTATTGAGAAATAAGGTAATATATAAAAGCAACAGCGGACGACAATTGTTGTGTGTAGCGGTCTAAGGGTTAATCAGTTTGTGTAATGCTTGTAGTACTGTTTTCAGCCACACCAGTTTGGGGACGTAATGCTGTATGTTCCTCAGTTACAGAGAGGGGCTGGGGAGGACCCACAGGTATCAACAACTGTCCCTTTATGTAGTCAGAATATATCATACATGTGATCATATAAGACACGCCGTGTCATTTTGTACCTACGAACATGTGCATGCGATATCTCATGAAAAATATTGGTTTGGCAGCACTTTAGAATCATTTCCAATGGAAATGATTCTAAAGAGCTGTCAAATCATGTTTTTGTTGATAAATATGGTAGTAAAAAACAGAAGAAAGGCAAGAGACGACAAAATTCAATTCAGCATTGTAAGGTTAATGAACCACACTCGTGTTGCACCATTCTGGGATGGGATTGCACCTGCATGATGCTAATATATT
The DNA here is from genome assembly GCA_029237695.1 of Conchocele bisecta. Taxonomy (NCBI): domain Eukaryota; kingdom Metazoa; phylum Mollusca; class Bivalvia; order Lucinida; family Thyasiridae; genus Conchocele; species Conchocele bisecta. The sequence continues at coordinate 45,988,896 of CM055269.1, forward strand.
TCTGTTTTATTGAAATACATGTAGATACATAGATGGACAAAATGACTTTAGGAAATTTGAAAGTGCATGTATAATGTATAATGTAGGTGGAAGACTCGGACCTGTGACGCACACAAAAATGCCCATTAAAAAAAATTCCATTACCCCACCCACTTTGCCTCGTACAATACCATGTTCTATTTCCCCACCAACTTGGTCTTGAATAGTACTATGTTCTATATAGAATATAGTACTGTACGAGACCAAGTGGGTGGGGTAATGGAATTTTTTTAATTGGCATTTTGTGTTTCAAAGGTCCGAGTCTTCTCGGGTCCTGAGTATAATTGACCTGCACACAGTTGATTCAGGAGGCTGTAGCAGATCTGTAGCCGATTTCACCAACATTGCAAAGTATACTTATCTAGCAAAGTATACTTTGAGGGAGAAATTTTCAATTTAAGGATAAATTTATTAATTTTTATTATACTGATTGTATTACATTACCACAGCCATTTTGGCTGTGATAATGTAATACATTCAGTATAATAATTCTGCATACTTTTAATCATCAGATATATGCAGTCGTTAGTTCTATATGAAATAATGCATTTCAAGAAAAATAAATGATTACTCCCTGAAAGTATACTTTGCTAGAAAAGTATACTTTGCAATGTTGGTGAAATCAGCTAATGAATCCATGCTGTTTGCCAACATATCATTATTTGTCGCAGCCACTGCAAAACTGAAATGAATAATCAGTAAGATAAATGTGACTGTGACAGGAGAAATGGTGCTTGTTTCATGTGTGACCAGTGTAACTCCAGATCCGCCTTCTTGTCCATGCAGTCTGACCAGGGACTATAAGATTCACCACTTATTCTGTCAAAAACATCCACCCTTATAGTAGACATTGGCATGCATATCTTAGCGATGAATCCATCATTAACCCTTTCACCCCTAAGTAACTGGAATGGATTGTGATATGTTAATTTTCCGACCAAACAAATCATCACAAAATGATTTTCAGACTAGTCCATTTATAAAAAGGGGGTGTTTTTTTATTTTTTCTATAAAAGGATGAAAATTAGTTGCAAAAAGTGCAGATCCTGATGAGACAGATCCTCACGAGCCGGCTCATCTGGATCTATACGTTTTGCCAATACCACTATACAGGCATGTGGTGTTGAAAGGGTTAAGGCCTCATTTCTTAACAATAATTCTTGCTGGGATTCACTGTGGGCCCAGTGATCCGTGTATTAACCCTTTCCCATTATCCTATCCTATTCCCATTACAGTGGTATTGGCAAACAGTGTAGATCCAGATGAGCCGGCTCGTTACGAGCCGTCTCATCTGGATCTGCACTGTTTGCAAGTAATTTTCATATTTCTGAGAACAAAACCACCCCCTTTTCATAAATGGACTAGTTCTGAAGAACATCTTGTGACGATTGGATTGGTTGCAAAATTAACATTTAAATATCAATTCCAATTACTTCTCAGTGAAATGGTTAAGGGTGTCTGGTACCAGATCAGGATATTTCATAGTTTGCCCACCCCGCCCTCCTGCCCACGCCCGCAGCCCGGCCGCCCGCCCGCCCGACCGCCGGCGCCCGACCGCCCGCCCGCCCGCCCGCCCGCCCCGCCCGCGCCCGCCCGCCCGCCCGCTCGCTCACTCAATGAATTAATCAATATATCACCCAAACAACCAACCAACCAACCTACCAACCAACCAACCAACCAACCAACCAACCAACCAACCAGTTATTTTTGTGATTACAGGGTGGCAGCTATATCGCGCTGCGAGACTCCGACACCAACATTGTGGAGAAGCTAGAGGAGAACGAGGCTATGGTGAGCTCCATGACTACAACTGTTCCCTATATGAGACACACCATGTGATTTTGTACCTAAAAACATGTATGATATCGCATGACAAATATTTACAACATTTACAATACTTTCTACAAAAGATATCGAAAGTTGACAAAAATGTCATAGCACATGCGGAATATTCGCATTTGCTATGAAAATTGTGTCATCTGACGACCTCATTTACTGGAAAAATCACAGTTTCTGTAAATATATTTCATGAAAAGTCAAACATGTTCTTAGGAACACGATCACATGGTGTGTCTAATATGGCAACCCACCTCTGCTGATTACAACTTCCTGCTGATTAAACATCCATATTTTCTGAAACAAATAGAGAAAATAACATCTACCTTATTAGTATGCTCCCCTAATAATGTTTGTTGAGTATTCACATTGTCCTTATCAGCTATACTTCTTTGCTAATTTATGTAGATGTACTGGTAGGCGACCCATTTTTCGTCAGTACCCATTTTCCCGGAGACCCTCGTAAACGTTTAATTCTGCATTTTCATACAAGATTTTTGTTCCTGGTCATTAAGGTGGTCATTTCCAGTTGTCGGGTGTGAAGATTTCCGAGAAAAATTAGTAAAACTATTAAATTGAACTGTTTTCATACCTGCCAACTTCTGTTGACACCTGTATGACGTGGAACTTGATTATCGGGACCGGGTGCTTGTGTTGCAAAGAGGCAAAGCATACAGAATAAAGGAATTAACAGTATCTTCGAAGTAATACATGCAATAATTGCTATCATTTGATCAATACCATACAGTATTAATTACTTTCACTGTAATTTTGCAGTTTTAGCTTAACAAAAAGTAAATATCGCGGAAAATCCTAGTGTCCGGAAAAATGGGTCTCCTCCTGTATTTTAATTGGCTTTTTAATTACCCCTTTTCGGGCCCCATTGTCAGCAGTTACCTCCCACTATACTAATGAATTTTATGTTATTCTATGTAAGGCGAGCCGACGTATTTGTTAATGTGAGAAAAATCACGGTCAGATGTAAACGTTTAAAATTATTGCGAAAAAAACGTGATTTTTGGCCGGAAATGGGTCGCCTACCAATACATGTCTGTTCAATTAAATTTTTATTTTTATTGACCCCTTTCATTTGAGTTTCTTTCTCAGCTTAATCCTTACACCGCTATACTATTTTTTGTCGTCTGCTGTTTATTTTCTATTTTCCATTTTTATCACCAAAAACATGCTTTGACAGCACTTTAGAATCATTTCCATTGGAAATGATTCTAAATTGATATTAAACCATGTTTTTATTGAGAAATAATGCTAGATATAGAGCAACAGCAGATGACAATTGTTGTGTGTAGCGGTCTAATGGTTAGTACAGAAGTTGATAATTTCCCGTGGGTTAATGATTTCCTGGTGAAATGTCAGAGAAGTTGTACATCAGGCAGGATGGGTGCATGTAGCTTATAATGTACTTGTAGATTCATATACATCTGTAGCACATTTACACAGGTCGTAGGAACCATTTTTTCTAATCTTGTTTTATATATAAATACAGTGGAACCCCTCTAAACCGGACACCCTGGGGAGGCCCCCAGGGTGTCTGGTTTAGAGAGGTTCCACTGTAAAACAGACATTCGACCACTTCAAGACATGCGTGGCTGCTTAGCAATCATGACCAGACATTGTTATCGGAGGTAAATAGCAATGAAACGTATTTAAATTAAGCTCAACAAATTTTCTCTGTGTCCGGTTTAGAGGGTTTCTGCCACAGGTGACGGGGAAAAAAAATCACATGACGGTGTATATATAGATATTATCTATACAAGTATACAACAGACTGTCAGATTAGTTGTTCCCATCACCTGTGGTTTCTACTGTACGATAAATATTTGTAAAATATTTCCAGAACAGTTTTGCACATTAGAAATATTGGTTTTATGTTGATCATTAACTCTTTGCATGCTAGCGGTGAAAATATCCGCCAAACGAATTAGGAGTGTATGTTTTATTTCTCTCTGTAAATATGTCTTGAAATTTCATTGGAATTGAGTCCTCAGGACTCAATTCTAATGAAATTCCAAGACATATTCATGATTACGGGGAGAAATACAAGAAAATATGATGAATTTTTGTCCGCTAGTTTTGAACTATTTATAGCCCACAAGTTTCCCAGTATGCAAAGAGTTAAGCACATATAATACATATAACCAGGTTCAGAATTATGTTAGATAGTCAAGTGTCCATTGTGATGTTTGCCCGGCCCTGGTTCTACCTCCCCCATTGCATCGCGGTGTTTCACTGATACTGATTTCCAGATGCAATGTTTTCTGTCAATGGCATCAATCGTGGACAAAAATGTAAGCGCTCATGCATACAATTTTCAACATCATTTGTGAGCCGCCATGTGATTTTTTACCTAAGTACATGTGCAATTTTTTTATGAATTATTTTGCAGAAACTGTGATATTTTCTTTAAATGACGTTGAAAGCTGATGCAATTTTGATAGCAAATGATTTGCTATGACAATTTCATCAACTTTAAACGTTATCTACAGATATTGCACATGTTCTTGGGTACAAAATCACATGGCATGTCTCGTTTGTGGTTGTGATTGGAGAAATGGGGCTTAAACGATTTTTAACCAGTATAGATCCTGATAAATTAGTACAGACCTGTAGTCTTGTTAGTACTTGTTAGAAGCATGATGGAATGGCGAAAAGTGCAGATCCTGATCAGACTGTGTGGATGCTCAGGCTGATCTCGATCTACACCTGTCACATTTACGGAAAATATGACCTGGCGATTTTCTATTAAAGCAATGTCGGCGAAAATCTTCAATGGAATAAAGTACTTAAGTCCAGCTCCAGACTTCTATAGCAGATTCTTTTCATAGCATAGGGCTGTGCTGGATTATGTTTGCATAAGTAATAGTTTCTATTTTGTTATCAAATTTATATGCATGACATTGCCGATAAATTCATTCCCCAGAAATGTTATTTTTCATTTGTCAAAGTATAGCCCTTTGATTGTTTCTATTTGTTGCCACTTATATGCCTCCTCTCATGACCAACTATATTTCGGTTATTTTCTATGTTATTACAGTAAGTTTGATTTCATTGTAAAATTCTTTACAAAAAAAATAATTCTTGCACATTTGTTATCTATAGAACATAGTTGTAGAGTTGATAGGCCTGTGTGGCACACTGTATTATGTAGTTTCATTATATGTGGCTGTGCCTGGAGAAGGGGCTTATTGGATTCATGAACACTGTAGCTGCTGATCAAATAGCACACTCGTGTAGCCTGATAATGATCTATATTGCTTATTATAAGCATGACAGGTGTTTCAATGATGGAATGGCGAACAGTGCAGATCCTGATCAGACTGTGCTGAATGTACCAGTCTGATTCTGGAATCTACACTTTTGTCGCAAAAATAAACCCATAATCTCCATTTCTCAAGTCACAGCAGGCCACATATACATATTAAATATACTGTCGTTCCACTTTATAGATAGAACCTGGTAATTTTTTGTTTTTAATTCGTCCACTCTGTTTAGTGTTTGTGTCTTCCAAACAATTATAGGGCAAACAACAGCTGTACATCAGTCATGGATAGTGTAAAATGGTCATCAACTCATGACATCATGAAGGTAGGTCTAACACCAGTAGTCCCTTCCATTGTACAGTACATTCTTAACAATCGGAGGTGATATACTTATGTACTTTCTTAGTTAATTAACCGTACAGATTCTAATAGACGGCCCAGGGCAATCTAGTTAGAAATCACCACTGGCTCCGAAGAGTCCAGGGTGGGCATTAATAGAGGCAAAAAAATATTCTGATTTTTCTGCTATCTGAACAAAAACATAACTAACGGGACAATTACTCTCAAACGCCAGACTTGATTGTACTATCTGTCAAGTTTTATAAAACATTTGGGCCAAGACTGTTTCGGCCCATACCTGGTCATTATGGTACAGTACAGGTATAAAATGTTAAATTTGAATGGTAAATGTATATCAAGACAGTTGGGGGGGTTTGTCAATCATTAATGGGCTGATCAGATTTACGCCCTATGGACGGGGTTTCCGTCAGCGTTTTGGATCTGTCCGGGTTTGTGATGGCTTTGAAAAGAATGGGCGTCCTCCGTAACTGTGTAAATTCTGATCAACCCTGTGGTCCGTGCAAATAGCTACTGCTGATGATGGAATTTCTACTGTCACAACCCACAATCCAATACCACAACCGGAAACAGTCGAATTTCGCTTACCCGCTTTTGAAAGTGAAACGTAGCAACTTTATTTTTTTGTTTTTTTCCCACGATTTTAAATAAAGAATTGTTTTTACTTTCGAAATAATGGAGAAAAAAAAAATCTAATTGGACCAACTTAGGCTCCGATTTTGTTTCAAGGTCGGGATACTGGGCATTATTTTAGAGGCACTAATTTCGTTGAAAATCGGCCAAAAAATAATGGTGTCCATTTTCAACGTAAAAAAGTGGGGGGTGGGCGTCTATTAGGAGCGTATGGGTGGGCGGTCTATTAGAATCTTTACTGTTTTATTACAATGCTGCATTAATTTTTTGTTGTCTGCTGTTTATTGTTTATGCCTCTTGTTGCTCGGTAGAGCCTGGGATGTTTAAATAGTGCCTGGACTGTGGTGTCTGTCCGGTTGTGTGCCGTCAAATATGTGTTGTTTGGTTGTTATTAACCCCTCACTATGCTGGAGTCGGAAAATTGCCGTCTGCTGTTTTTATTTTTTGGCCTTAATTTCTTAAAACAAAAACAGGTTTTGATGTTAGCACATGAGAATCGTCTCCAGTGGAGAATGATTCTCATGCGCTGTCAAAAACAGGTTTTTTGTCGAAAATAAATTGAAAATTGAAAATAAAACATTTCCGGTCAGACGAACAAAAAATAATTCGGCGTAGTAAGTGGGTTAAGAATTTTGAACCGGGATTTCCTCCAATCTTACCACTGTGGGGCATTACATTTTCTTGTTATTTTCTATCCTATTTTTTCTCAAACACAAATATGGACCATGATTACTAAGTGCTGAAAAACAAAAACATGTTTTGTTTATGGAAATAAGAGTAATAATTGAAAACATCAGCAGATGATAATTATCGGCTCCCGCCTTTTTAAGGGGTGTTTAAAATAAAAAAAAAAAAAAAAATTTTTAGTATTATTGTTAATGAATGACATTTGCATGAAATAAATATGCAAGCTGTCATGGGTTCTATATTTTACATGCACAAGCTGAAAAAAAGCAGGTCAATATTTTTAATTTAAACATAAAATGGTGTCATTTCATCCATTGTTTGAAGAGGTTGAAGGGCATTTGAGGTCGGATAATAAAATTAAATTGTCCAGTTAACTATTGACCATTACCTCAGAATTTCCTACATGTTTCTATCGCCTTCCCCTGATAAACTTCATATTCAACATTACTTGGCTTATGCAGGCTCGATTCAGAAACGGTAAGAATTCCTCAGAATGTCTCGGAAAATTTGTCTACTCATTTCCTAAACGTTCCTGATAAACTTGAGATTGAAAAATATACCAAACCTTTGTTTTCTTTATTGTAGCATAAAAACATTTGCCTGAAAATAAATAGAAAAACTGTCTTTGATTATCAAGTTTATTCAGTTTGGGCTCGGAATTCCTACACTGTTCTATACTACGTTGGAAATACATTTGGCCAACAACATTCTCATGACAAGTCCAAATGAAAAAGCCTCCCCTCCACTACAGGGAGTCTGACCTGAGTATATCCGGGGGATTACGGAACCAGCAGCAGCTCGATGGGAGTGATGATCGAACTACCCAGCTCCCGGTACCTGGTTCGGGCATGGACGCACGACAGTTACTCAGCACCCCGGCGTTGTCATAGTTCCTATCTCAATGGGTATTGTAGTTCTAAAAACATTCCAATATGTAAACAAATAACAAACTTACAGCTAGCCAGGTTTATAATGCAGTCTCCCGCCATCCGCATATTTGATTATCTTATTTCCTTGACGAAACAAGATAGTCATCAAATCTGGTAGTGTGTTATTTGTTGGGGTTAAAATGTTGCAATATTTGTGAAAATTAGTTGGAAGCGATTGGCTTAGATTTTTTTGTAAACATTATTTCATGAAATCATGGCAGAATGGTCCCGAAGGGTAACAAAATCACATGGCGTTGTCTCATATTTTACTTGGCAGGAGGGTGAAGACCGCTGGGTTGGTACAGAGGAAGCGAACAGAGCACAGGGATATAGGTTACGTGCACGGCAGGGTTATTCTTAGTGTTATACCTAAAGATTCAGATACACAGTGGAAACCTCTCTAATGCCGGACACCCATGGGAGGTGTCCCCAGGGTGTTCCGGATTAGAGAGGTTTTCAACTTTGTAAATCAGGCATTTGTAGTTCATTCTGAGCCAAAGGTGTGCACTAATCGATCATTGAACAGACATTATCACCTGAGATTAAATGACCAAGGAAACTCATCTGAAATAAGGATTCACGTGTTGTTTTCTCGGGTGTCCGGTTTAGAGAGGGTTCCAATGTACATTCCTCTATTGTCCACAGAAATGATAAATCCTCCAGGTTTTAACAACTTTTTAATGGCAACTTCATAAATTCCCCTGTACCTTAAAATTGGTTGTATTATGAAAAATTAAGCTTTACGTCCTTAGTTGTAACCTGAATCAATGAAATGCCCATCACATTTTTAATTATGGCCATCGTTTGATTAAAAGGAATGTATTGTGTATTCACGCTGTATGGTTGGCAGGTGACTGGTTGGGACAACAGGTTCGTCCTCGTGGATAAAGACTCAGGTTCTACTTGATATTGTTCTTATTAACGCTTTGCATGCTGGGAAATAAACTTGTTGGCTTATACATAGTTCAAATGACAGCAAACGAAAATTCATTATAATTTTTCTGTATTTCTCCCTGCAAATATCATGGAATATGTCTTGATTTTCATAGCTAGCATGCAAAGTGTTAAACTATTGGGTATATAGCGTTTATTCAACTTAGCTTTTTGAAATACTGGATTTAGTTTCTTTCCCCGAGACATCTGGAAAACTCCGATAAAGGAAAGTCGTGCTCCAATAAATTCCACCGTATTTCAAAATGGTAGTGGGAATAAATTGTATAATTACATAGCTTTTTCAAAAAATTTCAATTTTGCTCTTAGACCAGCTTATTTTTTTTTAACCATTTGGTTCAAAATTGACAATTTTGACGTTTAGCATATGAATTGTTTGTAAAATGTGACGTCAATTAACGTCTCGGCGAAAACGTCTAAGGAGGAAATATTTTCCATTCGAGGTAAATAAATTCCCTTTCATAATTCTTCCGGAGTAAATCCAATGGCAGGGTAGCATTTGTAATATTAAACAAATAATACAATTAATATTTTACAGGTTTTTAGACAAGTAAATGCCATGTGTTAATGAATTCCCACCAGTGTTGGGGGGGAGGAGCAGGTATTCCAGAAGGAAGCAACTGCGTCCTACAGAACATGGGTGGGGAAGTTGACCATTACAACCCCGCCCTCCAAACTTCGGCTTGTTGCTCCGTCCAGGGGGAGGGGCGGTGTGTACAGGTCCTACAAAACTATCCTCCAGGGTAAACTATTATACAGTAACCATTTCATTCATGATCATTTTCCAGTAATCATGTTATACTTAGTTTAACCCCTTAGAATGCGGGAAAAAAAAAATCTGTTGTCTTGGCTGTTTTTTTATTATTTTGTCCTTGTCTTTCTCAATAAAAACCATGGTTTAGACAACACTTTAGAAATAATTTCCAATGTAAACTTATTCTTAAAGTGGATGTCAAAACCCATGCTTTTGATAAGAAAACTTGGTGAAAACACAATAAAAAAATAAAAATAAACAGCAAGACGACAAAAATTAAGTCAGCAGTGTAAGTGTTTTACATGGATAATGCCACTGGTGTTTGTGATGAATTGGATGATTACATGCGCGGCGATCCAGACAGAGGAGAGCCGTCCGGCTCATGCCTCCTCCAAAATGTGGTGATTTAAATACACACAGAATTCGATCGTTCAATTGTTTCTGATCTTCTAAAAATTTCCCACACCAAACAATCCAAATAAAGCGGTCATTATATACATACTTCGATTTGCAAATGTGTTTAGCATTATCTAATCCAGAGCTAGTACTATTTGACATAACAAAATCCAGGCATACCCCCCAGGTGAAAAATTTTGAGGCAAGTTAAACTGTCAGTGGTGTAGTTTGCACTGGAGAATCCATGCCCCTCTTCTATAAAACCTGCAATCCCTGGGAATCCGCCCCTGGCAATATTCAATACAATTGAAGGGGTTCAGTTGGAAGAAGGGGGCTAAACTCCATGATGGAGTTAGCCCCCACCCCTTCTTCCACTGACCACTTCAATGTTGTGTGTAATCCAATTAACTGGATTAAAAATAAACAAAATATGTATATAGTTGAACTAACAAGAAAAAATAATGAAAATAAACTAATTTAAAATTTTTATATGCATGGGAAGGAAGTTAACCTACTTCTTTTGCACTAATAACATTAAATTTACTTTGGGTTTAAAATCAAGTCAATTTCAAAAAATTTGCTTCATAATTTTTCTGATTTCTGATATGTTTTCATTTTCAGGAGATTTTGTTTTGTACTTGGTGGCAAGCCAGGTTTTTCCGGTTTCAATAATGCATCGGAAGCCCAGCAAAACTCAGGGAAAATAGAAAGGTACGTATCAGAAGGGAAATAGTTTGTTATGAAACCACATTATGTCCTACAATACTTTAGCTGGGTACATTGTATTAATAGCAATAATTGGAGGGGTCAGTAGAAAGAATGGGGTCCTATGTCTACAAGAAGGGACTTAGGCCAACTTCTTCTTCTACTGAACCCCGTCCATTATCGCAGACTTTGCCAAGCATAATGGGCTACTGAGTTTTTACGTCATTTCATTGCAATTACATTGAAACAGTGAACATTTGCCGGTCAAATAGTATACAGTTATTGACAATGTCGTAAGAGATTAATGACATCCAACAAAACTTTGACTAATAATCAACGTCCCGACCTGGAAGTCACGTGGGGCTTATGTAATCATAGTATAACCAGTTTGTTTGTTTACATTAGACAAACTTCCCTTGATGAATAATTATACAAATATATACGATAATACATCCGTATATTTCGATACATATGTTAAATAAACTTAGTATTAAACTTACATTTTACACTAGGGTAATCCTATACGATATTGGTTGGGATACATGGTACAAACATACCGTATGTTTATATGAAATGCATATCGTATAGAAAACATATCATATTGGTATAGTATGTGTATAATATTGGCATAGTACGTATAGGTGACCAGCAGAAAAGCGCTACTGCATAGTGGCTATGGTACAATTTTGCTACTGTGTTTGTCCACAGAGTCAGGGGAGCCTGAGCAATCTGCTGATGGTGTCACCATCGTTCGGGGGATTGTCACGGGCCAGTAGCTACAGCTCCATAGGAGCAGACGACACCCACTACCTCGGTCCCCACCCACACCACCCCCACCCAAAGTAAGTATGCCCCGCCCATACCCAATGTAAATGTATGTCTCCAGTAGCCGATATCATCAAAATTGCAAAGTATACTTATCTAGCAAAGTATGCTTTCAGGGAGTAATCATTTATTTTTCCCAAAATGCATTATTTCATATAGAACTAACCACTGCACATATTTGATGATTAAACGTATGCAGAATTATTACACTGAATTTATTACATTATCACAGCCAAAATGGCTGTGATAATGTAATAAATTCAGTATAATAAAAATTAATAAATTTATCCTTAAATTGAAAATGTCTCCCTCAAAGTATACTTTGCTAGATAAGTATGCTTTGCAATGTTGTTCAAATAGGCTACTGAGCTACAACAATTCTATTTTTACTACTCGTCAAACTGGACTTACCCAACATAAGTATATGAGACATGCCATGTGATTTCCTACCTTCGAACATGTGGGATTTTTCATGAAATATATTTACAGAAACTGTGATATATTTTGTAAATCATTTGCTATGACAATTTCGTCAACTTTTGACCTCATTTACAGAAAATATCGTAAATTTTGTAAATATGTTTTATGAAAAATCGCACCTTAGGTTGTTAGGTATAAAATTACGTAGCTTCATATAAGAGAAATTTAATTACAATGTCATTTATGTGGTCATTTATGTGGTTGATTTTCTAAATTAAATTGAGCACACATGTTTATTGAAATTCATTATATTAGAAGCAGCAGGATATTGTATCAACACACAGGGATAGATCTGACTCTAGTAGAACATCATAGACCCTGATCTGATGATACAGGGGCCGTTTCACTAAACTTCGTACAACTAAAATGTACATAAGTGCAAAAGTATGATAGTCTGTAAATTGCACATTAACAATGTTTTCTTTTTAACAATTATTGGATTTACATTTATTGAGCATAGGCTGCATATGCTCAATAAATGTAAATCCATGAATTGAAATTTCCAGACGATCCTAAATTTTCACTTTAGTCGTACAAAGTTTAGTGAAACGGGCCCCAGATGCGCAGGATGATCTCGTTCTCTGCTGGTCACAAACTTTATAAGTACCCCTTTATTAGCTGATTAACCATTTATCAAATAGAGTTTGGTTTTCAACAAAATTCAATTTAATAATTTATAATGACTAATTAACCCTTACACCCCTAAGTAATTGGAATGGGTTTTGATATGTTTATTTTGGCAACCAATCCAACCGTCACAAAATGGTTTTCAGACTAGTCCATTTATGAAAAGGGGGTATTTTTTGTTCTAAAAAATATGAAAATTACAAAAAAAAATTGGTTACGAGCCGGCTCATCTGAATCTTCACTGTTTGCATAAACCGCTATAGCTGGCTTTCGGGTTCAAAGTGTTAAACTTGTTAAAGATTCATCCAAAAATTGAACACCATTTGTTTTGTATTTCAGTCGTCGACATTCTGATGTTGTGATGTAAGCGTATTGCATGTTTTCTATTCCATGTACAACTTAGAATGCCCGTTTGTTAGCATCATGTCTATATCTGCTATCTGGCCAGTCCATGCATGCACGATACTGCTGTAGCGGTTTGCTGTGATTAAGTATAGAATGTAATCCGCACTTTATTACCGTGTACCGTAATACGTATTTGGACACTATTTGTTTTGGGAAAACCCTGGGGTTTTCCCAAAACAAATTGTATCCAAATACATGTACATTGTTATTGTGATAAACCAGTACAACCACACTAACCCTATAATATTAGGACACTCTTCGTCGTGGGTAACCATATATTTAGGCCACATAAAATAAATTTATTGATTATCATCCGAATTTTGTGACAAAATGGGGCGGGTGGGCGTTTTTATTTTTTATTTTCAGGCAATACCAGGAAGAGACAATTAAGGGCTAGATTTTTAAATATGCATATCCGTTTTGTAATATCGTTATATTGAAGTGTTGCTAGCCATGTATCTACTTTCCTGCAAAATTCGGTAAATGATTTGCTGTGTTGCAAGCTGACATTAGGATCTGGAACGCATCTTCCTGAACTGATTGTGTTTCACTATCTGATTTGTCATCTTTTTGATCGGTAAATTCCACAAAGCGTCCTAAGCAGCCAATTGCGTCACATAAATTAACGTTTGAAGTAATTTGTGTCATGTAGTCTTTTTTGTGACCGATGTATGCCGAGACATTCGTCCGATTAATTGTATCGTCTGCTAACGGGCACCCATCCAATGTCGAGTCCGCGCCGGTCTTTACACCAATCCAGTCTTAGTGGTCTTTGTATTTCATTACGACAAACATAGCTATTATAAAGATTGTGAAATTTTACTGCAGAAAACGAAACTAGCAGCGCAGAAAATGATGGCAGAATAATTGATCACCATGCAATCATACCGACGCTTTATTTACATTCTATATTTATTACCGCAAAGCGCCTGTGAGAAACATTGGGACCTGTATAATTCGCAGACAATTTCTTTTTTTATGAAATTTTTCTGATTTTTTTCTTTTTTGCGACGGGTGCAATAAAAAACGTTGGGGCGGCGTATATTTTGATAGGCGGGCGGGGATGATAATCAATAAATTAATTTTATGTGGCCTTATATGCGTTTCCCCAGAATCAATTGTGTCCAAATATTTAGGGATATTACGGTTTCATTTTTTATTTCATGCTTTTGTATTAGTCGTTGCGATACCCCAACTGCTAAACTGATACAGTAACATTTGTGGCCTTTTAGTATGTACCCCGAAAAAAAGTTGGGATGCATATAGTCGCCACCTGTCCATCTGTTCGTCTGTCCGAGATTTTCGTTTTCGGCTATCGACTATCTCTGTTAAGTGTGATTGGCTTGAAACTTCATATACTCGTGTCATCATCCATACTTTCTTTCCATAGCCCACCATGCGGCCCCTGTGCTCAAGGCCAAGGTCATATGAGACGCGCCATGCGATTTTGTACCTTCGGACATCTGCGTAATTTCATTAAATTCATTTTTCAAAATTTACAATATTTTTCATAAATAAAGACAAAAGTTGACAATATTTTAAGAGTACACCGTATTTACTCCGAAAATTTTGTCAACTTTTGATGCCATTTACTGAAAATATTGTAAGGTTTGTAAACGTATTTCATGAAATTACACAGATGAGACACGCCATATGATTTTGTACAATATTTTTCATAAATATTTAAAAGACAAAAGTTGACAATATTTTCAGAGTACATGCGGAATTATTATCCGCATGTACCCTGAAAATATTGTCAACTTTTGATGCCATTTACGAAAAAATTTGTAAGTTTTGTATTTCATGAAATTATGCAGATGTCTGAAGGTAAAAAATCACATATGGCATGTCTCAATGACTTAATTTGCATTCAAGTTTTTGAGGGGCACATCCATCAGTGCTGCTGATTTCTTGTTTTACCCCTTTCTGAGGTTTTTATCTCTACAGACCCAAAAGCTAACATTTACAAACACTGTAGATCCAGATGAACCAGTTCGTAACGAGCCATCTTATCTGGATCTGCAGTGCTTAATTGTCATTATTTTTATCCCTTGGCCGATAGGCAAGAGGTATAATATAGCGTTAGTCCATGTACTTCAAATTTGAATGAAGAAGCACCGTAAAATAATGTCATTGTGTATTTAGTATATGCCAACAGACATGGACTATATGCCAATAGTCCATGCACCTTTTTATGCCCACCACGATAGTGACGGGGGCATTTAGTGTTACCCTTGTCTGTCCGTCCCATCCGTCCTTCCGTCCGTCACCAACCTTGTAAGTCGTAAAACTTTTAAACCGTACTAGGTACAGACCTGAAACTTGGTATGTAGCTTCCTTATGATGAGTAGATGCACAAAGTTTATTTTGATTTTTTTTTTATTCGACCCCAGGATCATACATTATCTCCTCCTTTTCGACTTAGAATTTTCTAATTTTGGCTTGTAAGACGTAAAACTTTTAAACCGTAATAACTAAACACCAGGGGGCCATTTCACTAAACTTCTTACGACTAAAATGTTCGTAAGCGCAAATTTAGAATCGTCTGCAAATTTGAATTGATGGATTTACATTTATTGAGCATAGGCTGCATATGCAGCCTATGCTCAATAAATGTAAATCCAACAATTATTTACAAGAAAACAGTGTTAATGTGAAATTTACAGACTATCATAATTTTGCACTTACGAACATTTTAGTCGTAGGAAGTTTAGTGAAACGGGCCCCTGAAACTTGGTATGTAGCTTCCTTGTGATGAGTAGATGTGCAAAGTTTATTTCAATTTTTTATTCGACCCCAGGATCATGGATTATCTCCCCTTTTGGACTTAGAATTTTGCCTCGTTTATTGTCAAAGCGGTATGTGGGGCATCCGTGTTCTATGAACACATTTTCTAGTTTGACATACATTCCAGCTTAAATTTAATAGACAATATTCCGCTTTTTTCTTCTGAGCTTCTTGTTCTACGGGTATTGTAAAAAACTACATAGCATATAGGATGCAACTTGTAAAATGTCTGACATGTAAATAATGCTAACTTTCAGTAAATGGGTCAATTTAATGTACAATCTCTATTGCAAAACATGTCAGTTATATTAAATGTACACCTAAGATATCGTTTGAATATAAATTTCAGTTTGCTGTAAATCAATCTCATTGCTATAATATGATGATGAATGGCAATAACATTCTCAATGTTCAGAAACTTTGCAGATGCAGTGATATATGCCTGATCCCAAAGTCAATGTGTCATTACAACATCAATTTCTGTTGTAATGAACATACACAATTTTACTGAGGGAAATTCCAAATAAAATCTTAATTTCTCATCAGAAGTATATGTTGTGACCACTCATTTGAACGTCTCATCGAGATGGTTCAAATGAGTGGTCACAACATATACTTTCATTGAGAAATCAAATAAAAAATAAAATATTTAGATAAGCGTATTCTGAATGTAATGGGTTAATATCAATAATAACATGCAGGAAGATAAACATGTTTATTTTAAGATAGGATGTTTGTCTTTTTTTCAATTGGATCTGCTATGTTGCCAGAGCTGTTTACAGTTTCTGATTGCGTGGATCACATGTGAACTTGAGAGCTGAGCTTCTCTATAAAAAACATTTATACCACTGACATTCACAACCACCATGACCACATATAGCAGAACCATGGTCTGCCTTGGTTGTCCTAGTAATACTGGTATCAATATTAGCATCTTATAAACTGTCAGCCCATAACATTTAACACTAATGATGTAACTGCCATGGCTGTAGATTCGTATTTACAAGACAAGTCGTAGAAATTTTCATGCCAGTTATATTCAATTAGATTCTATTGATCATCAGATAAAATATCATTTGGGAAGAAGTTACAACTGAATTATGGAACACTTTTTTCATTCATTCCCTGTTTGTAGTCAGCAAATTTTACGGCTATTTAAGCAAAAACAATATTTATTCGATAATATTAAATTTTATCAAAATTTAAGAATGAGCCTTCTTTTTATTTCATGAAATTTGGTCCAATATTGATTTTATTGCGAAAAAACAATTTCCCATGTTATATCCCCATATAGGCATCTTCACAGATTCACATTTTTCTAATTTCAGAAATAGTGGGCCGATTTTCAAAATCTAACTTTTGGTTTCTTATTTTCCGGTAGGTCATTTCCAAGCTATCTAGCCTGGTTTCAGGGTCAATTTCCATTTTGTTTTGTTTTTCGACTCATGCACCTGCACCAGCTCTTTTCCCCAATGTTAAATTCCCATAGACAAATCAATTATTCGCAATAAAATCAATACTTGACATAATTTCACGAAATTAAAAGACGGCTCATTCTTAAATTTTGGTAACATTTAATAATATTGAAAACAAATTTATTTGCATTGTTCATGTGGCTGTAAAATTTGGGCAGGTTTCCAGAATTTGCCTTCCAGTATTTGTCCTCTATGAATGTATCACATTTTGATTTCTACATTGTTCTCCCTTTATTTGTTCTTGTAGTAATAATGAATTTTAACAACAATAATGAAGGGGTCAGTGGAAGAAGGGAGCTAACTCCATGAAGGAGTTAGCCCCCTTCTGCCAATGACCCCTTCGTATACATTTGACACCAATACGGACAACACACATGTAGTTTCAGCAAACTGACAATGATGATAACGCTGACTGTTATTTTTATATGTTTTGTATCTGTAGCTATGCCGCTGCCGACCTCTGGTGAGTACTCTCTGTGCTGTAGTGATACTGGTGATCTAGTGTAGCTGCCAAGCTGCCTCATAATTATGGATGACCCCTATCTTATTTTTTTTGTCTTTTGATGTTTATTTTCTATTTTCCATTTTTATCATCAAAAACATGGTTTGACAGCACTTTAGAATAATTTACAACATGCTTTTACAGCACCATGTTAGGCAAAATACAAAAGCATTAGCAGACTAATAATAATTTACAACATGCTTTTACAGCACTTAAGAATCATTTCCATTGGAAATGATTCTGAAGTGCTTTCAAACCATGTTTTTATTGAGAAATAAGGCAAGATATAAAAGCAACAGCAGACCACAATTGTTGTGAGTAGCGGTCTAAGGGTTAATGAATTATAGACTATTATTGTTACAGAAACTTTAAAAAAAGTTTTGTTTTATGTCTCCCGGTCTCGGTAAAGCTGGGAGGCATATTACAGTGGTTGGACTGTGTGTCTGTGCATGTGTCTGGTTAAAGGTACATGCCCACTCAGTAGGCACAAAAAGTTCTTTAGAGTCATTAAAAGTGTATAATTGTGATGATCCTCTATTGTGCTACAGCAAATCCATGACCCACCCTCCCCACCTCTTTTCCCAAGGTGAAGACACAAACTTAGCACATTCATACATGCATTCCTGATGTGAATAGCTGTCATGCTGTAGAAAATCACCAACTTAGTGCGTTCATAAACATAAAGTTGGGTTAAATTTTGTTTTACTTCTGTTTTCAGGGAGCGCATTGATATTTCATACATGCATTCATCTTAATATGCTATATTATGCTATAGCAAATCCACGACCCACCTTGCACCACTGACCCCAATGTCAAGGTTCACCGCACTCCCCTTAACCCAGGGTCAAGTTATATAATATTCATGTTTTTTTATGCAACTGTGCCAAGTTTGAGTGAAGGTTGCCAACAGGCGAGCTTCGTTGTCTTCTGACAACTCTTGTTATATATTTCTTATTCAAATTATATTTGGTGACCACTCATTTGAACCGCCCTAACTAGGTGGTTCAAATGAATGGTCACAATGCATATGTTTGTTTAAACATTAGCAAAGTATTCATATCCGATTAATAAATGATGTATTGTATTACAAATCAAAACTGTAAATTTACCTGCTTTAAAAAAAAAACCGGGTATATTGTTTTTGTCTTCAGTTTCTGGTGTGTGCCTTCCTTACGGTATGTAGATGTGCAAAGTGAATTTCGATTTTTGATTTGACCCCCGGACATGGATTATCTCCCCTTTTTCCAATTAGTATTTGGGAAAAGTGGGTATATTGCGATGGCACGCCATCGACTGTGCTCTAGTTTGTTAATGTTTATAAAATATTATTTGCCTTTGCTTACGCTTTACTCACATTGGTCTTTATAATATCGTTTGCCAGGTTCACAACCCAATTAGCAGATAATCAAATTCCTTTATTGGCTATATATTTCTTATATATATTGATTGTAATGGCTGTGACTGGAGAAATGGGGCTTATGTGTTTTGCAACCAGTGTAGATCCATTAACACGGTCTAATCAGGATCTTCGCTGTTTGCTATTCCATCAATAAAACACCTGTTATGCTTCTAATAAGCACTATAGATCATTATCAGGCTACTGGAGTTCTATGTGATCAGGAGCTACACTGGTCACAAATCCCATAAGCCCCATTTCGCCAGTCACAGCCACACATATGTTTTGGGTATATTCCGATAGTATTTGCTTTTCCATCTCGTCGTCCATCAGCCCATCCATCTTTCATTTCATTCCTTCATTCGTCTCTTAACATTTGCATTAGCTTTTCAGGTAGCGATTTACTCAGAAAATATGAGACAGATTGACTTGGAACTTATTATGCTTCACTTATAGACAATTAGTATAGTATAGAAACTTAAAGAAAACATTATTTTTATGCCCCTGGGGCCTGTTTCACTGTGCATTTGTCCGTTTCACTAACATCAACTTCGTATGAAGTCTCTTGTAGTGTTTGAATGCTTTACTGACATTGCTCTGTGTACTATCGTTTGCCAAGAACACATCCCAATATAAGCATAGTCAAACTCTTTTATTGATATATTGATTATATATGTGGCTGTGACTGGAGAAATGGGGCTTACGTGTTTTGCGACCAGTGTAGATCCAGATCAGACTGTGTATCCGCACAGTCTGATCTGGATCTGCACTGTTCGCCATTCCATCAATGAAACATTTGTCATGCTTCTCACAAGCAATATAGATCATTATCAGGCTAAAGTAGTGTGCAATTTGATCAGGAACTGCACTGGTCACAAATGTCATAAGCCCTGTTTCTCCAGACACAGCCACATATAGTATTCATTGTCTTCTGCTGTACATTTATATTTCTAGGCCTGATGCAGTTAATGTGAACCCTTAGAATGCTGGAAACGAAAAGTGTCGTCTGCTGTTGCTTAATATTTTGCCTTTTTTCTCAATAAAAACATGGTTTGACAGCACTTTAGAATCATTTCCATTGGAAATGATTCTAAAGTGCTGTCAAAACATGTTTTTTTATGAGAAAAATGGAAAATATAAAAATAAACAGCAGACGACACAGTTGAATTCAGCAGTCTAAGGGTTAATTATAAATTTGTGCATGTCACTTTCCTTATCCTGCCTCAGTACTAATACAATTGTGTTTTCTGATTTTTCTTGCCTTAACCCTTTCACCCCTAAGTAACTGGAATGTTAATTTTGCAACCAATTCAACCATCACAAAATGTTTTTCAGACTAGTCCATTTATGAAAACGGGGAGTTTTTGTTTTCAAAAATATAAAATTACTTGCAAAAAGTGTAGATCCTGATGAGTCGGCTCGTCACGAGCCGGCTCATCTTGATCTACACTTTTTGCCAATACCACTATACAGGCCTGTGGGGTTGAAAGGATTAAGTTAACAAGAGTCGAGCTTCTGATGTGTTTGGCTGGATTAGTGTAGCTCATACTAAACTAATACAAAGCACTTTTAGCCCCCTTCTTTCATTGACCCATTCTGTTATGTTATTCCTGTACATGTATAACCTGCTCATTATCATCATTCTCAATCAAATAAAGACGTAATCGTGGCAGTAGCAATAACATATAATTTACTGAATGGTACCAGATACAAGTTTCTGGGCCGGATTAATCTGTGTTAATGTGCACTTAACCCTTACACCGCTATCTTAATTTTTTGTCGTCTGCGGTTTATTTTCTATTTTCCATTTTTATCATCAAAAACATCTTTGACTGCACTTTAGAATAATTTACAACATGCTTTGACAGCACATTAGAATCATTTCCATTGGAAATGGAAATGATTCTGAAGTGCTGTCAAACCATGTTAGGCAAAATACAAAAGCATTAGCAGACGACAATTGTTGCGTGTAGTGGTCTAAGGGTTAACCCTTACAGCGCTGAATTAAAATTTGTCGTCTGCTGTTTATTTTGTATTTTCCATTTTTCTTAGCAAAATCATGGTTTGACAGCACTTTAGAATCATTTCAAATGGAAATGATTCTAAAATGCTGCCAAACCATGTTTTTATTTAGAGAAAATACAAAATAAGAAACAACAGCAGAAGACAATTTTCATTTCCCGCCTTCTAAGTGTTAATTTGGCCTACACTGGCATCATTGGAAGGTGTGTCAGCCAACGGCATGTTACATTTTACCTATTGCGGTCTTAATTATGCACCCCCGTTTTACTTAAAGTTTCATTTTAAGTGGAATAAAACAAATTTATTTTATTTCTTAAAATGGTAGAGTTTGATCAGATGAAATAAATGCTGAAAACTGCTTGGAAAAGTAACAAATACATCAAATGTTACAAAGGTTTGGAATTTTTAATTAGCTGAAATATTCCACTTTGACATCATCAATGACATCATTTTTAGCCTGGTTTTTTGAGAGAAAAAAATCCAGGCTATTGGATTGGCGAAAGCCGGGCGGGCGGGCGGGCGGGCGGCGGGCGGCGGGCGGCGGGCGACGTCCACAATCAATGTTAAGTTTAAGTCCATTTCTTTGTTACTGTACCACCTAGGACCACCAAACTTTCACAGCTTCATAATCAAGGGGTGCCCACCACATATCACTATCCAACATGTTACCTTTTTAGCCAGGTTTTTTTAAAAGAAATCCAGGCTATTGGATTGGCGAAAGCCGGGCAGGCGAGCGGGCGGCGGGCGGGCGGCGGGCGGCGGGTGGCGTCCACAATCAATGTTAAGTTTTCGTGTTTGAGTCCATTTCTTTGTTACTGTACCACCTAGGACCACCAAACTTTCACAGCTTCATAATCAAGGGGTGCCCACCACATATCACTATCCAACATGTTACTTTTTTTTTTAACTTTACCCACTTTTTCCGCGCAGTTGACTTAGCCATTTTCAATGTTAAGTTTTCGCGTTTACAATGTTAAGTTTTCGTGTTTAAGTCCATTTCTTTGGTACTGTACCACCTAGGACCACCAAACTTTCACAGCTTCATAATCAAGGGGTGCCCACCACATATCACTATCCAACATGTTACTTTTTTAGCCAGGTTTTTTTAAAAAAAATCCAGGCTATTGGATTGGCGAAAGCCGGGCGGGCGGGCGGGCGGGCGGGCGGGCGGCGGGCGGCGTCCACAATGAATGTTAAGTTTTCGTGTTTGAGTCCATTTCTTTGTTACTGTACCACCTAGGACCACCAAACTTTCACAGCTTCATAATCAAGGGGTGCCCACACATATCATATCCAACATGTTACTTTTTTTTTTAACTTGACCCATTTCCCTTTTCCGCGCAGTCGACTAGCCATTTTCAATGTTAAGTTTTCGCGTTTTCAATGTTAAATTTTCGTGTTTAAGTCCATTTCTTTGGTACTGTACCACCTAGACCACCAAACTTCACAGCTTCATAATCAAGGGGTGCCCACCACATATCACTATCCAATATGTTACTTTTTTAACTTGACCCATTTTTTTCCGCGCAGTCGACTTAGCCATTTTCAATGTTAAGTTTTCGCGTTTTCAATGTTAAATTTTCGTGTTTAGTCCATTTCTTTGGTACTGTAACCACCTAGGACCACCAAACTTTCACAGCTTCATAATCAAGGGGTGCCCACCACATATCACTATCCAATATGTTACTTTTTTTTTAACTTGACCCATTTTTTCCGCGCAGTCGACTTAGCCATTTTCAATGTTAAGTTTTCGCGTTTTCAATGTTAAGTTTTCGTGTTTAAGTCCATTTCTTTGGTACTGTACCACCTAGGATCACCAAACTTTCACAGCTTCATAACCAAGGGGTGCCTACCACATACAACTATCCAACATGTGACCATTTATTTACCTTCACCTATTATTTCTACGTAATTGACTTAGCCATTTTCAACGTTAACTTTTTAACGTACGTCTGGTTAAATTATTTGGTTGGTTAAAACTTTTTGTTATACTATATCTCTGCAACTGCTTCGCCCATTACCTTGAAACTTCACATGGGTGTTTATCATCGTCCATATTTTCATTCTAACCCCCAACCGTGCAGCCCCTGTGCGCAATGTCAAGGTCAAATTACTTTGAATTTATTTGTTAAAGTTTTTTCGTGTACTATATCTCTGCAACTGCTTCACCCATTACCTTGATACTTCACATGGGTGTTTATCATCATTGTCGCACCCGCTTGCGGAAAGCGCGATATCGTCGGCATTTTGGCATACGTCCGTCCGTCCGTCCGTCCGTCCGTACGTCCTGTGTCCGGTTAAAGTTTTTTCGTTAAAGTTTTTCCATCTACTATATCTATTTTTTTAGTGTCCATGCCTCGCCCCAAGGCGCGACATGCAGGCCACAGCCATCTATTCTACAAAAAGTGGGTATAATTATGTTATGCAAGTGTCTATGCTTGGAAAAAACCTGGCCTTCGTGGCTTTGCCTCGTTTCTTGTTTTTAACTTGACCCATTTTTTCCGCGCAGTCGGCTTAGCCATTTTCAATGTTAAGTTTTCGCGTTTACAATGTTAAGTTTTCGTGTTTAAGTCCATTTCTTTGGTACTGTACCACCTAGGACCACCAAACTTTCACAGCTTCATAACCAAGGGGTGCCTACCACATACAACCATCCAACATGTGACCATTTTTTTACCTTCACCTATTATTTCTACGTAATTGACTTAGCCATTTTCAACGTTAACTTTTTAACGTACGTCTGGTTAAAGTTTTTTGGTTAAAAGTTTTTCGTTATAATACTATATCTCTGCAACTGCTTAGCCCATTACCTTGAAACTTCACATGGGTGTTTATCATCATCCATATTTTCATTCTACCCACCAACCGTGCGGCCCCTGTGCCCAATGTCAAGGTCAAATTACTTTGAATTTTTTTGTTAAAGTTTTTTCGTGTACTATATCTCTGCAACTGCTTCACCCATTACCTTGATACTTCACATGGGTGTTTATCATCATTGTCGCGCCCGCTTGCGGAAAGCGTGATATCGTCGGCATTTTGGCATACATCTGTCCGTCCGTCCGTACGTCCGTGTGTCCGGTTAAAGTTTTTTGGTTAAAGTTTTTCCATCTACTATATCTATTTTTTTAGTGTCCATGCAAAGTTTGAGGGGGTATATAGGAGTTAGCTTGTCGGTCGGTCTGTCGGTCTGTTGGAAATTCCCTTCCGCTCTATATCTTCTACACCCATGCATGGATAATCAAATGGCTTGGCACAAATGTTTCTCATGATGAGAAGGTGTGTCGCGATCAATGACCACGCACCTACGTCCAAGGTCAAGGTCACAGTTAAAGGTCAAAGGTCAAACCTATTGAAATTCCCTTCCGCTCTATATCTTCTACACCGATGCATGGATTATCAAATGGCTTGGCACAAATGTTTCTCATGATGAGAAGGTGTGTTGCGATCAATAACCACGCACCTACGTCCAAGGTCAAGGTCACATTGAAGGTCAAAGGTCAAACCTATTGAAATTCCCTTCTGCTCTATATCTTCTACACCAATGCATGAATTATCAAATGGCTTGGCACAAATGTTTCTCATGATGAGAAGGTGTGTCGCGATCAATAACCACGCACCTACGTCCAAGGTCAAGGTCACATTGAAGGTCAAAGGTCAAACCTATCGAAATTCCCTTCCGCTCTATATCTTCTACACCGATGCATGGATTATCAAATGGCTTGGCACAAATGTTTCTCATGATGAGAAGGTGCGTCGCGATCAATAACCACGCACCTACGTCCAAGGTCAAGGTCATCTTCTACACCGATGCATGGATTATCACACTATGCCCAGGGTCAAGGTCACAGACTTGATGCGTTTGAAACCTTAACGCTCGGCTAATTGGCTTATAATCAAAAATGCCTCGTTTTCTTTGGCTGCCAGTGAGGGTATTCGTGTGCCGACAGGCCACATTTCTAGTTTTTTACTAGTTCCTCTTTAAGCCAAAACCAGGAGGCATTGTGTTCATTGATTTTGATAAGCTGAAACAGTCCATGGCACAAGTAAATATCCAGTAAAACCTCACTTGCATTTTATACTTTTCTGGAAGTCCTGTTGTGATTATCATGGATCACATGACTACATCAAACATTGTTTTAAATGGCATAACATATTTTTATCCTATTTTCCACGTTTTGATCCCCACGAATTGCATAGCCCTAAAAGCATTTATTACAATACAACATTAGACACTAGCCTGCTATTCTATTTAACTCTTTGCATGCTGGGAAATTTGTGGGCTATAAATAGTTCAAAACTAGCGGACAAAAATTCATCATATTTTCTTGTATTTCTCCCCGTAAATATCATGAATATGTCTTGGAATTTCATTAGAATTGAGTCCTCAGGACTCAATTCTAATGAAATTTCAAGACATATTTACAGAGAGAAATAAAACATACGCTCCTAATTCGTTTGGCGGAGATTTTCGCCGCTAGCATGCAAGGAGTTAACAGGTAGTTCAATATAATAGCAGGCGAGTGTCTTGATATAGTAAATACATGGTTAGTGCCGTCGAATATACCGCATACTAAACTTAATTGTTTGAACGTGCATTACGTCATGTTTTGACGTCATTCCCTCGCCATACGTCACAAATCTAGTGACGTCATTCAAAGCAACATGGCGGCGTCCATGCTAGGGAGATTAGGTATTGTATCTGATTAAATCTCTTATTTCGTTTGCGATGAGCTTCAATATTGGCTGGCTTTAGACTCCACAGTTGTCATAATAAGCATTACACTCATAATGGACATGTCCGTGTCATTGGTTATGTCGCATATACTGTAAAAATTGACAAAATTCAGCTGAATCAACAGCGATTTTTATTTTAAAATTGTCTGCCATCTTGAATTTGCTGTTGAGATTGACCAATCAGAGGCCGCGATTAGGGGTCAAAGGTTAAATAAATAAAGGCAAAAACGGCACTTCATGTATATTAGGCTACTTAGGTACAACGTATATTAGGTTACTTCAGATATAAACAGCATTTATTCAACCCCCTTTATTATTGGAGCAATTGTTGCGGTATACATCAATTGTATCAGGCTCTGCTCAGAAATTGTAGGAATGCCTCAATTCCTACATGTTTCCTAGTCTTGCCTGATAAACTTGATGTTGCCAGTTGCCTTGTATTCTCAATATTTATTTCATTCTTCACTTTTCATGCATATCTTCAAATAGCGTCTTTCCTATGACAAAAGATATGCGAGGAGGACATGCACACAACCAGATAAAATTACTCCGTAGATTCTCATCCAAAACCGAGTGTGTGGGAAACTTTTAGTGTTTTTTTTATTGAAATTTGTTCATAAAATTAGCATAAATAAAAAATAATTGTTTTTCTTTTGCAAATTCATTCAAATAAAAATTAATTTACAAATAAAGTTATCTGGTAATTTATTTTAAAATTGAAATTTCCATTTTCACATAGTAAGGAATGCAAATGTACAGTTACATAACCCCAGGTCACCCCTATATGTTCTGATTGTTTCCCTTACAGCCTCAAGTTGGAGAAACGATACCAGTCCGAACAAGAACGTATAGAAGCTGCCCAGTAAGTAATCAACTCGCACTCTCTCCGTGCACAGTATTCACAATTATATCCATCTGTAAGATTTGTGTTGAAGTTTCTAGGTGTCATATAGATATATGTGTATCTCTATTAACTGTTTGAGTCAGATTGAGAGCAGTGCTTGGATTGGCAATTAATGTCACATTATCTTCATTCCAGCTTAACCCTTTCAACACTAAATAACTAGAATGGACTGTGATGTGTTCATTTGCTTGGATTGGCAATTACCGTAATTACCCTAAATATTCGGACACCAAAACCAATTGTTATAAGTGTCATAAACATTTATCAAGTTGATTATGTTGTCCAATGAGGCCTCCGAAGCATTCTGTGAAAATGGCAAATAGTGCAGGCCCTGATCAGACTGCTCCTTCAGGAGCAGGCTGGTCTGGGTCTACACTGTTTGCTCACATATTGGTGTCCGAATATTTAGGGTAATTATGGTAATGTCACAGTATCTTCATTCCAGTTTAAACCTTTCAACACTAAATACCTTGTATGGACAGTGATGTGTTCATTTTCCGATCTGATTGTCACAAAATGATTTTCAGACTTATCCATTTATGAAAAGGGCGTGTGTGTTTTTTCTAAAACAAATGAAAATTTAACTTGCAAAAAGTGCAGATCCTGATGAGACGGCTCGTCACGAGCCGGCTCATCTGGATCTACACTGTTTGCAAACACCGCTATAGTGGACTGCAGTGTTGAAAGGGTTAGTTATCAGCAGTATAGCCAGGCCATTTGGACATAGTGGTGGAATGGGGGCGAAGTTCGATCACTGTGATGTGAATGACAAAATAGGCCATGCTCTGACTGTGCAGATGTGCTGGCATATCTTGGTATATACTGGTCATACATGCTGTAAGGTTCAAATGAGTGTCGTTGTCTGAACATATACCTTGTTTTCATTGAGAAATATTATAAGCAGAATAGAAAGGAAAATATTTCAATTTGCATTGCCTATAAGCGTGTTGCGAATGTAATGGATTAAAGGAAGACACAAGTGGGGTATGCCTCCATGCCATAGAACCACCTCATGTCTATATCAAACCACCTCATGTCTCCATTGAACCACCTTGTGTCTCCATCGAACCACCTCGTATCTACATCGAACCACCTCATGTCTCCATCGAACCATCTCATGTCTCCGTGGAACCATCTCATGTCTCCGTGGAACCATCTTGTCTCTCCATGGAACCACCTCATGTCTCCATGGAACCACTTCATGTCTACATTGAACCACCTCGTGTCTCCATGGAACTTCCTCATGTCTACATCGAACCACCTCATATCTACATGGAACCACCTCATGTCTGCATTGAACCACCTCATGTCTCAATGGAACCACCTCATGTCTCCATGGCACCACCTCATGTCTTCGTGGAACTGCCCCATGAAGATGATTCTCAAGAGCCTTTGCATTATTTCCACATGGTTAGGTAGACAAATAAGAAATATATTATCTCTCTACATTCTACATTTGAAGCCATGTTAGTTGTACGTTGTATATCACTGTTTATATCTCAGGGATAGAAAACTGACGGCATTTCACCCATTATTGCTGCTTCATGCATTTCTAATGCCGCTGAATAGTATTGCACTGTTCATAGTTAATGGTGTAGATATTTAAACTTGACATGCTTTCAATGACATTCATATATTAAAATGATTACACTTTCTTAGAAGCCAAATATTAAAGGGAGAAATTGATATCAAATCATAATATTTAGATCCGAAATAAACAGCATGTACTATTTTATTATGCTTAAATATTGTATTATTAACACACTCCCATTGTTAAGAGTAAATCCCATCTTGATATGATTTATTAGAAAATAATTCCAGCACAAAAATATTTACACAATTCCCTAACATTTGATTGGCCTGTACCAAGTCTCTGTCCAAAATTTATATCCCAGTACTCCCACGCCAAACTACTTTCCGTAACCGTGAGGCTCAGTTAAAATAATTCTTAAGAAAACGGAAAATAAACACATTTTCTTGATGAATTTATTTAAAATGCTGGAATTATAAGGAATGAATGGCCTTTTTGTGGAATTTATCGGGGTATAAACTTGGAAAAGTCGCGGGAATACTGGACGAGGCCTTCCGGCCTTCGTCCAGTATTCCCGCGACTTTTCCAAGTTTATACCCCGATAAATTCCACAAAAAGGCCATTCATTCCTATAATACAACAATTCTGCCCTATGAGTGGCACAAGGTAGCTGTTCAAATGTAGGTGGGAAACTGTCTGTGCAACTATGCAATTGACAATCACACAAACGGGTGGCACACTCAGGTTGTTGTTCTTGAATTATGATTTGACAGTCTCCACCAATTACTATTGACAGTATTTAATGTTTGAGATATCCACCACAATGATACACACACTAACGCAACACCGAGACAAAACAAGTCAC
The DNA here is from genome assembly GCA_029237695.1 of Conchocele bisecta. Taxonomy (NCBI): domain Eukaryota; kingdom Metazoa; phylum Mollusca; class Bivalvia; order Lucinida; family Thyasiridae; genus Conchocele; species Conchocele bisecta. Next base: position 46,018,014 of record CM055269.1, read on the forward strand.
AGCTTTATATGTTGCAATTTCAATTTAAAAAAGCATTTAATTAAGACATTCTTTACACACGTGCAATTTTTGACCCAGACATATTCATAAAAAAATCAAATTTCAATTTTCAATCTTATTTTCATCACGATGAACATTTTTCAACCATATTTGCCGCATTAATATTTATTTATGCTCATTATTGAATGTAAATGCTAAATAAAAAATGACGGAATATTTTCAGTGATGATACACTGTTGTGGTGGCCATCATGAGGGACCGTATGACCCATGAGGACAATCGTGGCCAGTGTCGATCATGATCATCATATCTGCTCATATGTTCGATTGACTGTATGGTGACTAGCGTAGCTCCAGATCAGACTGCGCATCTGCGCAGTCTGATCTGGGGCTAGGCTGGTCACAAACTATTGTAAGATACCTTATCTCAGCCTGTGGCCAATATAGACACGCTTACGTAAAGATTTACACCGCCTGGTGCAGACCAGCATAAAGGACTGCATACAAATCTTTCATATAAGAAATCAATAGATAGTACATAATATCATTCAAAATACGCCAATCCAAAGGTTATTTTTAATTGAAATATAGAGACTGCATAATCTGTATTACCGTATATATATCCAATATACAAATTTAACTGCGACTGATAAACAACTTCAGATTAGAGCCTAAAGTCATTGCATGATTTAAGGAAAGTCGGGCAGCCAATGACATTGATAATGGAACAACTGGTATTGACTGTATGAGATTTTGAGAAATTTGTCAACTGTAAGGTAAGATAATTAATTTTAATTTGTTCGTGTTTTTTTATGTACTCCGAAAAAAATTAATTGGTTACATATTGTCGCCACCCTTTCCGTCTCTCTGTGTATGTTCATCTGTCAGTCTGTCAAAAGATTTTCGTTAAAGTTTTCGGCTAACTACTATCTCTGTTACTGTAAGTTGGATTGGCTTGAAACTTCATATGCTTATTTTGTCATCATCCATATTTGCATTCAATAGCCCACTGTGCTCGTGGTCAAAATGAAATGCCCAGAAAGTTTAAATTCACCCGACTAGCTCATTTATAGCTAATTAATTGAATCTGAAACCATGGCAATTGTAGTGTGCCACTGCTCTATTAAGGAAACTGTCTGACTTCACATAATTTGGGATTGCCCTTCCTCATACTTTATTAAGATAATCATTAATGAAATATTCACATCACAAAAAGCATTTAATTAAAAATAAAATGGCCTATTTGTCTTTATGTTGTCGTTATTACAGTATTAATATTAAATGGCGCATTGATGAATGGAAATAGTGTAATTAAGGCCCCACCGAGAATTTTGGTTCATAGCTTTTGCCCTGTCCGTCTGTCCATCTATCTGTCAGTCCATTTATTTTTTGAAAGTTTTTGTACGTGTTTCTCAAATCACTTATAATTTCTGTTTGCCTTCAGCTAATATCTTCATATTGCACACATGCATTACTTAGTGAAGATACATCCTTTCACATTAATACAATTACCCTCACTCCTGATTGTACATCCATCCGTCTGTCTGTTTATATTTTTGAAAGTTTTTGTACGAGTTTCTCAAATCACTTATAATTTCTGTTTGCCCTCAGCCAATATCTTCATATTGATCACATGGATTACTTAATAAAGATACATCCTTTCACATTAATACAATTACCCTCGCTACTGATCGTAAGTCCATCCGTCTGTTTGTTTATTTGTTTGAAGTTTTTGTACCAGCTAGTTTCTCTAATCACTTACAATTGCCAGCTACTGATCGTATGTCCGTCTGTCATTTTTCCCCCAATGCAGCAGGTTAAATGCGGGATCGAACCCATTGGCCCGGCCTTAACGACGTTATAGGCAGTTAAACACCAATAAACAAACAAACCGCCAGTCTGTCTGTTTATTTTGTACGAGTTTCTCAAATCACTTATAATTTCTGTTTGCTTTCAGCTAATATCTTCATATTGCACACAATCCTTACTTGAGTAACGATACATCCTTCAACATTAATACAACTACCGTTATTACTGATCTACGTCTGTACGTCTGTCTGCTTTTATTTTCAAATCACCTATAGGGCCCTAAGTGCGTCGACAGACCACATTTTCTAGTTCCTTGTAAGATTACAAACAATTTATAACATATAGAACACAGAGATTGTCTTTGCAGCTTCAGGGGGCCGTTTCACTAAACTTTGTACAACTAAAATGTTCGTAAGTGCAAAATTATGATATAGTCTGTAAATTTCACATTAACAGTGTTTTCTTGAAAACAGTTATTGGATTTACATTTATTGAGCATAGGCTGCATATGCAGCCTATGCTCAATAAATGTAAATCCATCAATTGAAATCTCCAGACGATCCTAAATTTGGACTTACGAACATTTTAGTCATAAGAAGTTTAGTGAAACGGGCCCCAGATGTGCAATCCCATCGTCACAGTTTGTATATTTGTTAGTGAAACATTCACGATGCTTCTTATCCACAAATCTGCAAGACAATGAGAGTTTGCTTGCTGATACTGTCCTGTATGACTTTCATGTAATAAAATATGAAAATTACTTTCAAAAGTGCAGATCCTGATGAGACGGCTCATTGCAAACACTTCTATAGAGGTCTGTATAGTGGTATTGGCAAAACATGTAGATCCATATGAGCTGGCTTGCGACGAGTAATTTTCGTATTTTTCAGAACAAAAACACCCCCTTTTCATAAATGGAGTAGTCTGAAAATCATTTTGTTATGATTGGATTTGTGGGAAAATTAATATATCAAAATCCATTCCAGTTACTTGTGAGTGAAAGGGTTAAACTCAGCCACCATATCACTTGTACTTTGATCTGGAGATACATTCACTGACCACTCCCTGTGTCGGACGGCTTCAGCTGACCTTGTTGTGAGTCGCTGTATACTTGTGTATCACTCCCATCCTGGGGCTCGTTTCACTAAACTTCTTACCACTAAAATGTTCGTAAGTGCAAATTTAGGATCGTCTGGTACTTAACTTTACATTACTGAATTAAATTTTGCCATCTGCTATTTATTTTTTAATTTCCAGTTTTCTTTAGAAAAAACATTGTTTTGGCAGGTAGTCCGTATTGTCCATTTACCCTCATATTTTAGACACAATCTCACAAAACCTGGCATTCATTGAACAATGTGAGTTATTACCAAGTTGCACTAGTGATCATGGTGACCAGGATAAAATAACCATGGTTGTTTCAGATTGTGTCCAATATGTTTGTTTTCTAATGATTGATCGTTCTCTAATCTTTAACCTGTGTCAATATCACACAATTATTTGTCCATAATGTCTCAGTTTAATGAGTTATTTTGGTGCCTGTTTGTTTTAGCCAATAGTGTCTTGTCTCTTCATACAAAACTGTATCAAGTTTAACATGATACGACCAAACTGGCCCAAATGTTATTACATCATTACACTTTCATGTTCAGCCCAGTTATTCTGAATCGACTGAGTTGAGAATGGTTCTGGACATTTTTCTGCTATTGTATGGATGGCTTGCGGTCTAATGGGTACTGCATTGGACTTCACTACTGGAGGTTGTGAGTTAAATCCCCACCTCAGGCGTGAACAAAATATAAGTTCATAGTATTTCCATCTCACTGGTCTTTTGGATGAGACCTTAGATGTTGATGGGACGCTAAACCTATTCATGTTCACATGTGTAGCTGTGGCTGGAGAATTTGGTCTTATGGGTTTTACGACCAGTGTAGATCCAGATCAGACTGTGCATCCGCACAGTCTGATCAGGATCTGCACTGTTCGCCATTCCATCAATGAAACATCAGTCATGCTTATAACAAGCAATGTAAATCATTATCAGATGACAGGATATTGCTATTTGATCAGGAGCTGCACTGGTCACAAATCTCATAAGCCCCGTTCCTCCAGTTACAGCCATATTTCACATTTTTGTCTGCTCTTGTAATCATATCCAACAAATATCATACAGACGAGAACTTGATCAGCTGCGAGTAGAGCACGAGCATGCCGAGTATCTACGCCAGGAGAAGGAGGAGTCTATGTACAGCGAGCACGAGCAACACCGGCAGGAAATCGATCACGAGAAACGTCGGCTAGCCTACCTCGTTGAGGAGAGTGAGAGGTCAAAGCTTACGGCAGAGGAAGAATTATCACTGGCTAGGGAAAGTCTTGCCAAGGAAAAATGGACCTGTAAGTTAAAATGGAAGTATAAACTGGGCTTTTGAGTTGTAATAGTAGTGTATTAAAAATCATGAGATGTACTAGTGTAAAAAACATATAACTGATTCTAAAGTGCTACCAAACTATGCTTTTATTGAGAAAAAAGAGACGACAGTTTTCGTTTCTCGCAGTCTGCGAGTTAACCTACAAAATGTCTCCTGACTAGTGATCGTCATCTGGGTGTATTTGACAATTTTCTTCTGGTAGTATTTGCTCACATGTACATCACAAAATGCTTACACATTACAGTCGAACAGCAGTTAAGCCTTGAACGCTCCAAGTTGAAAGAGCTACAACAACAACAACACCAACAACAATACGAGTCTCTGGCTGTCCAAACAGACCCGCTACAGTCGAGTACTGTGGGCACAGACACGGACGGACGCGAGTCAACATCAGCCCTGGCCACACAGACAGATACAGCCAGCATGGATGAGGACAATCGAGACACGACGGGCCGAGCTGAATCTGCCGAGGATCAACTCAAGGGTAAAGATTGCTGTGACTGGAGAAATGAGGCTTATGGGATTTGTGACCAGTATAGCTCATTATCACATAGCACACTCCTGTAGCCTGATAACGATCCATATTGTTTGTTAGAAGTATGACGACTGATTGAATGGCGAACAGTGCAGATCCTGATCAGACTGTGCGGATGCACAGGCTGATCTGGATCTACACTGGTTGCAAAACCCATAAGCCCCATTTCTCTAGTCATAGCCACAAATACAGAGTATATATATAGAATATCAGGATAGTGTCTCTTGATATCACGTTTATCAGGTTAGGTTAGGTAGGCGAGCATGTTATATATCCATGGCAATGATGTTTGCTCTTTCTTGTGGAGCATATTTATTGCAATGGAGCACTCATTTACTGGAATTACAGTGGAACATCTGATGAATAGTGAGAGCTTATTCCATCACCTCAGAATTTGTGTCGGTCTTGTTTTTGCCTTAAATTTTGGTCAACTTTCTATCTTCAATAATATTGTATTTCACCCACAGACCTGACACACTGTGAGTTGATGGGTAAACCACTGTAGTAAACCACTGTATTTCACCCACAGACCAGACACACTGTGAGTAGATGGGTAAGCAAGCCATTGTATTTCACCCACCGACCTGACACACTGTGAGTTGATGGGTAAGCCACTGTATTTCACCCACAGACCTGACACACTGTGAGTCAATGGGTAAGCCACTGTATTTCACCCACAGACCTGGCGCACTGTCAGTTGATGGGTAAAACACTGTATTTCACCTACAGACCGGACACACTGTGAGTAGATGGGTAAACCATTGTATTTCACCCACAGACCTGGCACACTGTGAGTTGATGGGTAAGCCACTGTATTTCACCCACAGACCTGGCACACTGTGAGTTGATGGGTAAGCTGTCCCAGCGGGAGACGGAGGAGGCCCTGGCGACCCAAGAGGAGGACATGGAGGACCAGTACCTGCAGACCCGCGACGTCATCCAGCAACACATCGCCCAGATCCGCGCCGTCGAGGACGAGTACCGACAGATGGACATCACCCATCTACACGAGCTGCAGGAACAGGTAAGGGCGCTGTGTACTGTAGCGGTTGTATTTATTTATGAATAACTTGAATTAATTTTGACTATTTTTATCATGACCGCTTGCGGTCTGCGTGACATAGTAGCCACTTTTGACATGTGTCCATGTGTCCGTGCATCTGTGCGTCCTCCATTTGCGTTAAAGTTTTTTAATTACCAAATATTTCCACAACCCTAAGTCTGATTTACTTGAAACTTGAAACATACCTCTTTATCATCATCAATGCTTTCATTTTATAGCCCACCCATGTGGGCCCCATGCCCAAGGTCAAATTACTTAGAAATTTACACTGAAGTTTCTTGTAAATCTGCGTTGAAGTTTTTCAGTATCTAACAACTCCACAAACCTAAGTCTGATCGACTTCATTGACCAATCTGATTGACCAATGTTTCTCAAATTTGAAATGTTAATTCCCCTGAAATGTATACTGTTGTAAATGCCAAGGCATATGTTTGGCCACTCCCTTTGTCGTACATGCAATCAGGCTTTAATATTTACCGTACATTTACAAAACTTGGATTTGTGCCTAGCTTTAACTGTTCACTTTGACATATCCTCAAATAAACTTGTGATAATATCGATTTGCAAAGAATGCTTGTTTATATTGCCTTTATTCTCGGTATCAAAAAACATCATTTGGGCATTATTATTATGCAATCTGTCTACTTAAATGTGGCTGTGACTGGAGAAATGGGGCTTATGTGAATTCGGGACCAATGTAGCTCCTGATACAATAGCATATTTCTGTACTGTAGAGTGATTCCAATCTGTATTGTTTGTTAGAAATTGGGCAGGTGTTTCATTAATGGAATGGCGACCATTGTAGATCCTGATCAGACTGCGGATGCCCAGGCTGATCTGGATCTACACTGGTCGCAAAACCCATAAGCCCCATTTCTCCAGTCACAGCCACATGTGTGATTTTGTCTGGAAGAGTTGAGGCTTATCTTATTCACAACCAGTGTAGACCCAGATCCGACTGCACATATATGCAGTCTGATCATGGTCTACACTGGTCGCAATCCAGTCAGTTAAAACACCTGTAATACTTCTCACCAACAGTATAGATCATTATCAGGCTGTATGTATTAACAGACTAGCCACAAATTCCATAAGCCACATGTCTCCAATCACAGTCACATATGGCATGTAATGCAGTTTATGATGTCTGTCATGATTAGATGGCGGGAGATTGTCATTTGTTGCATATCAGACACCCGCTAGTATGTTTCTCAATGATTTAGCCCGAGCATGTAATCATGTAATGCATGGTGAACATAAAATTTAGATTGAAATTCAGATTTGTTTATACGTGTACATGGCTTATTATTTCTCAATTAATTTACATTATCAGATCCCAAATTTGAAAGAACACTTAAATGCTGTCCTACTATCTTTTAATAAAACTGTTTGGACTGTGTCTCTGTCCATGTGTCCGTTTGTCCGTCCGATTAAGAAGAATGCCGATGTTTCTCAATTCTGTGATAACTTCTATATTCTTTGAAGGTTTACTTTAATATTACAATACATCATACTCGTGCACAAATGCCACACATCAATGCTGCACTTATTATGACCTTGACCATCACAACATTGCTTAAACACTTAGACATTTGTATTTAAGAAGTTTGCCAGAGTTTCTCAATTCTGTCATAACTTCTATATCCCTATACTTGTACACAAATGCCACACATCAATGCTGTCCTTAATATGACTTTAACATGACCTTGACCTTTTGACCTTCACAACTTTGTTTAAACACTTAGACATTTTTATTAAGAAGTTTTCTGGACTTTCTCAATTCTGTCATAACTTCTATATACCTCTAAGATTACTTCAATATTTCACTATGTAAGACTTGTGCACAAATGTCACACATCCATGCTGCCCTTAATATGACCTTGACCGTTTGACAATTATGCTTATTAATATTTATCACTTTTGGTTAATTAAGTTTGCCACAGTTTCTCGTCCCCAATCTGCCACCGAGGGCAATGGTGTGCAGACAGGTGATATTTTCTTGTTTCATTTAACCTTTAGAACGTTGGAAACGAAAATTGCTGTTATTTTATATTTTATCTTCTTTCTTAATAAAAACATGTTTTTACAGCACATGAGAAGGATTTCCATTGCAAGTGATTCTAAAGTGTAGTCAAAACTTGTTTTTGATGAGAAAAATGGAAAATAAAATAAATAAACAGTAGAGGACAAAATTGAATTCCGCATTGTAAGGGTTAACCCTTACACTGCCGAATTAAATGTTGTCGTCTGCTGTTTATTTTTTATTTTCGATTTTTCTCATCAAAAACATGGTTTGACAGCATTTTAGAATCATTTCCAGTGGAAATGATTCTAAAGTGCTGTCAAACCATGTCTTTATTGAGAAAGAAGGCAAAATATAAAGCATCAGCAGACAACAATTTTCGTGCTCAGCAGTCTAAGGGTTAATAACGACAAACTACTATATTTCTTTACCATTCATAAGATTTTAACTTGTAGCGTAAATTTGTATGTATAGTACTGGTACCAGTATATCGTGGTACAGGGAAACCATAGACCGCCATATTTTGGCTTTGAAATCTGATAGTTAAACAAGAACAATAGTATGTAAACAAATCTATGTTTAATGACTCTTGTAAACTGTTTTAACTTTAAATGGACATGTGTCTGTGTGGTTTTATGTAAACTTCAGAATTGTTCTATGTTTTAAATTGGGATATAGAAATTATACACATTACAATATTTTGTGATTGAACATGTACTTGCTGGTTACAATATAGAATTACATCTTGTGGCATAATATAATCAAGTGTGAAATATTTAAAGTAAGTGTAAGTGTGTCTGTGAGCTCGGGTAAGAAGTTTGCTGCAGTTTCTCCAACCTGGAGGCCGTTTCACTAAACTTCGTACGACTAAAATGTTCGTAAGTTCAAACTTATTATAGTCTGTAAATTTCACACTATCAATGTTTTCGTGTAAACAATTGTTGGATTTACATTTATTGAGCATAGGCTGCATATGCAGCCTATGCTCAATAAATGTAAATCAATCAATTGCAATTTTCAGGTGATCCTAAATTTGCACTTACAAACATTTTAGTCATACGAAGTTTAGTGAAATGGGCCTCTGTAACTGAGGGGTATTTGTGTGTTGTCAGGCCACATTGTTTCTTGTGTATCAGTTTTATTTACTTGTCTTCCAAGAGTCAGTATCACGATAGTCAAACGTTCATTGTTACATGGTTTCAGTTGTTTGCACATATGTGCAAACATATAGCGCGTGCTGTTTGCATATGGCTTTAGGCAATGCTCATTCCGGCGCCGCGCGTAGACCAAGTGCCTTCATGACGTCACTACGCGGAAGTGCCTTCATGACGTCACTACTTCATGACGTTCATGACGCGCGGCCCCGGAATATGAATACCGAAAATTATCTACGTGAATTATAAAAGTACTGAAAATACTGAATATAATGCTCAAATTACATCAGTTTTTTGTTGGAAATGTAACAATAACGTTTGATCATGTTTGATCTGTTTGAACCCACGGCCTGCGGCCTTGGGGTTCAAACAGTTCCCTCAGGCCACAGCAAACGTTTGCACACGGCTGGACATGATCAAACCTTATATTGTTTTAACCCATTTCATGCTGAATATTTACCATTTTTCTGATTGAAAAATATAAATATTTTATTATTTCTGCTCAGAAGTATATACAGTTTATTCAAGTACCATTTTGAAATACCGGATTTATTTCCCGAGACATAAAGAAATGAGTGCTCTTTGAACGAAGTGAAAGTTGCTCTTAGACCTCTTATAACTTGACAATTTTGACCTTAGTGTATGAATTGTTAATCGCCGGAAATGACATCAAAACGTGACGTCAATTACATCGTCGCGAACGTCTAGGAGGAAATATTTCCTTCAAGGAAGTAATCCCTCCAGAATAATGGTAAATCACTGGGTAGCATGTACTATATGTTCATTTGAACCTTCTGGTCATGATGGTCAATCCGTTCGTTTGTCCGTCCGAGCAACCAAGGGTGTAGAAGGGGCCATGGGGCGGAGCCTAACACAAAAGAATCCTTTGATTTATTCCGTGTGGCCCCTTATTCTATTCATTACAAGGGGCCATCTCTTTGATCCAGAACAATGGAAATGGCCCCTTCTTCACTATTGGTGGACCAACCGTCCGTCCGTCCGTCGTCCGTCCGTCCGGGCACACATTAGGGTACTTATGTGGCTAGCCCCACAGGGTTATGGACTTGTTAAAGGATAGGGTTGGTTACAATTAGCCACCTAAAAAATCGTTTTATGTGGCTAAAAATCGTTTTATGTGGCTAATATTTAACATGTGATAAGCCACATAAGTACCCTAATGTAAGACGTCGTCCGTCCGTCCGTGTCCGTCCGTCCGTCCGTCGTCTGTCTGTCTGTCTGGTTAAAGCTTTTCTGGTCAAAGTTTTTCGGGTTCTATCAAAGCTCGATTTAGTACTATCAAATGTCTCAAATCATATCGTGACGATTGGATTGGTCCTTAAATTTACATATCACAGTCCATTCCAGTTAGTTAGGGTTGAAAGGGTTAAATGTGTATTTGAATGGTGAGACATAACATTAGTTCATATATTGTATCCAACATGTATTTCAGAAAGAGCAGATACATAAGCTGGATAAGCAGAAGGCTGAACTAGAGGTTTACCTAGAGGAAAAGCAGGAACTGATGAATGTACAGATGGACCAGCCCAGACCACTACGCAGCGCCACTAGTGAAATGCTTCTAGTAGTCCCGACTATTGTGGAACCAGTGTCAGATACAATAACAACTTCAACAAGTTTACATAACATACAGGTAGGTTGAACAGCAGTGTAATACAAACCATTGTGATTGAATACCCCTACCTTCCACCATTAGACAGTAAAGGTTATCTGCCTATCCTGCTGCTAATAACATCTCTTCACCAAAATCACTAAGTACACTTATCTTGCTAAGTGTACTTTCAGGGAACAATTTTCAATTCATGCATAAAATAATTATTTTTTTATTAGCTTTGGCTCAGGTGAGCTATTGTTATCGCTTTTCGTCTGTCGCCCGGTGAGCTATTGTTATCGTTTTTCGTCTGTCGCCCGTTGTTATCGTATGTCGTCGTCGTCCGTCCACAAGAACCGCTGGGCCAATGTTGGTCAAACTTCACACACATGGTAGGGGGATTACAAATTTGTGAAAATGGAGGTTGTCGCCAATCCAAGATGGCCGCCGTCTAAAAATAGCACAAATTCGTAAAAAATCTTCTTCTCACAAACTTCCAGATAGATTTCGACGAAACTTGGCAGGAATGAATGATGTACAATGATCTTTCAAATTTGTTAAAATCGTGACCCGGGGTCAAAAATCGGCATGGCCCGAAGATGGCCGCCGAAAGGTCAAAAGGTCATCCTATTATTTGAGATTTCAAACGTCTTCTTGACAATAACTGGTTGGTCAATCCTAGCCAAACTTCACAATTATGGTCCTTGGGTGAAACCTTTTCAGATTTGTTAAAATGGAGGTCATCGCTAATCCAAGTTGGCCGCAGTCTAAAAACATAGCACAAATTCTTAAAATATCTTCTTCTCACAAACCACCTGACAGATTTCGACCAAACTTGGCAGAAATGACAATGCACAATGCACTTTCAAAGTTGTTAAAATGGTGACCCCGTGGTTACAAATTGGAGTCGAATTTGATTTTTGACCGAATATGGTCGAATCGTATATCAAATCAAAGATATCGACGAGACATCACTGTGGTGCAGTTTTCATCGAAATTGGATGATTAAGTCATTCAAGATGACCTCCAAAAGGTCATCCTTTTATTTGAGATTTCAAACATCTTCTTCACAAGAACCGATTGGCCAATGCTAGCCAAACTTCAAAATTATGGTCCTTGGGTGAAGCCGTTTCAGATTTGTTAAAATGGAGGTCGTCACTAAGCCAAGATGGTCGCAGTCTAAAAATAGCATACATTTTTATAAAATCTTCTTCTCACGAACCGCCAAACGGATTTCAACCAAACTAAGCAGAAATGACCGATGTACAATGCTCTTTCAAAGTTGTTAAAATGGTGACCCTGGGCTCAAAAATGAGCGTGGCACAGAGGGTCAAATACGGGTCAAATTTGATTTTCGACCGAATATGGTCGCATCATATATGAAATCAAATATGATATCGACGAGACGATCGCTCTGGTACAGTTTTAAGTGAAATCGGATGACTACTTCATCCAAGATGGCCGCCAAAATGTCAAAACATCATCCTTTTATTTGAGATTTCAAACATCTTCTTCACAAGAACCAATGGTAGCCAAACTGTACAATTATGGTCCTTGAGTGTCAGATTTGTTAAAATGGAGGTCGTAGCTAATCCAAGATGACCCTCATCTAAAAATAACACAATGTCTTAAAAGATCTTCTCGCAAACTTCTCGGAAACGATAGATGTAAAATGCTCTTTTAAAGTTGTTAAAATGGTGACCCCAGGGTCAAAAATGGGCGTGGCCTGTGGCCAAATAAGGGTCAAATTTCATTTTTGACTGAATATGGTCAAGTCATATACCAAATCGAAGGTATTGACGAGATGATCGATGTAGTGCTTTTCTTATAAAAATCGGACGGTTACGTCATCCAAGATGGCCTCCGAATTGTCATAAGGTCATCCTTTTATTACAGATTGCAAACGTCTCCTTCCAGCGAACTGCTTGGCGATGTTGGTAAAACTTTACAGGGATGTTGTATTGGTGCAGCCTTTTCAGAATTGTTAAAATGGAGGTCGTAACTAATCCAAGTACATGTTTTCCTATATAATGACTCTCGTTTTATCAAATTTTCGTTAACTCAACGTATTTGCCTTGGTACCATGGACTTTGAGTAAACAAGTGTTTATAACTGTATATGATCGAATTTCACCATCATGTGATGATGTGTGTTGATTCTAATAGAGGGTGAGAGAGTATGCATCTCCTAACGGAGAAGGCCACATCGAGATCCAGTTATGTATGACGCCAAGTGATCTTGGTGTAGTGTACTTGTGTATTCCCCTCTGTACATGGCTTTGTTAAAGGTGCCAAGTAATCTTGGATGGGTAAGGGCACGAGATTGTAATCTCAGTGCAAACCAGTGGTGTCCTCCACCATCATTGGCTTATTTTGATGTTTATTTAGTTACAACTTTACATTGCAAGTTTTGTCTTGATTTTTATGACATTGCACATCATGGCCCGGCCTCTTGTTTAATGTAATAAAAACAAATTCTAACCAAAAAATAGCTATGATAATTTGTGATTTTGCATAATTTTAATCACCAAATACAAACAGTGACAAGTTCTATATGAAATAATGCATTTCAGTACAAATCAATAATTACTCTCACAAAATGTACTTGGGTCAGGTCCGACGAACTACTTTTTCTACAGTTTTTGTCTGATTCTCTTCATATATGGTATACAGCCCTACCATCAAGTGCAGGAGTGTGTAACGTAAACAGTTTCGCTGTCCCACTGATCCATCCTCACTTATGCCCCTTTTTCGACTCAAAAATATAATCTTTTTCTTGTCCGGCGAACTACTTCTACAGTTGTTGGCCGATTCTCTTCATACTCAGTATACATTCCAGCCATCAAGTGCAGGAGTGTGTAACATAAAATTGTCACTGTCCCACCTATCCATCAGTTATGCCCCATTTTCCACTCTGAACATATTTTTCTCCAATCACTCACGCAGTGATGGCTGTTGTATTCATGAATGCTCAACAGTGGTGGCATTTTGTTTTACAAACAATTTATTTTCTAGTTGTAACATACCTTTCCAACCCAGCAACCCATGTAAAACACTACACGATCAATCTGAAATGCTTTTATGTATTTTCCAAGATATGAGATTTGAACCCTTCTTGTTATTATGTGAATGTGTTGTGAGAATGTAAAGTTCATTCATGCATTTCAGTTTAAACAATCCATTAAATTTTTCTTCTTAATATATACATAATTTCTTCACATTATTTTCTAAGACCTGCAATGATTTCGGTACATGACATTGAAGGTTGACAAAACAATCTAATTTTCATTGAACATGTGAACTGAAATTTTTACCAACTTTCTATATAATTTCCGGCAAGTATCATATTTTTTTCATAATTTATATTGGCGAAATAGGATATGCAATAGGGCAGAAAATATCATGTACCTATAATAATAATATATTATGACTATGGTAAATATTATATTGTTACATGACTGCCGTTGTTTGACACCGCTCACAGCCATGTTCAAACATAGTGCGCGTGCTGTTTGAGCATGGCTATAGACAATGCTCATTCCGGGCCAAGCCAAAACCTATGTAATGCATGTGTCTCATGACGTTACTAGAACGTGCCATTACGTCACCATACCAGTTCACAATGGTCACACTGAAATTTTGAAATTAATGCGGCTGCATCACACGGCGTGTACTGCAGCGCCGAAATATGTATGTGTAAATCTGTTGTTTGAATGGAGCAGATTATCAAAGTACCGAAAGTACTGCTCAAATTGCACGATATATCTGAACGAAATGTAACAATAACGTTCAACCATGTCCAGCCGTGGGTAAACGTTTGCCATGGCACTCGGGAACTGTTTGAACACGCGGCCTATGGCCTTCGCATTCAAACAGTTCCACTGTGCCACTGCAAACGTTTACCCAAGGCTGGACATTGTCGAATCTTATATGTCATTTTTCAGGCGGATGGTGACCAAGTCCCAACAGGAACGCGACAACAACTACTCCGATCTTACAGCACAGAGTCAGAAGAAATGGATATCAGTGACATTCATACTAATATTAGTATGGAAACAAGAACTTCTGCTTCAGGAAGATCAGTGTCTCTTCAAGATTTAGGTGTGAAATACAAAACTCCAGGACAAGTTACTGGTTCAAAGAAAATATCCAGGGTAGCTAGGAATGTGACTAGTCGTCTATACCGACCTCCTGAACCTAAATTTAAATATGTTGACATACATAGAGAAAAAGTAGTTTCTCCATTACCGAGAACAAGCGTCTCCAGAGAGTCTCTATCACCTGAGCCTAGGTTTCCTTATGTTGATATCCATCGAGAAAGGGAAATAAAATCATTTCCTAGAAAACATTATACACAAGAGGAAAATGAATTGCAACCAAGATTTCCGTATGTTGATATACATAGAGAACGGGAAATTAAAACTGTTCCAAGAGAGAAATATACTGGTGATGGAAATGAATCGCCTGATAGGCAAAGTCCTTCTAGGTTTTCTAGAGACAATAATAAAGGACATAGTGTATCCCCAAAGAGAGATATTGGGAAAAGCCGATCACCAATCAGGGATAGATCAAAAAGTGGGTCACATCATGAAAAGGGGTTTAGAGCAGATAATGGTCACAGTCCTTCACCTGTTAGAAATATCAGGGATTCTAGTACAACACATGGTAAATCTCCAGTGCTTGACTTGGGTAAGAGGAGCAGGCCATCACCTGCAAAAGATGTTGGAAAAAAACCAGCGACAATACTTCCACAAAAATACAACATTGAACATGATCCGTTACCCAAAAATAAAAAACCAGATAAGGATTCACAAAACAAAGATTCACCCTCTTTGAAGACAAAGAAACAATCTCAGGAAAAGTCAAAATGTATTTCAACGCAATATCGATCATCACAGTCAGGTAAACCAAACCGAAAGAACTCTGCCAAATCCTCATGGTTAGGTACATCAAAGTTACGACCAGTTGTAAGTGCTACAAGCTTAGCCAGTGTGCCAGAATCCATGAGTGAAGGAACTAATGAGACATGTATTTCAGCCGACTGTATTGACATTATAAAACGAAGAAGCATGCTTGGAAGATCCTCCATTGGTGATGATGATTTTAAGTGCCATTCAGCTCCAGATATAAATGCTCTTGGAAATCCTTTTGACAAATATATGGAAGAAATTCAGATAGGATTAGGTTTGAGTGAACATCATGTTGATAGCCTATCCCCTGTGTTCCAAACATCCATTTCAGTTGATGAATCTGGTCATGATCCCATTAACATTATTGGTGATATTGGAAATTTAGAAAATATGCATTTCTTATCAAAGGCAACATCACTTGAAATTGATAAATCTGAATCGGAGCAAAATCTGTCAATTGAAATGCACAATAATGAGGAAGAGGTGGAAGAGTCAGGTTACAGTGATACAATAGACACAGATAATTATTCCTTTGATATTGGAGGATGTGGTACTGAAATACCTGACAGAACAATGAAAGTTGATACAAATGTAGAAAATGATCATGATTATGTAACGGATAAATCTGAAACGGCTATGCTTGGAAAACGCGAACATGTAGATAATTTACTCAAAGAACTGCCACCACCAATACCACAGAAAAAATCCAAAACTGAAGGTGAATCCACATCTGAACTTTCAGAGGATGAGAGTATTAGCCGGATGCGTGATGTTGAATACTTTTCAGATGATTCATTACAGTCGGAACACAGCACAGAATTGTCTGAATGTATCTCAAATACAAATAAAATAATTTCTCAGATTCCCGTAGGTGAAGTATTTGAGAAAGTACATGACATTTCTGATGATTCACTGGATGACTATACAGAAGAGCAGCTGAATGATTCTGTAGAAATCAGTGATTTGACCAGCATGCTGGGTGACCATGATGCTTTGTTGTATGAAACAAATTTAACTGATGCTGATAAATTGGAACATTATGTTATTACCGAGTCCTTGGGTTTAAAACAAACTAGAAAACAAGTATACCCTAATTTAAAAATATGTCTTCAAGAATCAGTAAGTATTGGTGGTGATGTGTATCAGGAAAATACCAGTGGTTTCACAATAAAAAAACCTAAACTAGACAAAGTTGTTCTAAATCCAATTGACATTGATGACATTAGTGGCAAATACATTTACAAAACAGTTGAAACAGATTCTAAAAAATTGCAAGAGAAACCTGTCGATGAATGTAATAGTGATAAAAATTTAAGAACAAATGTTAAAGTAACTATTAATACATCAGACACAAAAAGCCAACAAGACCATTCAGCAGTGGTGAGTAATTCAAAATACAAGACACTTGGCCGAAGCAAGGTTGTTCCAATAAATTACAAGGCAAATAAAGTTGGTCATGGAAATGAGCAAACACAAACAGAAACTGGTAGTACAGTCAGTGGTACCCCAGCTCTTCAAATAATTAAACTTGAATCTGTCAATTACACACCAGGTATTGAAGATGATACTAGCAGCATTGATAGTAGGGATAGAAACCTATCTGATCGGACAACATTACACAGCAAAGACAGTGACAACTGTGAAATACTAAAGCACAAAGCAGCTCATCACACTGCAGATATAATAGAAGTTAACTTGGCAAGTGGTACTGAGATGAATGTCACAGCAGAACAGCACACTGAACAGGCTAGTAGCATAATAAGTGACAGTTTAAAATCAAAAGACACGGATCTTGATATAGACTTAGATAAGATTAGTGGAAGAATTTCAGATGTTGACATTGATAGTTCAGTATCAGTTGATGTTAACAGAGTAATGTGTAGTGGTGAAAAGATTACCAATGCTGATTTGCAATCAAAATATATTGGTGAACAGTCAAACAGTTTCCGTGTTGATGGCAATCCTGTGATCGAGGAGAGCAGAAGATCTCAACCCAGGCAATGGGAACACCATGTAGGGTCTGAAGACAGAAATCAGGAAGCAGTACAAAGCAGAACAGATTTAAATAACATGCCTAGTGACACAAACATGACAAAAGATAAAGATGAAGACAGGCGAAAAGATATTATTCATAAAACAGCTCATCACAAACTGGAAATTGACCATGTCGATCAGTATGGAACACAAAGGGATAATTTCAACAGTAATGCACGAGATAAGACATTGGCGACTGAATCATCTCTTATTGTTGCTTGTAAAGATTTGAATGGTGGGATTAAATTACAAAATGAGGGTACTTCCCACAGAAAATCACAGAGTGGAGAAACATTTAAGACTGACTTTGGTCCGAGTGATTTGAATACAAAACAAAAGCATTCAAATGAAGTACCTACTGAACTTGGTGTTGATAATGGGAGAGAGACTGTCAGATATATAGACATTCTAGATGAGCCAAAACCCATTGACATTGAGTGCAGTCTACCTGATACTGCAGTGCAGTTCATCAGTGAAACATTGAAAGATGTTACTGAAGAGCTACAAGACCACACATGTTCTAAATACAGCAATCAGGAAAAAACACAAAAGTTGCAGATAGCAACACTGATGTTACCGATCACACACTAGAATTTAGCAATGACGACCAGGCAGTAAAACAACCGGACAATGCTGACAGTGGTGTACAATGTTGTGTTGTCAACGTTAAATTGCAAGACACTGTACTAAGTGAAACATTGACCAATGTGACCAAAGAGCCACTAGAACATATAGATTCTGAAAACCGCAGCCTGGAAGGAGTACACTTGAAAAGTAAAGAATACAATGAGACTGACGTTAGTAGTCATGTTCATGTTGTATCAGATGATGAATGCAAAGACAGACTGAATGACATCAGTCACAAATCAGTTCATTACAAGCCGAAGTTTGAGACTGGTAATCAGAGAAGAAGAGAAAAGGACTGCAGTGATGTGCATGGTCAGTCTTCTGAGTTTCACAAAGCAGATATTGATACAAGTATTGGTACTAGTGGATTAGAACCTGAAAGCAATGTATACATGCTACATGAGCGCAGGTGTATTGACGTTAATGCTACTCGCACTACAAACGATGGCAATGTACTAAATACGTCATTAACAGATGTTACCAAAGAGCATGATCATTTGGGATCTGAAGACAGCAGTGAAGAATCAGTAGATGATATATCAAGCAATACTGACAATTCAGATGATTCTCATAAGATAGAATATGCAAATGGTGATCAGAAAGGAAGACAACATGACAGCAAAAGTGTACATGATCAAGAATTGACTGATGAATCATTTGTTTATCAAGAAGATATCCGTCCAAGTAAACAATTAAAAGTTGGCATTAAATTCCCAAATAAGACTACATTCCACAGAAAATCACTACCTGGAGAAATCAATGAAACGGACGTGAGTAGTAGAGCTTTAGCTACAGACCAAGTGCAATCCAATGACGCAATAGATACCACTGAATTGACTGTTGTTTCCAAAGAACTAGACATTGGGAACTGTACACTACACACAGATGATGTTTGTTCTTGTAAAAATGACTATGGACGAGATATCAGCAAGAGTGATATCTCTAATGTGAAACAGTATGCAGAAGACAATAACATTGAAATACATGAATCAGGATATAAATGTATAACTTCCCAACTGGAAACTGAAGGTAACATTGAAACTGACAATATGGTAGGAGCAAGAACTGCTATGTCAGCTACAGACATTTGTGATATTGATAACCTCATTGACAGTGAAAATGAAACATTTACTGAAATACTTGACTTTGGAATGGTGAATGCAAAGGAAAGTGTAGCGTCTAATGAATACAGTAGCCAGCAGTCTGAGGATAATAAAGATGTAAACCATTTTGCTGCAGAAATCACTGGTCATGATATGATCCACACTGATAATAGTAGAAAACACATTGGTGGTACCAGTGGTGAGGTAGCGAGTGAAGACCAGCTAGATAAAACACCTGCATGTAATCAGGAAGTGCACCTGAAATTATGTTGTGATGGAGGAAATTCTCTCCATAACATGAGCGAAAATGAAATGGAATTAAACACCAGTAGCTCACTAGACATTATTGCAATTAACCAAATTGTTGAGCTTGATACAAATACTGTTGATATATCAGTCTTACTGTCTGAAAAACCATTACCTGGCGATAACAAAACATTATTAGATGAACAGTTGTCTGAAAACAAAAATACACTGTCAAGTTTTGAAAAAGATCAAAGTGAAACAACACAGTTACTACCCCTCAGTAAAGCGCAAAATGATACTGTAAAGAAGCATTAGATACACACAAAGCTGATGACTTGTTCGAAATGAAAGCTCACAAAGCTGATACATCGCGTATTGATGTGGACATGGATAAAGAATCTTTGAAGGCTGATGACACGGATAGTCTTTCACAGATGAATGTGGTGCCCAATAAAAATACTTTGAATATTCACACAGCAAATGACATGTCTGACATTAACACAAACTCTGACAAAGAAGCATTGGATGCTCATAAAGTTTATAACCTTTCAGAAATGAAAGACCTGTCAGTAATAAATGTGGACATTGAGAAACAAGCATTGGACATTGACACAGCTGACGACTTGTCAGAGAGGAATATTGATTCTGATAAAGAAGCATTGGATGCTCAGCCTGATGAAGGTCTGCCAGATATGAATGTAGCTGCCGACAATCAATATTTGAAAGCTTACACAGCACGTAGTATGCCAGAGACAAGCGTGAACACTTGTAAAGAAACATTGGATGCCCCACTATCTGATGGCTTATCAATGATGAATGTGGTGCCTCACAAACATGACTTGAATGTTCACACAGCAGACAGTATATCAAAGATGAAGATTGGAACAGCAGGAGATGCATCGCATGCTCACATGACAGGTAGTGTGAATGTTGACACATGTAAAGATATAATTTCACAGATAAATGTGGCTACTGAAAAACAACTTTTGAAAGCTCACACAGCAGATAGTATATCGAAGATGAAGATAGACATGGAGAAAGAAGCACTGGGTAGTCAAAAAGCGGTGATCGATGACAAATTGGATATATGTACACATGATAACAAACTAAAGAGGAATGTAGGCACTGACAAGCAAGTAGTCTATATGCAGAAACATGACACATCAGAGATGAAAGTGGATGCTGATGAAAGCACATTGGATGCTCACAAAACTGATGGTACTTCGGATATGAAACTGGACACAGTCAAAGAAGAATTGTATGCTCACAAAACTGATGACATGTCAGGGACGACTGATTATACTGATAAAAAAGCAATTGACAAACACAAAACTGAGGACAAATCAGGTACGACTGAGGATACTGATGAAGAGGTAATTGCTACACAGAAAACAGATGACTTATCAGTGATGAATGTGAATTCTGACACAGAAGCAATCAATGCACACACGACTAATGACTCATCAGGGATGACTATAGATATATCAAGGATTAGTGTGGATGCTGACAACGAAGCATTTAATATACGCAAAGCTGATGACATATCCGAGATGACTGTGGATACTGACAAAGAAGCATTGAATGCACACAAAACTGAAGACACATCAGGTATGACTGTGGTTAGTGATAAAGAAACTTTAAATGCACACAACACTGACGACACATCCGGGATGGCTGTGGATACTGGCAAAGAAGCATTCAATACACACAAAACTGACGACATGTCATGGATGACTGTGGATACTGACAAAGAAGCATTTGATGCAAACAGAACATATGACATGTTAAGGATGACTTTGGATACAGACAAAGAATCATTCGGTTTACACAAAACTGACAACATGTCAGGGATGACTGTGAACATAGACAAAGAAGCATTATATGCTCACAAAACTGATCACACATCAAGGATATATGTGGACAATGACAAAGAAACATTGAATGCAAACACAACTGATGACGTGTCTGTGATTACTATCGACACTGACAAAGAAGCAGTTGATGCACACACAATTTATGACACGTCACTGAGTGTGGATATTGACAAAGAAACATTTGATGCACACAAAACTGATCCCACATCAAGGATGAATGTGGACAATGATAAAGAAACATTGAATGCTCATAACATGGATGACACATCAGGGATGATCAAGGACACTGACATAGAAGCATTGGATGCACACAGAGCTGATAACATGTCAGGGATGATTGTGGATACTAACAAAGAAATATTAGATACTCGGAAAACTGACAACACGTCATGGATTAATGTGAATACTGACACTGAAGCATTTGGTATTCATACATCTGTTGACATGTCACTGATGAATGGGCATACAGACACAGCAGCATTGGATGAACACAAAACTGATGGCACATCAGGGATGACTGTGGATACTGGCAAAGAGGCATTTGATGCACACAAATCTGATGGCATGATAGTGATTACTGTGGAATCTAACACAGAAGCAATATATGCACACAATACTAATGACACATCACGGATGAATATGGATACTGACAAAGATGCATTGCATGTACATGAAACTGATGACATGTCAGGGAATACTGTGGATTCAAACAGACAATCATTGGTTGCACATAAAACTGACGACATGTCGGGGATGAAAGTGGATTCTGACAAAAAAGCAATTAATGCAGAGAAAGCTGATGACTCATCATCACGAATGACTATGGATACAGACAAAGATGTATTTGATGCACACAGAACTGATGATGCGGCAGGGATTACTATGGACACAGGCAAAGAAGAATTTGATGCATATAAAACTGACGACACTTCACGGATGAATGTGGACGCTGACAAACATGCATCTGATGCACATAAAACTGACGACATGTCAGCGATGGCTGTAGATACAGAAACGGAAGCATTGCATACATACAAAACTGATGACACGTCACATATAACTTTAGTTACTGACAAAGAAGCAATTGATACACACAAAATTGAAGACATGTCGGAAATAACTTTAGATACTGACAATGAAGCATTGGATGCACACCAAAATGAAGACATGTCCGTGTCGATTATAGTTGCTGACAACGAAGTATTCGGAACTAATGACGCGTCACAGATGACTTTCGTTACTGACAAAGAAGCATTTGATACACACAAAGCTCATGACACATCACGGATGAATGTGGACACTGACAAAAAAGCATTGAATACACACAAAACTGATGACATGCCGTGGATTACTATCGACACTGAGAAAGAAGCATTGGGTGCACACAAAACTGACAACACATCAAGGATGACTGTGGACATTGACAAAGAAACATTTGGTACACACGAAACTGATGACACATCACATGTGAATGTTCATATTGACAAAGAAGCATCGGATTCACACAAAACTGATGACACATCACGCGGGGATACTTATAAAAAGACAGTGAATGCATGCAAAACTGATGACATGTCAGAAATGACTGTTGATATTGACAATGAAACATCGAATGCACACAAAAATGCAGGCATGTCTGAGATGAATGTAGACACTGCCAAAGAAGCATTGAATGCACAAAACACTGATGACATGTCAAGAATGGATGTTGATGCTGACAAAGAAGCACTGAATGCACAAAAAACTGATGATACATCACAGGGGATGACAGTGGATACATACCAAGTATCATTTGATGCACAAAAAACTGATGAAATGTCGGTGATGACAGTGGATACTGACAATGAAGCATTTGATGCACACAAAACTTATGCCACATCACGGATGACAGTGGATACTGACAAAGAAGAATTTGGTTTATACAAAACTGATGACACGTCAGAGATTACAGTGGATACAGACAAAGAAGCATTGGATGCACACACAACTAATGACACATCACGGATGATTGCGGATACTGACAAAGAAGCATTTGGTTTATTCAAAACTAATGACACATCAGAGACAAATGTGAACACTGACAAAGAAGCATTTGATGCACAAAATACTGATGCCATATCAGGAATGACTGTGGGTACAGACCAGAAAGCATTTGATGCACACAAAACTGGTGACACATCAGGAATAACTGTGAACACTGACCAAGGGGCATTTGATGCACACAAAACTGATGACACATCAGGGACTGTGAATACAGACAAAGAAGCATTCAATGCACACAAAACTGGTAACATGTCAGGGACTGTGCATACTGACCAGAAAGCATTTGATGCACACAAAACTGGTGACACATCACGGATGACTGTGGTTAGTGACAAAGAAACATTTGGTTTACTTAAAACTGATGACATGTCATGGATGAATGTGGACACAGAAAAAGAAGCATTGAATGCACACAAAACTGCTGAAACATCAGGAATGACTGTGGATACTGACAAAGAAGCATTGGATGCACACAAAACTGCTGACATGTCACAGATGAATGTGGATACTGACAAAGAAGCATTCGGTTTATACAAAACTGATGACACCTCGGAGACAAATGTGAACACTGTCAAAGAAGCATTTGATGCACAAAATACTGATGACATATCAGGAATGACTATAGTTACAGACCAGAAAGCATTCAGTGCACACAAAACTGGTGACATGTCAGAGACTGTGCATACTGATCAGAGAGCATTTGATGCACACAAAACTGGTGACACATCACGGATGACTGTAGTTACTGACAAAGAAACATTTGGTTTACATAAAACTGATGACATGTCATGGATGAATGTGGAGGCTGGCAAAGAAGCATTGAATGCACACAAAACTGATGACATGGCAGGGATGAATGTTGATACTGATAAAGAAGCATTGGATGCAAACAAAACTGATGACACATCACAGATGGCCGTAGATACTGACAAACATGCACTGGATGCACACAAAACCGATGATACATCAGGAATGACTGTGTATGCTGGCAAAGAAGCAGTGGACGCAGACAAAACTGGTGACACATCAGAGATGACTGTGGATACTGACAAGCATGCATTGGATGCACACAAAACCGATGACAAATCAGGAATGACTGTGGATGCTGGCAAAGAAGCATTGGATGCAGACAAAACTGGCGACACGTCGCACATGACTGTGGATACTCACAAGCATGCATTGGATGCACACAAAACTGATGACATGGCAGGGATGAATGTTGATACTGATAACGCAAACGAAACTGATGACACATCAGGAATGACAGTGGATACAGACAAAGAAGCATTGGATACACACACAACTAATGACACATCACGGATGACTGCGGATACTGACAAAGAAGCATTTGGTTTATTCAAAACTGATGACACATCAAAGACAAATGTGAACACTGACAAAGAAGCATTTGATGCACAAAATACTGATGCCATATCAGGAATGACTGTGGGTACAGACCAGAAAGCATTTAATGCACACACAACTGGTGACACATCAGGAATGACTGTGGAGGCTGGCAAAGAAGCATTGGATGCAGACAAAACTGGTGACACGTCACAGATGAATGTGAATACTGACAAGCATGCATTGGATGCACAAAAAACTGATGACATGGCAGGGATGAATGTTGATACTGATAAAGAAGCATTGGATGCACACAAAACTGATGACTCATCAGGAATGACTGTGGATACTGACAAAGAAGCATTGGATGCACACAAAACTGCTGACATGTCACAGATGAATGTGGATACTGACAAAGAAGCATTCGGTTTATACAAAACTGATGACACCTCGGAGACAAATGTGAACACTGTCAAAGAAGCATTTGATGCACAACATACTGATGACATATCAGGAATGACTATGATTACAGACCAGAAAGAATTCAGTGCACACAAAACTGGTGACATGTCAGAGACTGTGCATACTGACCAGAGAGCATTTGATGCACACAAAACTGGTGACACATCACGGATTGCTGTGGTTACTGACAAAGAAACATTTGGTTTACATAAAACTGATGACATGTCATGGATGAATGTCGACACTGAAAAAGAAGCATTGAATGCACACAAAACTGATGACACATCAGGAATGACTGTGGAGGCTGGCAAAGAAGCATTGGATGCACACAAAACTGATGATATGGCAGGGATGAATGTTGATACTGATAAAGAAGCATTGGATGCAAACAAAACTGATGACACATCACAGATGGCCGTAGATACTGACAAGCATGCATTTGATGCACACAAAACCGATGACACATCAGGAATGACTGTGGATGCTGACAAAGAAGCAGTGGACGCAGACAAAACTGGTGACACATCAGAGATGGCCGTGGATACTGACAAGCATGCATTGGATGCACACAAAACCGATGACAAATCAGGAATGACTGTGGATGCTGGCAAAGAAGCATTGGATGCAGACAAAACTGGTGACACGTCGCACATGACTATGGATACTGACAAACATGCATTGGATGCACACAAAACTGATGACATGGCAGGGATGAATGGTGATACTGATAACGAAGCATTGGATGCAAACAAAACTGATGACACATCAGGAATGACAGTGGATGCAGACAAAGAAGCATTGGATACACACACAACTAATGACACATCACGGATGACTGCGGATACTGACAAAGAAGCATTTGGTTTATTCAAAACTGATGACACATCAAAGACAAATGTGAACACTGACAAAGAAGCATTTGATGCGCAAAATACTGATGCCATATCAGGAATGACTGAGGGTACAGACCAGAAAGCCTTTGATGCACACAAAACTGTTGACACATCAGGAATAACTGTGAACACTGACCAAGGGGCATTCAA
This sequence comes from Conchocele bisecta, assembly GCA_029237695.1. Lineage (NCBI taxonomy): Eukaryota > Metazoa > Mollusca > Bivalvia > Lucinida > Thyasiridae > Conchocele > Conchocele bisecta. Next base: position 46,044,320 of record CM055269.1, read on the forward strand.
TACACACAAAACTGGTAACATGTCAGGGACTGTGCATATTGACCAGAAAGCATTTGATGCAAACAAAACTGGTGACACATCACGGATGACTGTGGTTACTGACAAAGAAACATTTGGTTTACATAAAACTGATGACATGTCATGGATGAATGTGGACACTGAAAAAGAAGCATTGAATGCACACAAAACTGATGACACATCAGGAATGACTGTGGAGGCTTGCAAAGAAGCATTGGATGCACACAAAACTGATGACATGGCAGGGATGAATGTTGATACTGATAAAGAAGCATTGGATGCAGACAAAGCTGGTGACACATCACAGATGACTGTGGATACTGGCAAGCATGCATTGGATGCACACAAAACCGATGACAAATCAGGAATGACTGTGGATGGTGGCAAAGAAGCATTGGATGCAGAAAAAACTGGTGACACGTCACACATGACTGCTGTGGATACTGACAAGCATGCATTTGATGCACACACAACTGATGACATGGCAGGGATGAATGTTGATACTGATAAAGAAGCATTGGATGCACACAAAACTGATGACACATCAGGAATAACTGTGGAGGCTGGCAAAGACGCATTGGATGCAGACAAAACTGGTGACACGTCGCAGATGACTGTGGATACTGACAAGCATGCATTGGATCCACACAAAACTGATGACATGGCAGGGATGAATCTTGATACTGATAAAGAAGCATTGGATGCAAACAAAACTGAGTGAACATCACAGCATGGATGCAAACAAAACTGATGAAACATCACAGATGGCCGTGGATACTGACAAGCATGCATTGGATGCACACAAAACCGATGACACATCAGGAATGACTGTGGATGCTGGCATAGAAGCAGTGGACGCAGACAAAACTGGTGACACATCAGAGATGACTGTGGATACTGACAAGCATGCATTGGATGCACACAAAACCGATGACAAATCAGGAATGACTGTGGATGCTGGCAAAGAAGCATTGGATGCAGACAAAACTGGTGACACGTCGCACATGTCTGTTGATACTGGCAAGCATGCATTGGATGCATACACAGCATTGAATGCACACAAAACTGATGACATGGCAGGGATGAATGTTGATACTGATAACGAAGCATTGGATGCACACAAAACTGTTGACACATCAGGAATGACTGTGGAGGCTGGCAAAGACGCATTGTATGCAGACAAAACTGGTGACAAGTCGCACATGACTGTGGATACTGACAAGCATGCATTGGATGCACACACAACTGATGACATGGCAGGGATGAATCTTGATACTGATAAAGAAGCATTGGATGCACACAAAACTGATGACACATCAGGAATGACTGTGGAGGCTGGCAAAGACGCATTGGATGCACACAAAACCGATGACACACCAGGAATGACTGTGGATGCTGGCATAGAAGCAGTGGACGCAGACAAAACTGGTGACACCTCAGAGATGACTGTGGATACTGAGAAGCATGCATTGGATGCACACAAAACCGATGACAAATCAGGAATGACTGTGGATGCTGGCAAAGAAGCATTGGATGCAGACAAAACTGGTGACAAGTCGCACATGTCTGTGGATACTGACAAGCATGCATTGGATGCAAACAAAACGAATGAGACATCAGGAATGACAGTGGATACAGACAAAGAAGCATTGGATACACACACAACTAATGCCACATCACGGATGACTGCGGATACTGACAAAGAAGCATTTGGTTTATTCAAAACTGATGACACATCAAAGACAAATGTGAACACTGACAAAGAAGTATTTGATGCGCAAAATACTGATGCCATATCAGGAATGACTGTGTGTACAGACCAGAAAGCATATGATGCACTTAAAACTGGTGACACATCAGGAATAACTGTGAACACTGACCAAGGGGCATGTAATGCACACACAACTGATGACACACCAGGGACTGTGCATACGGACAAAGAAGCATTCAATGCACACAAAACTGGTAACATGTCAGAGACTGTGCATACTGACCAGAAAGCATTTGATGCACACAAAACTGGTGACACATCACGGATGGTTACTGACAAAGACACATTTGGTTTACATAAAGCTGATGACATGTCATGGATGAATGTGGACACTGAAAAAGAAGCATTGAATGCACACAAAACTGATGACACATCAGGAATGACTGTGGAGGCTGTCAAAGAAGCATTGGATGCACACAAAACTGATGACATCGCAGAGATGAATGTTCATACTGATAAAGAAGCATTGGATGCAGACAAAACTGGTGAAACGTCACAGATGGCTGTGGATACTGACAAGCATGCATTGGATGCACACAAAACCGATGACACATCAGGAATGAATGTGGATGCTGGCAAAGAAGCAGTGGATGGAGACAAAACTTTTGACACATTAGAGATGACTGTGGATACTGACAAGCATGCATTTGATGCACACAAAACCGATGACAAATCAGGAATGACTTTGGATTCTGGCAAAGAAGCATTGGATGCAGAAAAAACTGGTGACACGTCGCACATGACTGTTGATACTGACAAGCATGCATTGGATGCACACACAACTGATGACATGGCAGGGATGAATGTTGATACTGATAACGAAGCATTGGATGCAAACAAAACTGATGACACATCAGGAATGACAGTGGATACATGCACAGAAGCATTGGATACACACACAACTAATGACACATCACGGATGACTGCGGATACTGACAAAGAAGCATTTGGTTTATTCAAAACTGATGACACATCAAAGACAAATGTGGACACTGACAAAGAAGCATTTGATGCGCAAAATACTGATGCCATATCAGGAATGACTGTGGGTACAGACCAGAAAGCATTTGATGCACACAAACCTGGTGACACATCAGGGATAACTGTGAACACTGACCAAGGGGCATTTGATGCACACACATCTGATGACACACCAGGGACTGTGCATACGGACAAAGAAGCATTCAATGCACACAAAACTGGTAACATGTCAGGGACTGTGCTTTCTGACCAGAAAGCATTTGATGCACACAAAACTGGTGACACATCACGGATGGTTACTGACAAAGACACAGTTGGTTTACATAAAGCTTATGACATGTCATGGATAAATGTGGACACTGAAAACGGAGCATTGAATGCACACACAACTGATGACACATCAGGAATGACTGTGGAGGCTGTCAAAGAAGCATTGGATGCACACAAAACTGATCACATGGCAGGGATGAATGTTGATACTGATAAAGAAGCATTGGATGCAGACAAAATTGGTGACACGTCACAGATGACTGTGGATACTGACAAGCATGCATTGGATGCACACAAAACCGATGACAAATCTGGAATGACTGTGGATGCTGGCAAAGAAGCATTGGATGCAGAAAAATCTGGTGACACGTCACAGATGGCCGTGGATACTGACAAGCATGCATTGGATGCACACAAAACCGATTACACATCAGGAATGACTGTGGATGCTGGCAAAGAAGCAGTGGACGCAGACAAAACTGGTGACACATCAGAGATGACTGTGGATACTGACAAGCATGCATTGGATGCAGACAAAACCGATGACAAATCAGGAATGACTGTGGATGCTGGCAAAGAAGCATTGGATGCAGACAAAACTGGTGACACGTCGCACATGACTGTGGATACTGACAAGCATGCATTGGATGCACACAAAACGGATGGCATGACAGGGATGAATGTTGATACTGATAACGAAGCATTGGATGCAAACAAAACTGATGACACATCAGGAATGACAGTGGATACGGACAAAGAAGCATTGGATACACACACAACTAATGACACATCACGGATGACTGCGGATACTGACAAAGAAGCATTTGGTTTATTCAAAACTGATGACACATCAATGACAAAGGTGAACACTGACAAAGAAGCATTTGATGCGCAAAATACTGATGCCATATCAGGAATGACTGTGGGTACAGACCAGAAAGCATTTGATGCACACAAAACTGGTGACACATCAGGAATAACTGTGAACACTGACCAAGGGGCATTTGATGCACACAACACTGATGACACACCAGGGACTGTGCATACGGACAAAGAAGCATTCAATGCACACAAAACTGGTAACATGTCAGGGACTGTACATACTGACCAGAAAGCATTTGATGCACACAAAACTGGTGACACATCACGGATGGTTACTGACAAAGACACATTTGGTTTACATAAAGCTGATGACATGTCATGGATGAATGTGGACACTGAAAAAGGAGAATTGAATGCACACACAACTGATGACACATCAGGAATGACTGTGGAGGCTGTCAAAGAAGCATTGGATGCACACAAAACTGATCACATGTCAGGGATGAATGTTGATACTGATAAAGAAGCATTGGATGCAGACAAAATTGGTGACACGTCACAGATGACTGTGGATACTGACAAGCATGCATTGGATGCACACAAAACCGATGACAAATCTGGAATGACTGTGGATGCTGGCAAAGAAGCATTGGATGCAGAAAAAACTGGTGACACATCACAGATGGCCGTGGATACTGACAAGCATGCATTGGGTGCACACAAAACCGATGACACATCAGGAATGACTGTGGATGCTGGCAAAGAAGCAGTGGACGCATACAAAACTGGTGACACATCAGAGATGACTGTGGATACTGACAAGCATGCATTGGATGCAGACAAAACGGATGACAAATCAGGAATGACTGTGTATGCTGGCAAAGAAGCATTGGATGCAGTCAAAACTGGTGACACGTCGCACATGACTGTGGATACTGACAAGCATGCATTGGATGCACACAAAACGGATGACATGACAGGGATGAATGTTGATACTGATAACGAAGCATTGGATGCAAACAAAACTGATGACACATCAGGAATGACAGTGGATACAGACACAGAAGCATTGGATACACACACAACTAATGACACATCACGAATAACTGCGGATACTGACAAAGAAGCATTTGGTTTATTCAAAACTGATGACACATCAAAGACAAATGTGAACACTGACAAAGAAGCATTTGATGCGCAAAATACTGATGCCATATCAGAAATGACTGTGGGTACAGACCAGAAAGCATTTGATGCACACAAAACTGGTGACACATCAGGAATAACTGTGAACACTGACCAAGGGGCATTTGATGCACACAACACTGATGACACACCAGGGACTGTGCATACGGACAAAGAAGCATTCAATGCACACAAAACTGGTAACATGTCGGGGACTGTACATACTGACCAGAAAGCATTTGATGCACACAAAACTGGTGACACATCACGGATGGTTACTGACAAAGACACATTTGGTTTACATATAGCTGATGACATGTCATGGATGAATGTGGACACTGAAAAAGAAGCATTGAATGCACACAAAACTGATGACATGGCAGGGATGAATGTTGATACTGATAAAGAAGCATTGGATGCAAACAAAACTGATGACACATCAGGAATGACTGTGGATACTGACAAAGAAGCATTGGATGCACACAAAACTTCTGACACATCACAGATGAATGAGGATACTGACAAAGAAGCATTTGGTTTATACAAAACTGGTGACACATCGGAGACAAATGTGAACACTGTCAAAGAAGCATTTGATGCACAAAATACTGATGACATATCAGGAATGACTATGATTACAGACCAGAAAGCATTCAGTGCACACAAAACTGGTGACATGTCAGAGACTGTGCATACTGACCAGAGAGCATTTGATGCACACAAAACTGGTGACACATCACTGATGACTGTGGTTACTGACAAAGAAACATTTGGTTTACATACAACTGATGACATGTCATGGATGAATGTGGACACTGAAAAAGAAGCATTGAATGCACACAAAGCTGATGACATGTCAGGAATGACTGTGGAGGCTGGCGAAGAAGCATTGGATGCACACAAAACGGATGACATGGCAGGGATGAATGTTGATACTGATAAAGAAGCATTGGATGCAGACAAAGCTGGTGACACGTCACAGATGACTGTGAATACTGACAAGCATGCATTGGATGCACACAAAAGCAATGACAAATCGGGAATGACTGTGGATGCTGACAAAGAAGCATTGGATGCAGACAAAACTGGTGACACGTCGCAGATGACTGTGGATACTGACAAGCATGCATTGGATGCACACAAAACTGATGACATGGCAGGGATGAATGTTGATACTGATAACGAAGCATTGGATGCACACAAAATTGTTGACATGGCAGGGATGAATGTTGATACTGATAAAGAAGCATTGGATGCAAACAAAACAGATGACAAATCACATATGGCCGTGGCTACTGACAAGCATGCATTAGATGGACACAAAACTGATGACACATCAGGAATGACTATGAATGCTGGCAAAGAAGCAGTGGATGCAGACACAACTGGTGACACATCAGAGATGACTGTGGATACTGACAAGCATGCATTGGATGCACACAAAACCGATGACAAATCAGGAATGACTGTGGATGCTGGCAAAGAAGTACTGGATGCAGACAAAACTGGTGACACGTCACACATGAATGTGGATACTGACAAGCATGCATTGGATGCACACAATACTGATGACATGGCAGGGATGAATGTTGATACTGATAAAGAAGCATTGGATGCAAACATAACTGATGACACATCACAGATGGCCGTGGATACTGACAAACATGCATTGGATGCACAGAAAACCGATGACATATCAGGTATGACTGTGGATGCTGGCAAAGAAGAATTGGATGCAGACAAAACTGGTGACACGTCACACATGACTATGGATACTGACAAGCATGCATTTGATGCACACAAAACTGATGACATGGCAGGGATGAATGTTGATACTGATAAAGAAGCATTGGATGCAAACAAAACTTATGACACATCAGGAATGACTGTGGATACTGACAAAGAAGCATTGGATGCAGACAAAACTGATGACACGTCGGAGACAAATGTGAACACTGTCAAAGAAGCATTTGATGCACAAAATACTGATGACATATCAGGAATGACTGTAGTTACAGACCAGAAAGCATTCAGTGCACACACAACTGGTGACATGTCGGAGACTGTGCATACTGACCAGAAAGCATTTGATGCACACGAAACTGGTGACACATCATGGATGACTGTGGTTACTGACAAAGAAACATTCAGTTTACATAAAACTGATGACATGTCACGGATGAGTGTGGACCAAGGGGCATTTGATACACACAAAACTGATGACACATCAGGGACTGTGCATACGGACAAAGGAGCATTAAATGCACACAAAACTGGGGACACATCACAGATGACTGTGGTTACTGACAAAGAAACATTGAATGCACACAATACTGATAACACATCAGGAATGACTGTGCATGGTGGCAAAGAAGCGTTGGATGTACACAAAACTGATGACATGTCAGGGATGAATGTTTATACTGATAAAGAAGCATTGGATGCAAACAATACTGATGACACATCAGGAATGACTGTGCATGCTGGCAAAGAAGCATTGCATGCACACAAAACCGATGACATGTCAGGAATGACTGTGGATACGGATGCAGACAAAACTGATGATACGTCAGGAATGACTGTGGATACTGACAAAGCAGCATTGGATGCAGACACAGCTGATGACACGTTACATATGAATGTGGATACTGACAAGTATGCATTTGATGCACGCAAAACTGATGATACGTCAGAAATGGCTGTGGATACTGACAAAGAAGCATTGGATGCACACAAAACTGATGACACATCACAGATGACTTTGGGTTCTGAACAGAAAACATTTGATGCACACAAAACTGGTGAATCATCACAAATGACTGCGGATACTTACAAAGAAGCATTCAATGCACACAAAACGGGCGACACGTCTGAGATGTCTGTGAATTCAGACAAAGTAGCATTTGATACACACACAACGGGCGACACATCAGGAATGACCGTAGACGCAGACAAAGAAGCATCCAATGCACACAAAACTGATGCCATATCAGGAATGATTGTGGACACTGGCAAAGAAGCATTGGATACACACAAAGCTAATGACATGTCACAGATGACAGTGGATACAGACCAAGAAGCATTCAATGCACACAAAACTGTGGACACACGGATGAATGTGGTTAGTGACAAAGAAACATTCAATTTACATAAAACTGATGACGTGTCACGGATGAATGTGGACAATGAAAAAAAGGCATTGAATGCACACAAAACTGATGACACATCAGGAATGACTGTGCATGCTGGCACAGAAGCATTGGATGCACACGTAACAGATGACATGGCAGGGATGAATGTTGATACTGATAAAGAAGCATTGGATTCAAACAAAACTGATGACATATCAGGAATGACTGTGCATGCTGGCAAAGAAGCATTGGATGCACACAAAACCAATGACACGTCAGGAATGACTCTGGATACTGATGCAGACAAAACTGGTGACACGTCAAAGATGAATGTGGATACTGACAAGCATGCATTGGATGCACACAAAACTGATGATACGTCAGGAATGACTGTGGATACTGACAAAGAAGTATTGGATGCACACAAAACTGATGACACATCACAGATGACTGTGGGTACTGAACAGAAAACATTGTATGCACACAAAACTGGTGACACATCACAAATGACTGCGGATACTGACAAAGAAGCATTCAATGCACTCAAAACTGGTGACACGTTACAGATGAATGAGGATATTGACAAGCATGCATTGGATGCACACAAAACTGATCACACGTCACAGATGACTGCGGGTACTGAACAGAAAACATTTGATGCACACAAAACTGGTGACATATCACAAATGACTGCTGATACTGACAAAGAAGCTTTCAATGCACACAAAACTGGTGACACGTTACAGATGAATGAGGATATTGACAAGCATGCATTGGATGCACACAAAACTGATCACACGTCACAGATGACTGCGGGTACTGAACAGAAAACATTTGATGCACACAAAACTGGTGACATATCACAAATGACTGCGGAAGCTGACAAAGATGCATTCAATGCACACAAAACTGGTGACACTTCAGAGATGACTGTGAATTCAGACAAAGAAGCATTTGATACACACAAAACTGGGGACACATCAGGAATGACCATAGACACATCCAATGCACACAAAACTGATGTCATATCAGGAATTATTGTGAACACGGGCAAAGAAGCATTGGATACACACAAAGATAATGGCATGTCACAGATGACAGTGGATACAGACAAAGAAGCATTCAATGCACACACAACTGTTGACACGTCACAGATGACTGCGGGTACTGAACAGAAAGCATTTGATGCACACAAAACTGGTGACACATCAAGGACTGCGGATACTGACAAAGAACCATTAGATTCACACAAAACTGATGACACGTCACAGATGACTGTGGGTACTGAACAGAAAGCATTTGTTGCACACAAATCTGGTGACACATCAAGGACTGCGGATACTGACAAAGAACTATTAGATACACACAAAACTGATGACACGTCACAGATGACTGCGGGTACTGAACAGAAATCATTTGATGCACACAAAACTGGTGACACATCAAGGACTGCGGATTCTGACAATGAACCATTAGATACACACAAAACTGATGAGATGACTGTTGATTCAGACAAAGAGGCATTTGATACACACACACCCGATGGAATATCAGGGATGACTTTGGATACTGACAAAGAAGTATTTGATGCACACGCAACTGATGGCATGTCAGGATTGACTGTGAATACTGACAAAGAAACACTTGATGCACACACAACTGATGACACATCACGGATGACCATGGATACTGATAAAGAAGCATTTGATTCACACACAACTGATGGCATGCCATGGATGCCTGTGGATACAGACAAAGAAGCATTTGATGCATACAAAACTGATGATATGTCAAAGATGAATGTGGACATTGATAAGGAAGCATTAGGTACACACACAACTGATGACATGGCAGGGATGACTGTGGACACTGATAATGGAGCATTTGAGGCACACACTACTGTTGACATATCACAAATGACTGCGGATACTGAAAAGCATGCATTGGATGCACACAAAACCGATGCCACTGCAGGGATGAATGTTGATACTGATAAAGAAGCTTTGGATGCACACACAACTGGTGACACATCAGGAATGACTGTGGGTGCTGACAATGAAGCATTTGATGCACACACAATTGGTGACATGTCATGGATGAATGTGGATACAGAAAGTGGAGCATTAGATGCACACAATACTGGTGGCAAATCATGGACAAATGTTGATACAGACAAAGAAGCATTGGCTATACACATAACTAATGACACATCCGGGGTGACAGTGGAGAAAGACAAAGGAGCATTTGATGCACACACAACTGATGACATGTCAGGGGTGACTGTGAACAGTGACATAGACACCTTTGATGCACCAAATACTGTTGACACATCAAGAATGACTGTGACTATGGACAACGAAGTATTCTATTCAAACACAACTAAAGAGGTGTCAGAGATGACTGTTGCCACTGACAAAGGAGCATTTGCTGAACACAAAACTGATGACACATCAGAGATGACTGTAAGTACTGAACAGAAAGCATTGGATACACACAAAACGTATGACCCGTCACATATGACTGTGGATGCTGAAAAAGATGCAGTTGATGCACACAAAACTGGTGACACGTCAGGAATGACGGTGGATACAGACAAAGAAACATTCGATGGACACAAAACTGGGGACACATCAGGAAAGATTGTGGGTACTATGCAGAAAGAATTTGATACACACAACACTGGGGACACATCAGGAATGACTATGGATACTGACACAAAAGCATTCAATGCACACAAAACGGATGACATGTCAAAGATGAATGTGGATACTGACAAAGAAGCATTTGGTTTATATAAAACTGATGACATGTCACGGATGAATGTGGACATTGAAAAAGAGACATTAAATGCACACAAAACTGATGACACATCAGGAATGAATGTTGATACTGACAAGCGGCTATTGGATGCACACAAAACTGATGACATGGCAGGGATCAATGTTGATACTGATAAAGACGCTTTGGATGCATACAAAACTGATGACATGTCAGACATGACTGTGGATAGAGCAAAAGAAGCATTCAATGCACACACAACTATTGACACAAGGATGACTGTGGACACTGACAAAGGAGCATTCGATGAACACAAAACTGATGACACATCGGAGATGACTGTGAGTACTAAACAGAAAGCATTGGATACACACAAAACGTATGACACGTCACAGATGACTGTGGATGCTGACAAAGATGCAGTTGATGCACACAAAACTGGGGACAGATCAGGAATGACGGTGGATACTGACAAAAAAGCATTCAATGCACACACAACTGATGACATGTCAAAGATGAATGTGGATACTGACAAAGAAGCATTTGGTTTACATAAAACTGATAACATGTTATGGATGAATGTGGACATTGAAAAAGAAGCATTGAATGCACACAAAACTGATGACACATCAGGAATGAATGTTGATACTAGCAAAGAAGCATTGGATGCACACAAAACTGATGACACATCACAGATGACTGAGGATACTGACAAGAGGCTATTGGATGCACACAAAACTGATGACATGGCAGGGATGAATGTTGATACTGATAAAGATGCTTTGGATGTATACAAAACTGATGAAATGTCAGCGATGACTGTGGATACAGCAAAAGACGCATTCAATGCACACAAAACTAATGCCACATCATGGACGACTGTGGACTCTGACAAAGGAGCATTAGATACACATACAACTGATAACATATCCGAAATGACTGTGGATGCAGACAAAGAAGCAGTTGATGCACACAAAACTGATGACACGTCAAAGATGACTGTGGATACTGACAAGAATGCATTGGATGCACACAAAACTGATGAGACATCAACGATGAATGTGGACACGGTGAAAGAAGCATTTGATGCACACAAAACTGATGGCATGTCAAAAATTACTGTGGATATTGATAAAGAGGCATTGGATGCACACAATACTGATGAAATGGTAGTAATGACTGTGGACACTGACAATGGAGCATTGGATGCACACAATACTGATGGTACATCATGGATGAATGTGGATAAGGACAGAGAAGCATTGGCTACGCACATAACTAATGACACATCTGTGATGACAGTGGATAAAGACGAAGAAGCATTTAATGCACAGAAACCTGATGGCATGTCAAAAGAAGCATTTGGTGCACCCAAAACTGTTGACACATCAAGGATGACTGTGGATACAGACAAAGAAATATTTTCTCCACACAAAACTAAAGACATATCAGAGATGAATGTGAACACTGACAAAGAATCATTTGATGCACACAAAACTGATGACACATCTGATATGACTATGGACAATGACACAGAAGCATTTGATACACACAAAACCAATGGCACATCAGGAATGAATGTGTATATTATGGACAACAAAGCATTTAATGCACACAAAGCTGATGACACAGGGATGACTGCGAACACGGACAAAGTATCATTGGATACACCCGAAATTGATGACATATCAGGAATGACTGTGGGTACTAACAAGATAGCAGTTGATGCACACAAAACTGATGACACATCAGGAATAACTGTGGATACTGAACAGAAAACATTTGATGCACACAAAACTGGGGACACATCAGGAGTGAATGTGGATACTGACAAAGAAGCATTAGGTGTACACAAAACAAGGATGGCTGCGGATATAGATAGTGAAGCATTGGATACACACAAAACTGATGACATGACAGGGATGACCGTGTACACTGACAATGGAGCATTGGATGCACACAATACTGATGTCACATCATGGATAAATGTGGATACAGAGAAAGCAGCATTGGCTACACACATAACTAATGATGCATTCGGGATGGCAGTGGATAACGAGAAAAAAGTATTTTATTCACACAAAACTAAAGATATGTCAGAGATGACTGTGGATACTGAAAATGGAGTATTCAATGAACACAAAACTGATGACACATCAGAGATGACTGTGGCTACAGACCAGAAAGCATTGGATACATACAAAACTGATGACACGTCACATATGACTGTGGATACTGACCAGAAAGCATTGGATACACACAAAACTGATGACACGTCACATATGACTCTGGATACTGACCAGAAAGCATTGGCTACACACAAAACTGATGACACGTCACATATGGACTGTGGATACTGACAGGGAAAAGCATTGGATACACAAAAAAAACTGATGAACAAGGCAATTAAGGACTGTCGGATACTAACAAAACGTATGTGTGAACAAAAAGCTAATGATACGTCTGAGATGAATGTGGACAGTAACACAGAAGCATTTGATGCACACAACATTGCTGACACATCGGGAATGACTGTGGGTACTGAACAGAAAGCATTTGATGCACACAAAACTGGGGACACATTAGGTATGACTGCGGTTACTGACAAAGAAACATTCGGTTTACATAAAAATGATGATATGTCACGGATTAAGGTAGACACTGATAAAGAAGTATTAAAAGCACACAAAACTGACAACACATCAGGAATTACTGTGGATGCTGACAACGAAGCATTGTATACACACAAAACTGATGACACGTCACAGATGATCGTGGATACTGACAAAAAAACATTTGATGCATGCAAAACTGGTGACACATCAGGAATGGCTGTGTGTACAGAACAGAAAGCATTTGTTGCACACAAAACTGGTGACACGTCAGGAATAACTGTCTGTACTGACAAAGAAGCATTTGATGCACACAAAACTGATGACATGTCACGGATGACTGTGGGTACTGATCAGAAAGCATTTGATGCACACAAACCTGATGATATGTCAAAGATAAATGTGGACACTGACAAAAAAGTATTTGATGCACACACAAATTATGACATATCGCGGATGACTGTGGGTACTGAACAGAAAGCAGCTGATGCACACAAAACTGGGGACACATCAGGGATGAGTGTGGATACTGACAAAAAAGCATTTGATGTGCACAAAACTGCTGACACGTTAAAACTGACTATGTATACTGACAATAATGCATTATATGCACACAAAACTGATGATGTGTTAAAGATTAATGTGGAAACTGACAAAGAAGCATTCGATGCACACAAAACTGATGACATGACAGGGATGACTGTGGACACTGACAATGGAGCAGTGGATGCACACAATACTGATGGCACATCATGGACGAATGTTGATATGAACAAAGAAGCACTGGCTACACACATAACTAATGACACATCCGGGATGACAGTGGATAAAGACAAAGAGGCATGTGATGCATACAAAACTGATGACACATCAGGAATGACTGTGTGTACTGACAAAGAAGCATTGGATTCACATGAAGCTGATGGCCTTTCCACGATGAATGTGGACTTTGACAATGAAACATTGTATTTCCACAAAGATGACACTGACAATCAAGCTAAATGTATGTTGATTACTGAGGCAACAGATGGTATGTCAAAGACGACCATGAATACAGACAAAGAAGCACTGGGTACGAACATTTCAGATAATTTGTCGGATATGCAGAGTAACGTGGTCAAGTCAGCTTTGAATGCACATACAACCGATAGTTTGTCAGATATGATGGAAGTCGCTGATAAACAAGCACACAATACACGAACAGCCGATAATGTATCCAAAATGAAATTTAACACTGAAACAGGTTCTGTGAATGCTGACACTGATTATAGTATGACTGTGATGAAGGTGGATACTGACAAACAAATATTTCATGATAATACCGCTGATAGTGTTTCAGAACTGAGCATGCACACTGATAAAGAAGCACAGGATACTCGCACATCAAATATTATGTCCCCGTCGAACCTGGAGAAAGCCCATGAAGACTTGAAATCTAAGATGAATGGCAATACTGACAACATTGAACTGAAGTCTAACATAGAAAATACACTTTCCAGTATAAGCATATTCAGTGTAAATGATGTTTTGAATTCTCAAACAGTAGATAGCATGCCGGCTATGAAAATGGACAATGGCAAGGAAGCATTGAAGGCTCCTACAGTTGATGCTTTGTCAGAGGTGAATATGGACACAGGCAAGTCGGACAAAGAGCCATTGAGTTTTCACATAGCAAGCAGCATATCAAAGATGGAAGTAGATACTGACAAACAGGCATTGAAGACTAACACTTTAGAGAGTATGTCAGAGATGAAAGTGGATACTGACAATGCACCATTTACTACTTGTGCTCCTTCAGCAAATGATAATATGTGCCAATTAGTAGAAGGTGGCAGTGGAACTGAAATTCATATACATATGCCACAACTGTCTTATGAGCTGTTCACAGTGGCTGACAGCGAAGTGAATCATTTAGCTACCATCAGAGAAAATGAAATGTTGGATCTTTCACATGAATCCATGAATCAAACTGAAAATTATGATGAATCTATTAGTGGCAGTGAGGAATATAACACTGACTCCTCACCAAGTTCCCCTGATATGATAGCAGCACATTATAAAGTAAATGCATTACACAGAAAGACACCCACTACAGATGAAGTCAGTCCCCACTCATTGGTATTCCTAGCTGCAAGCAAACTGGGCGACAATGTGGCTAATACTTATACACAACCACTGGCACCATCTGCACAGATATTAATTTATGATGAAAAGTTGATGCCACCATCTGAAGGCATTAACAAAATAACAAATCTACTACAGGGAAAGGGTTCTAATGGGCATGAATACCCACCTATGACAGCAAAACTACAAACTTCAGCAGAGGATACGAGAGTAAAAGACAGCTTAATTTCAATTGAAGAAATTACTGAACAGAATGAAAAATGCAAACACCAAGATAGAACATTACTTATGTCGCTAGAGGGTCAGAATGTGAAATCAGAAGAAAGCTTAATGCCATTTGTAAATAATAATGAACGTAATGACACAAATGTTATTCCCATAGACAGAACATGTGTGCAAGAGGATAAAAATGAAACTTCAACTGTTACTGAAATGCATGAACAAAGTATCACACATATACTCAATTCAGTAGCATGTCGAAGTCCAACTGAGGATGTCATTGTGGATACAAAAGAAATTTTGACAATTGGAGACATAAATGACCAGAACGTTATGAATGTACCGTCAACCTGCACAGTTCGTGTTTCAACTGTTAATATAAGCGTGGACACAAAAGAAATACCAACAGTTGGTGAAATGAATGAGCAGACAGAAGAAAGTCTAAGCAAATCAAGAACACTTGGAGTTTCAACTGTGGGTGTCAGTGCTGATAAAAAAGAAACTTCGACACTTGGAGAAATAAATGACCAGAATTTGACACATATACCTTCAAAGCGGGAAGTTGGTATTTCAACAGATAGTGTGTGTATGGACACAAAAGAAACATCAACAGTTGGTGAATTGAATGATCAGACAAACGATAATCTACACAAATCAAGAACACTTGCAGAGCCAACAATGGCTATCATCGACACAAAAGAAACTTCAACAATTGGTGAAATAAATGGCCAGAACGTAACACTCATACCATCAACACGGACACTTAGTGTGTCAACAGATGCTGTTTGTACTGACACAAAGGAAACTTCAACTGTTGGTGATATAAATGAACAGGACATCACACATATTTCCCACACAAACACAATTGGAGTTTTAACAGAAGGGCTGTATATGGACACAAATGAAACCTCAACAAATACTGAAACTCATGATAGGGACAAACAACATCTATTGCAAACAAGGACAATTGGAGTTGCAACAGACTCTGTCAGCACACAAGCAACTTCAACAATGGGTGAATTAAATGAACAGGATATAATGTCAAATATTGATAAAACCAATCAACAGTGTGTCAGTGTGCAGGTACCAAAAACACAGCCACTTGACATTGTGGCTGATACTAGTAATATTCATATGGACACAATGGGAACTTCAACAATTGAGAAAAACAATGAAGAGGACAACATCCATTTATCTCAAACAAGGAAGCTTGGCGGATCAACAGAAGGTGTGCATATTGACACAAGGAAGACATCTGAGGAACATAATGAAGAGGATATCAAAGATACTGAGCAAACAGCAACACATGAAAACACAACAGTGGGTGATGATGAGGACACACATGAAGCCTCAACAATGTATAAAACCAGTGTACGTGGTCTAACACAGACATCCCATACAAAGAGACATGGAGCTTTCAGAGAATGTGTGGATGGGCACACAAAAGAAGGTTCAGCAATTGATGACACGATTGAACGGGATGTAACACAAATACCACAAATAAAAACACTTGGATATTTGACTGAGTCTGTGTATGTGGACCGACATAATTCACCAATTCTTGATACCAATGAACAAGGTATCGCATCATTAGCCCAATCAAAAACACTTGAAGCTGTGAAAGAGTTTGTACATATGGACACAAAGGAGTCTTCAACAATTGATACCACCAATGAAAACGATGCCCCATTGATGCTGTCAACAAAGACACTTGATGATCCAAGCGAATGTGTGAATGTTGACACAAAAGAAACTTCGACATTGGATGAATGCAGTGAAGAGGGTACTACACAAATGCTCCAAACACGGACACTTAGTATTTCGACAGAGGGACTTGTTGCCGATGTAGATTATCAGAGTGAATGCTCCAACGACTCACTGACAGATGCCAAGGAACAACTGCAGGCTCTACAGGAGGCTCTGGAACTACTTCCAGTAAAGTAAGTAGCATGTACACTTCCAGCTGATAAATAAAGTATACCAGGCTACCGACTTTTTTATATAAAATTTATCAGGTAGAGTTCGGAAACATATAGGAATTGCGAGGCTTGCCAAGGATTTCCTACCATTTCTAAGCCAAGTCTGATAAACTTGACGGACATCAAAATACACTAGCCTAGAATTATAATTATCTGGTAATGTGCTATGCTAAGAAACGTGCATGTGTAATGTGGGTTTCTTGAAATGAAAATGTTATGTCGTCGCCCTATTGTCAGTTGGCAACATCCTAGGACATAAATCCACCAATGAAATGTCAGAACAGAACAGAACAGAACAGAACAGAACAGAACAGAACAGAACAAATTGTTTATTTGTACAAAGAGAGTTTCAGTCCACACGCAGGTGGAATAAGAAACAAGCAAGGCATGTATGATAAATACTAAGCAAGGTGACGTCTATAGAGCTCATGAAGGCAGGCGGTGCACCACGAGAGACGGGGTTCACATATTACTAAAATAAATTAACATTAATAATTGATAATCAACGGTCAGTGAAAGTAGTTTTTGAATACTGTCTGACTCTGACTGATACATTGCCTCGTATAATAGTATTTAATCGATGCATGGCAAGTTACTAGATAAAGGGGACACAGGCACATTTGCAAAAATTGTAGACCCTGATTATCCTGCATATTCATTAAGTAAATGTATTCCCTAACATCAAGATGGGTTTTGACTGAATGAAAAACATGCCAACCCCTATCATACTCTGATAGATCTAAGGATACTCTGTATAGGAATGAATGGCCTTTTTGTGGAATTTATCGGGGCATAAACTTGGAAAAGTCGCGCGAATACTGGACGAAGCGAATACTGGACGAAGGATAAAAAATTACAATTTTCGAAAAAAATATTTTTTTTTTTTTTTTTTTTTTTCGAAAATTGTAATTCTTTAAGGCCTCGTCCAGTATTCCCGCGACTTTTCCAAGTTTATATCCCCGATAAATTCAACAAAAAGGCCATTCATTCCTTGTAATTCCAGCATTTGAAATAAATTCATAAAAAAATGTGTTTATTTTCCGTTTTCTTAAGAATTATTTTAACTGCGCCTGACGGTTACGGAAAGTAGTTCGGCATGGGAGTTTACTGGGATATAAATTTTGGACAGAGACTTGCTACGGACCAATCAAATGTTAGGGAATTGTGTAAATAGTTTTGTGCTGGAATTATTGAACAATGATTACCATAAAGCCCCTAAATTTTCGGACACAATTTTAAATATGTGATTTCCCACAATAAAGAGTGACTCAATATTTAAGGTTTATTTACTGGTTTATCACATAAAAAGTGTATTGGGACACAATTTGATTTGGGAAACCTCTATTTTGGGTGTCCAAATATTTAGGGTTTACTATATCCATATAACTAGTTTTGTACATGTATTGGATGATTTTAACCCTTAGACCGCTAGTCACAACAATTGTCGTCTGTTGTTGCTGTTATATCTTTACTTATTTCTCAAGAAAAACATGGCTTGACAGCACTTCAGAATCATTTCCAATGGAAATGATTCTAAAGAGCTGTCAAACCATGTTGTAAATTATTCTAAAGTGCTGTCAAAGCATGTTTTTTATGATAAAACTGGAAGTAGAAAATAAACATCAGACGACAAAAAAATTAAGGGTTAAAATGTATTTTGTGTGTGTATTGCTCAAGACTGATTCTCAGGAGAGATAACTTTGGGTAGTCTCTGTATTGCCACAGTGGTAGTTGATTCCCATTTTCAAATTGGATTTTGTCTATAGTTATAAGCCACATAAGCTTATACATATGGATGATGGGAGGATATAAATGTGAATTTCGATAATGAATCCATCCTTACCAGGATTCACACCTGTTTTTTGTAATTTGTGGTAGTGAATGGAGAAATGGGGATTATGCGTTTTGCGATCAGTGTAGATCCAGATCAGCCTGTGCGATTCAACAGTTACATCAGTATATGTTGCTTTCGAAGAGGAATTTTCACAAATAGAGAAAAGCATGCACTTCTGAATATTATGGGTTAAAGGTCGTTAAACAACACGTACAGGTAATCATACATAAATGATAGGATTACAATACGGTATGCTAAGAGTATTACAATGCCATTCATTATCATGCCATATCAAAACATACAGGTATGTAAATTTTCACGAAGTTAAATAATGTCTTCTTTTGTCTGGTATGTAATGTTATGAACACTTAAACTGCTAAATAAATGGTCTTTATACAATATGAATATCGGACAAACCAAGATTGAATACCACAAAAATACCATTATGAAATCTATGCAAGAAATAAGCCCCATTTCACTTTGCATATGATATGGGGGAGGTTGGTTGTGTATGCATCCTTTATATATTAACCCTTTCACCCCTAAGTAACTGGAATGGGTTTTGATATGTTATTATGGCAACCAATCCGATCGTCACAAAATGATTTTCAGACGAGTCTATTTATAAAAAGGGAGTTTCTTTTTCTAAAAAATATGAAAACTAAGGGCAAAAAGTGCAGTTTGTGATAAGACGGCTCGTTATGAGCCGGATCATCTGGATCTAGACTGTTTGCCAATACCACTATACAGGCCTGTAGTGTTGAAAGGGTTAATCAATGAATCTATCTTTACTGGAAATTTATATCCCAGTAAACTCCATGCCGAACTACTTTCCGTAACCGTCAGGTGCAGATAAAATAATTCTTAAGAAAACGGAAAATAAACTCATTTTCTTGATGAATTTATTTCAAATGCTGGAATTATAGGAATGAATGGCCTTTTTGTGGAATTTATCGGGGTATAAACTTGGAAAAGTCGCGGGAATACTGGATGACGGCCGGAAGGCCTCGTCCAGTATTCCCGCGACTTTTCCAAGTTTATATCCCCGATAAATTTCACAAAAAGGCCATTCATTCCTTATAATTCCAGCATTTGAAATAAATTCATCAAGAAAATGAGTTTATTTTCCGTTTTCTTAAGAATTATTTTATCTGCACCTGACGGTTACGGAAAGTAGTTCGGCATGGAGTTTACTGGGATATAAATTTTGGACGGAGACTTGCAACGGACCAATCAAATGTTAGGGAATTGTGTAAATATTTCTGTGCTGGAATTATATGCTACTAATATGTGCGGCCAAATGATCTGGGGCCGTGTCACTAAACTTCATACAGCTAAAATGTTTGTAAGTGGAAACCTATTTTAAATTGATGGATTTACATTCATGCTCAATAAATGTACATCCAATAATTGTTTAAAAAACAACATTGTTCATTTCAAATTTACAGACTCATAATTTTGCACTTACAAACATTTTAGTTGTTCAAAGTTTAGTGAAACGGGCCCCAGTTGTAGTCCGGGTGACCGACACGGAATCAAGATATAGCAGTTCCATTACTGGAAGTGTCTTGTAATTGAAGTGCTGAACATGCTAAGACGGTTCCCTCACCCCCACGTCCCAATACTGGCAGGCCCGTACGCAGGGGGGGGGTGCGACGGGTGCGTACGCACGCCCCTAAATTCGCCGAGGTCCGCTATTTTTCAAACAGTAATCTCAACAAATCTTGAAATGCATTAATATACAGGTAATTTGCATGAAAATGTCACAATTTACCACCGTTGAAATCCGAATTTAAATGACATAAAATGCAGGAGAGTGCATTTCAGGCCATCTAGGTTTAAACAAATTCTGAAGGAGCATGCCCCCGGACCCCCCTAGTGTACTCACTCCACTATGTGGCTGCCTATGCTCAATAAATATAAGTCCAATAATTGTTTACGCGAAAACATTTATGTGAACTTTACAAACTATCATAATTTTGCACTTATGAACATTTTAGTCGTACAAATTTAGTGAAACGGCCCCCAGGTGCATTCCCATCTGTAAATGACCTAGCTGAGGCATGCACATATAAATCTAGCCAATCAATCACTTTACCTCCCATGAACACAGGTCATTACAAATTTACATTTGTACATGAACAATTTTTGTTCATATTGAATTAGAAACAATTCAGAATTATTTCCTTAATCGTGTTGAAATTTGGTGACAATTAAACTATTCTCCTCTGTAATTCTCCCCTGTTTCGATGTATGAATGGCAAACAGTGTAGGCTCTGATCAGACTGTGCAGATGCACAGGCTGATCTGAGGCTATGCTGGTTGGATCCGTTGTAAGGCACCTTTTACGAGACAGCGGCCCAATTATCTGATCTTCTTATGTCACATGTTGGCTAAATGTCATCAGTGTCTTTCTTCCATTGAGGACAAATTGTGCTGTGTCTAATGATACCATAACCTGTTGTTTTTATGGCCACAGTGTTGGTAGAGCCAGAAGGCATATAGTGCTTGTATTGCGTGTCCGTCCATGTATGGATTGGTGTAGACGATAATAAGAGGACTCGAACAATGGGTTTCAATTCCTCTGAGATACTTTTCTTTGTTTCATCTGAGTCCTCGGACAGAATTCCATTTATTATGTACGTACTTTACCGATAGACTGAGGACTCGGAACAATGGTGAGAACAATG
Organism: Conchocele bisecta; assembly: GCA_029237695.1. Classification (NCBI taxonomy): domain Eukaryota; kingdom Metazoa; phylum Mollusca; class Bivalvia; order Lucinida; family Thyasiridae; genus Conchocele; species Conchocele bisecta. The sequence continues at coordinate 46,066,734 of CM055269.1, forward strand.
AAATCCTCGCACTATCGGTGCTGCAGGCAACATTTTCTTGTTTTCTTCAAAATGTATGTTGTTCACATTGCTAATCTAGCCTCAACAGTGAGACATCTAGTTTTGTCTGTAATTCAATAAATCATTCAACCAACCAGCCAACCAACAAATGAAAGAACAAACGATTGCATCAATCAACCAATCCATGAATCAATAGATGTACCTGCTCCATGTCCAGTGGCCATTTCATGCTTAACCCTTTCATCACCCCTAAGTAACTGGAAAGGATTTTGATATGTTAATTTTGCAACCAATCCAACCGTCACAAAATGATTTTCAGATTAGTCCATTTATGAAAAGATTGTTTCTGTTCTCAAAAATGTGAAAATTATTTGCAAAAGGTGCAGATCCTGATGAGACGGCTCGTTACGAGCCGGCTCATCTGGATCTACACATTTTGCCAAATCCACTATACAGGTCTGTGGTGTTGCAAGGGTTAATTGACAGTACAGTTTGGAACTATTCCTTTTGTCCTTTTAAGTATATTTTTTTAATCCTGCATGACTATTGGATTGGCAAGCTTCCTATTCCATTCAATAACTCTAGTTCTCTAGTTTCTTTTTCCTAGTTTTATCTTCAAGTACCGGTAGCGATTTTACCTGATATATTACAGCTGGTCACCATATATACTTTTGAGCCTTGAATGTTTCAGTAATGCATGTTCAGTTTGTGCGTATTACATATGTTTGTAAGTGCCTATTTCAATCCATATCTTTTGTTACCATTAACCAATTTTAACCAAGTATGGTAAATAACTACCTCATTATTAAACTTTGTTGTGATAATTGCATTATAGCTCTGGTTATAGAACAATCTCCGTCCAAATTAAGACAAAACGACCGTGTATTCTTACATATCCAAAGTCACAGATTTTTTTGCAAAACATAATCACTGAAGCTGCTATATTTACTATTCATTGTAACAAATGAGTATTTAAATTTAATAATTATTGATAATTGGAATGAAGAACGCGACATTAGACAATGACATTTAAGGATTATTTTCATCGACAATTTGGTCCCAATTACAGAAAAAGCTATGTCTCACAACATGGTTGGGTCTGTCATGCTGTATATCCGTTCCTTATTTCAGGCTCTGGTGGCAGTACTTTCAGTACTTTGATTTATCTCTGGCTTGTAATGCTGGAAAAGCACTTCTTGTTTTTTTTGTAAACTCCCTTTTCATCAAAAGTTACAGATGTGATCTGCCTTTATGTAATGAATGTAGCCCCATAAAGCTGTTTATACAACAGTATGACATTTTCCGAGATAATAAATCAACATGTAATTCCGTCTCAAAATGTCATAGAAACGGCAATTTGCACAAGAATGATGTCGTCTGCTATTTATTTTTAATTTCCAGTTTTCTCAAGAAAAACATGGTTTGGCAGCAATTTAGAAAAAATAAAATATGATACAACAGCAGATGAGAATTTTCGGTTCCCACCTTTTAAGGGTTCACCCTTACAGTGCTACACATGTTGTTGTCTGCTGTTTATTTTTTTATTTCCAATATTTCTCTATGAAAACATACTTTGGCAGCGCATGAGAATTGTCTCCATTGGAGACAATTATCATGTGCTGCCAAAATTGTTTTAGTTCGGAAATATGCGAAAAGTGAAAAACAGCAGACGGCAATATTGGGTTCCCGCCTTTTAATGGTGAAGCAGCAGCTGTAGGTATTTGGAATCACTCCATGTGTTCTTGGTGATTGATCAGCCGTGGGAATCGGGATGACAAGTTATTGGTCGATGACAGACAGACTCCGCTCATGAATATAAATCGTTGCATATAATGCCATTTCCATTATTTTGCAATAATGTGATGTTACATAAGAAAATTGCACAAACATCCTTTGTAGCCAGTATAGGCTCAGATGAAGCAAATGCTGAACAGGACTGAGGACCCCTCGGCCCATTCCATAAATCGTCGCCATTTTTATCCCATCGCATAGTGAAAATGAGATATAGGGATGCAAAAACCATCAATCCGTCCGTCTATCCGACTGTTTGTCAATCCGGCTGTCACTTTGTGTTTTCCACTATGATTTGTTTACCGTATGATAGATTGGTTTGTAACTTCATATACATGCTTGTCATACATATTTTCATTCATCAAAAGTTACAGATGTGATCTGACTTTATGTAATGAATGTAGCCCCATAAAGCTGTTTATACAACACAGTATATGACATTTTCCGAGATAATAAATCAACATGCAATTCCGTCTCAAAATTCCATAGAAACGGCAATTTGCACAAGAATGATGTTGTCTATTTATTTTTAATTTCCAGTTTTCTCAAGAAAAACATGGTTTGGCAGCAATTTAGAATCATTTCCATTGGAAATGATTCTAAAGTGCTGTCAAACCATGTTTTTCTTGAGAAAAAAAGAAAATATGATACAACAAAATTTGCTTCCCCATGCCCAAGGTGAATGTAATTTTTTTTTAGAAATTTCTGTCCAATATATTGTATATGAGTGTCTCCATTCTCGTGTAATTTCTCTACTGTATGAGTGGCTGGCTTCAAGCTTCATGGTGCATGTTTCCTATCATTAATAGTTTAATTTCCCGCCCCATCCATGCTCCCCCTGTGCCCAAGGTCAAGGTCAAATGGATGCATGAAGGTTTCTCCATTCTCCTATACCTTCTTTACCAGCTATTGGCTTAACTCTTTGCATGCTAAGCGGCGAAAATATCCGCCAAGCGAATTAGGAGTATATGTTTTATTTCTCTCTGTAAATATGTCTTGAAATTTCATTAGAATTGAGTCCTCAGGACTCAATTCTAATGAAATTCCAAGACATATTCATGATATTTACGGGGAGAAATACAAGAAAATATTATGAATTCTTGTCCGCTAGTTTTGAACTATTTATAGCCCACAAGTTTCCCAGCATGCAAAGAGTTAAAACATTATGTGCATGTTTATGATCCATGGTGATGGGATACATGTCGTTGGTGGCGTTCTAGTGTTATATAAAGTGTACTGTCCCCGAAATGCATTATTTCATTTAGAAGTAACGGCTGCATGTATTTGATGATTAAAAGTATGTAGAATTATTATACTGAATTTATTACATTATCACAGCCAAAATGGCTGTGATAATGTAATAAATTCAGTATAATAAAAATTAATAAATTTATCCTTAAATTGAAAATTTCTCCCTCAAAGTGTACTTAGCAAGGTAAGTGTACTTAGCAAGGTAAGTGTACTTAGGGTACTGGGGCCCGTTTCACTAAACATCGTACAACTAAAATGTTCGTAAGTGCAAACATATGATAGTCTGTAAATGTCACAATAACAAAGTTTTGTTGCAAACGATTATTGGATTTACATTTATTGAGCATAGGCTGCATATGCCGCCTATGCTCAATAAATGTAAATCCATTAATTGAAATTTCCAGACGATCTTAAAGTTGCACTTACGAACATTTTAGTCGTACAAAGTTTAGTGAAATGGGCCCCAGTACCCTAAGTACACTTTTTGGCTGTGATAATGTAATAAATTCAGTATAATAATTCTACATATTTTTAATCATCAAATACATGCAGCCGTTACTTCTAAATGAAATAATGCATTTCGGGGAAAATAAATGATTACTCCATCAAAGTAAACTTTGCTAGATAAGTATGCTTTGCAATTTTGATGAAATTGGCTACTGATCTATGGTCATGTCTAAACTATATCCAGAACGAAAGTCAGAACAATGGCTCTGTAGATCGTTTGTTAAAATATGAATTTCCCATGATACTAAGTAGCAAAATGGCCATTCTGTACATTCTGTACATTCTGTAGCCATCGGCAATTCAGAAAACAAGCACATAAATATTTACGGAGCCCCGCAGGGGATGTAGAATTCTTTTTTTTTATTAATTCGTTCCCACAAAATATCAATTCGTTCCCACGAGATAACAATTAGTTCCCTCAATTTAACAATTCTTCGTTCCCACGAATTAACAATTTGTTCCCTCAATTTAACAATTCGTTCCCACGGGAACGAATTGTTAATTCATGGGAACAAATTGTTATATCGTGGGAACGAATTGTTAATTTGAGGGAACAATTGTTAATTCGAGGAATAAATTTTCATTTTGTGGGAACGAATTATTAATTTGAGGGAATTAATTGTTATATCGTGGGAACAAATTGTTAATTTGGTGGAACGAAATGTTAAATTGAAGGAACAAATTGTTATTTCGTGGGAACAAAGTAATAAAAAAAATCATGCTGTAGCAAATCCATGACCCATCACCCAACCCTTACCCCAAGGTCAAGGTCACAAACTTAGCATGTTCATAAACTTAACGTTGGGAGTAAATGTTGTGTAAATGTAATGGAACGCCTTAATATTTCATACATGCATTCCTCAGATGATCTTCTATCATGCTATAGCAAATCCACAACCCACCACCCAAGGTCAAGGTCACAAACTTAGCATGTTCATAGACTTTACGTTGGGGTAAATGTTGTGTACGGTAACTTCTGTTTCTTTCGCGGGGATGCTTTGATATTTCATACATGCATTCATCTGATGATCCTCTATTGTGCTACAGCAAATCCATGACCCACCCCCCACCCCGTTCCCCAAGATCAACATCGTAAACTTAACGTTGGAGTAAATGTCTTTTTATAACTTCTGTTTCTTTACAAGGAACGCCTTCATATTTCATACATGCATTCATCTGATCTTCTATTGTGCTACAGCAAATCAATTACCCACCACCTTCCCAAAGGTCAAGGTCACAAACTTAGCACATTCATACATGCATTCCTCATGTGAATAGCTATCATGCTGTAGAAAATCACCAACTTAGTGCGTTCATAAACTTATCGTTGGGTTAAATTTTGTTTTACTTCTGTTTTCAGGGAGCGCATTGATATTTCATACATGCATTCATCTTAATATGCTATATCATGCTATAGCAAATCCACGATCTACCTTCCACCACTGACCCCAATGTCAATGTCCACCGCACACCCAAGTTATATAATATTCATGTTTTTAGCTCACCTGAGCGAAGCTCATGTGAGCTATTGTTACCGCAATGTGTCCGTTGTCGTCGTCCGTCGTCCGTGAACATTTTCAAATGTCTTCTCCATGGTAACCATTCGGCCTATAGTCACCAAACTTCATGGTCATGGTGCCCCGTGCAGGCACCGGGGCGGGATCAACTGATCCTGAGAATAGTGCTGCAGTAGCCATTGCTTGTCGTAAAAGGCGACTAAACTGGCTTAACGATTGGGTTCATACTTTCCGGAACCCACTATACCGGATTTGGCCCTCATGTGCATGTTTGGCTTTCTTGTATGTGAGAGTTGAGTCGGGCTATGCCCCATATATAAAAGTAAGATTAGCGCTAATCCTATTACTTTTAGGGGATGGGATAAATGATGCTGGTGTGGCGAGGGCCTGGCACCAGATCAGGTTGTTCTAATTTCAGGGACTGAATATATATTTTGATTGTAAATATTGAGTTCTGAAGTTGGGATTTACCCCCCTTGGACAGGTGGATACGGGACTCGACCCCGTTGACCCGTCTGCGTGTAGACTCCCTGAGGCTTGTACCTCTATGTCAGAAAAGCGGACGTTAAACCCTATTCACTCACTCACTCACTCATGGTCATGGTCCTTAGGTAGGGGGATTACAAAATTGTTAAAATTTTATTTTTGACCAAATATGGTCACGTTATATATCAAATCGAAGGTATCAATGAGGCGATCACTCTCGTGAATTTTTTGTCGAAATCGGATAGTTATGTCATCCAAGACGGCCGCCGAAAGGTCAAAAGGTCGTTCTTTTATTAGAGATTTCAAAATTCTTCTTCACATGAACCGCTTGGCCCATGGTAGCCAAACTTAAAAGTTATGGTCCATGGGTGAAGCATTTTCAGATTTGTTAAAATGGAGGTCATCGCCAATCCAAGATGGCCGCCGTCTAAAAATAGCATAAATTCTTAAAAAATCTTCTTCTCATGAACCGCTGGCTGGATTTCGACGAAACTTGGTAGGAATGATCGATGTACAATGCTCTTTCAAAGTTGTGAAAATGGTGACCCCGGGGTAAAAAATGGGCGTGGCCCGTGGGGTCAAATTGGGGACAAATCTTTTTTTTTTACCGAATATGCTCATGTCATCTTAAGCCCAGGTTCCCTATTCTAATTTGTTCATAATACGTAAGTATTCAATATTGAATCTTGTTGTCAACAGTTGTTACACGCCATTGGTTTCAAACTACCAATCTTATTCAATTTATATTCATGTCGCATCTGATACCATATTTTATCCCAGCTTTTGTGTGACTTTTCTTTGTCAATTATGGGGCATCTATTAGTAATATTTTATCAATGGCACTGATTTGAATGCGGCAAACATCATCCATAATATCCTGTAACTCTATACCAGTTGATAGCTTGTGGAATTCTGATTGTTTCTTCTTCACTATAGGAATGAATGGCCTTTTTGTGGAATTTATCGGGGTATAAACTTGGAAAAGTCGCGGGAATACTGGACGAAGGCCGGAAGGCCTCGTCCAGTATTCCCGCGACTTTTCCAAGTTTATATCCCCGATAAATTCCACAAAAAGGCCATTCATTCCTTAGAATTCCAGTATTTGAAATAAATTCATCAAGAAAATGTGTTTATTTTTCCGTTTTCTTAAGAATTATTTTAACTGCGCCTCACGGTTATGGAAAGTAGTTCGGCGTGGGAGTTTACTGGGATATAAATTTTGGACTTGCTACTGGCCAATCAAATGTTACAGAATTGTGTAAATATTTTTGTGCTGGAATTATTGTATATTAACTATTTCCCCCCCTAAGTAACTGGAATGGATTTCAATATGTTTATTCTGCAACCAATTCAGTCACAAAATGATTTTCAGTCTAGTCCATTTATAAAAAGGGGGTGTTTTTGTTCTCAAAAATACGAAAATTACTTGCGAAATGTGCAGATCCTGATGGGACGGCTCGTAACGAGCCGGCTCATCTGGATCTACACTGTTTGCCAATACCACTATACAGGCCTGTGGTGTTGAAAGGGTGAAGAGATGGTACCTGTAGAATTCAGTGTTCACATCAGTTTCATGATCCGACTGTGCGGATGTTGTAAATGACAATACAACTTCAAAAATAGTCCACAACTGACATCAAAAGTTGGCATTTTGCCAACTTTTGATGTCAGTTATGGACTATTTCGGCTGCAGGTATGGATAATGTATTTTGAAGTTTCTATACCAATGCTAGCTGCATTATATACATTCCACTGTACATGAGCATGAATTTCTATTGATTTTGTCAACACTGAAATCTTGAATATTGATACCCTGATTGATAATTGAAATTGTAGTAATCTGACCTATCAACTCGGTGATAACCTCGGCTTTAAGTGTTGTTTTTATTATTATTATTTCTATAGAACATAATATATTATATACCTTACACAAACGGAGCTATCTTTTCATAAACTAGACAATATAATTGAAGTTAAATTTGTCAATAATGAATACAAGTCGTGTTTGTTGAAGAATTTATTGTTCTTGTGTTGGATCTATCTGGCGTCATTTCAGAATTTACTCCATTTTGGCAAAACTGTGTAAAAATTTACAGCTGAAAAATAAAACGCAATGGGTTAATTGTTGAAGTGGTAGTTGTGCTTGAACTGGGAGACAAGAAATGTGAAATAAGGACAGTGTTTCATTTCAAAGGTGAGTGTAACAATAACTCGCTGGTAATTTAAATAGAATAATGAAACAGACATACAAAATACAGAGAATTATATCTAGGATTGATCAGTTCTTCATTTCTATCTCAACCATGCAGTGAGGAGAATACAACAAAATAAATTCTCTTTGAACCCATTGCATTTGGAATACACATTTATGTGTATTCAAATATAATGACACATTTATGTGAACATGTATTCAAATATGAAATATTTTTTGTTTTATTTTTCTTATTTCTCAACCAAAGTATATGTTGTGACCACTCATTTGAACCGTCTTGACGAGACGGTTCAAATGGTGGTCACCACATATACTTCTAATGAGAAATAAAGAATTTATTTAAATGTTTTCATCAGAAAAAAATGTGTATCTTCAGAATGTAATGGGTTAGTATTGGATAACAATTTTGGCAAATGTTTTTGGAAGGAATAATAAGCTGGGATTAAATCGCCACTAATCCGGTAATTCTGTCTGCTCCGTCGTGTCCTTTGTATTACACTACTAATTTTATATATTACTGACCTACTAGCACTGCTTCTCATTTAATTGGTCAATTCTGTGAGATTGGTTCAGCAATTTGCTACAGACTATTTGCCTCAGATGACAAGTGGAATTTGCTTGCATTCGCTAAAGTAGATATTTGTGTCATTGCGTTGTAGAAAAACAGACAAATTCCGTTAAACAAATGTGAATAATTAATTGGAATATTATACGGCTGCTATAAGTTTCTGCTAACCAGATTTGTCCAATAAGGGCGTAGAAGAATCTAATTGTACTCAGCTGGCATCGAACCAACCTACTTGTTGGCTTAGTTTGATAACGGTTATATACATGGAAAACATTCAAGTGGGAAGTGTACTAGTGGGAATTCATTGTGGCTTGGTGCAAAACATTTCTGTACTTGAGAATGTAACTAGAAGTTGGTATTCTTATATTATGTACCCTGGACAAATATTACTCATTAACCCTTAGAATGCGGGAACCGAAAATAGTCGTCTGCTGATAATTCATATTTTGTCTTTTCTCTCAGTAAAAACATGGTTTGGCAGCATTTTAGAATCATTTCCATTGGAAATGATTCTAAAGTGCTGCCAAACCAAGTTTTTGATGAGAAAAATGGGAAAATAAAAAATATTCAGCAGACGACACAAATTAATTCAGCATTGTAAGGGTTAATGGTCTGTTTACCTTTAAGAGCTAATACACAGCACACCTAATAAAGTATAGTTTCTGATATACCGAAAACAGAAAATAACTTTCTAATTTTGTGATTCAATTATTTTAGATTTGATGAAACAAAATAGGGAAATAGTACAATCACATTTAATATGCTACGGTGCATATATGTACCTGAGCTGCAGAACATAATTTCTGTGCTGTAATCATTGTTGGAAAAACAGCAGATATTGGATATAAACTGAAAAAATGGGTCTTATGGCACATTAGACCATCAGAGTTCTGGGGGCTGGCCGTTTTACTAAACTTTGTACGCCTAGAATGTTCGTAAGTACAAAATTATGATAGTCTGTAAATTGCACATTAACAATGTTTTCTTGTAAACAATTATTGGATTTACATTTATTGCAGCATATGCAGCCTTTGCTCAATAATTATGTAAATCCATCAATTGACATTTCCAGACGATCCTAAATTTGCACTTATGAACATTTTAGTCTTACAAAGTTTAGTGAACCGGCTCCTGATTTGCTTGCATGCACCAGAAAATGGCGGAGGCCTCGACCAATCAAGCTTGATTTTTAGTTACAAAACCTGAGTATGAAGTACATGCTCAGAGTTGTATGATCTCATGCCATGATAGACGGGCTGGTCTCGGGTATTGCTGGTCATAAAGGCTAATTAGGACCCATTTTGTCAAATGGTGTCACATTTACAGAACATTATCACAAGTATGTACTCATTAATATTCTGTTCGGTAGGCATTCAGTTCAACTAAATAGAGGGAAAGTAGTTGGACAAGTATGAAATGAGGTTGTAGTTTATTACTGAACTTGTAAGTCGTAGACAACTTTGAGTTTACTTGTTGGAACAATTCAGGATTTTCGATTGATGCTCGTAGAACTATTTTAAGCTTTCTGTGACATTACAAAATGGATAATTTACAGGTAATTATGTTAACCCTTAGACTGCTATCTTATTTTTGTTGTCGTCTGCTGTTTATTTTCTATTTTTATCATCAAAAACATGCTTTAACAGCACTTTAGAATAATTTACAACATGCTTTGACAGCACTTCAGAATCATTTCCACCATAGCGCTGTCAAAGCATGTTTTTATTGAGAAATAAGGCAAGATATAAAAGCAACAGCAGATGACAATTGTTGTGAGTAGTGGTCTAAGGGTTAATTCCATATATAAATTGTGATATTGTTTGATCAACAAGTTTCTAAGCCGAATATGTATATTATAATCATTCTGCTTGAGAAGTGTGTAGGATATTTATTCATTTTTGTATTACACAAGGTGTATGATCACGTGGTACTAACAACAACAACAAGTACCGATTCAAAGTATGTATTCTTTTATAGTGTCCTTATTACGTAATGGATTGTTAAGCTGCATTTGGTGGTCTCTGTATTTTCGCCCAAACTTCTGTCGTTTTTGCGAAGAATCGATTTCCGTGTCGGAGAGACCACCAAATGCAGCTTAACAAGACACATTTGATGCGCCATATTTCATCAAAATCCGTTACGTAATAAGGACACTATAAAAGAATACGTACTTTGAATTGGTACTTGTTGTTGTTGTTAGTACCACATGAACATACACCTTGTACAACGTTTAATAAAACGGGCCCTTGATAGCGTATTTTTAGAAATGGATTGCCGTCATAACGTAGTAACAGCGATTCCACTTTCAATTTCAAAAATGGTTGAATTAAAACACATTTTCGATAGCTTTTTGTTCTGTTCCAACCATGGATAGAAATATTAATTGTTTATTTGATTTAGTTTATCAATTTACATATTTCTACGCTCTCTTGGGGGCGTGAATCGTCAAACAGCTCCTTTAACATCTCAGTTTTCATTGCACGCTCGTTATTGCATGTTCGCCTATTCACCGAGCCCGGTCGTGCGGTACATGCGCAGATTTATATCCAATCAGATAAAATCTCCACTCGTATATTGTGTTTTGAAAAATCGATTTTTCGCAAAAACCACATAAGTTTGTGCCAAACTCACTAGACCACCAAATGCAGCTCATGAAGACACGTTTGCTGCACCATATTTCAAAATCCGTTGCATATTAAGGAAAATATCAAAGAATACTTACTTTGGAGTGGGCGACGTTGTTGTTGTTGTAACAACGTGATCATGCACCTTGCATATAGATGTTTATGATCACATCTGCAAAGATTTATCAGGGTTTACCGTGTTTTGCATGTTGTCAGGACTGCATTTCCACTACCTTGGCGTATTGACCATCTTACATCATAATCTTGCTTAACCCATAGAATGCGAAAAGAAAATTATCGTCTGCTGTTGTTTGATATTTTGTCTTTTTTTTCTTGCAATAAAACATGGTTTGGCAGCACTTTACAATCATTTCCATTGGAATTAATTCTAAAATCTTGGCAATCCATGATTTTGTTGATAAAAAATGTAAAATATAAAATAAACAGCAGACGACAAATTCAATTCAGCACGGGTTAAACATATACTTGTCAACCAGCAGATACAGGCCCCTATAGCTTCTCATGACATGAGGTTCTGTTTGTCTGTCTGTCTGTCTGTCTGTGGTGTTTGCAACCCTGAGATCCAGATCACATTTATAGACAATCTAGTTAGGTGAGTACTTGGCACCAGATCAGGATATTCTAATTTCAGGGCTGATTTTTTTTATATTTTATGTTCAGGCTACTGAGCTGTTGGCAGGCCGCTAAACACCTTAAATTAATCCACACCAATATTCGGAGTGTGTTCTGTGGAGGAGCCAAGATAAATTATGTTTTATTGTTCCCACTGTCTTCTTGCAATTTCCTGTCTGCTCATATGTGACTGTCACTGGAGAAATGGGGCTTATGAATTTTGTGACCAGTGTAGCTCCTGATCAAATAGCACACCCATGTAGCCTACTAATGACCTATATTGCTTGTTAGAAGCATGACAGGTGTTTCATTGGAAATGTATGATCATGGTTGCAATTGATATTTGCTTGTATTGGGGTGCTCATATGCCTGATTTACAGTGGAACCTCTCTAAACCGGGCATCCTGGGGACCTCTCAGGGTGTCCGGTTTAGAGAGGCTCCACTGTGAAACACGCATTTAACTACCTTAAAGACATGCGTAGGTGTTTTGCGATCATGAACAGCCATTATCATGGTTGCAATGGACATTCACCTGTATTGGGGTGCTCATATGCCTGATTTACAGTGGGACCTCTCTAAACCGGACACCCTGGGGACCTCCCAGGGTGTCCGGTTTAGAGAGGCTCCACTGTGAAACACGCATTTAACTACCTTAAAGACATGCGTAGGTGTTTTGCGATCATGAACAGCCATTATCATGGTTGCAATGGACATTCACCTGTATTGAGGTGCTCATATGCCTGATTTACAGTGAGACCTCTCTAAACCGGGCACCCTGGGGACATCCCAGGGTGTCCGGTTCAGAGAGCTTCCATTGTAGCAGTTTACCCCCATCCTTTACAGATCTTTGTTTATATGGTATAATAACTGCAACGTTTTAATCCTTACACCGCTATCTTAATTTTTTTGTCGTCTGCTGTTTATTTTCTAAATTCCATTTTTATCATCAAAAACATGCCTTGAAGGCACTTTAGAATAATTTACAACAGGCTTTGACAGCACTTCAGAATCATTTCCATTGGAAATGATTCTGAAGTGCTGTCAAACCATGTTTTTATTGAGAAATAAGGCAAGATATAAAAGCAACAGCAGACGACAGTTGTTGTGTGTAGCGGTCTAAGGGTTAATGTTTTTAAAAATTCTGAGGCTGCTATTCTGTTGATTTGCCATTTGTGTTTGGGTCTGAAGTATTTCTGTCCTTATACAAAACATATTTCCAGTTTCTACTACAGTCGAACCTCCCCGAACGGCCACCTCTCTACAACAACACCCTCTTTGTAACAGCCGCTATTTTATATCCCAAATGGATGATTACCTCTATATATAACCCTTAGAATGTTGAGCACAAAAATTTTCATCTGCTGTTGCTTTGCATTCTTTCTCAATAAAAACATGTTTTGACAGCACTTTAGATTCTAAAATGCTGTCAAAGCATGTATTTGATGAGAATTATCGAAGAAAATAAATAAACAGCAGACAACAAATTTAATTCAGCATTAACCTCTCTACAACAGCCACCTCTCTACAACAGCCAGTTTTGCGTCTTTGCATAGGTTGCACTGTACCTATCTTTTCTACTCATTGCTAGCATGTACACCTGTGTCTTTAGAAGGTATTTTGCTGTTCAAATTTGGGGATAATACTTATTGTAAAACGCTGTTTACCTTCTAATTATCCTATAATTACTCTTAAGACGATTATGTTTACAAAATGTATTTAGTTCTGATTATGTTTATTTAGTTCGATGACATTGTGTCTCAACAATGCACAATGGATTAATCAGACCGCTATTGATTAACGACGACACAAGTTGGATAATTGTCTATTCACATTAGATTGGCAGCCTGCTGTAGACACATATGCATGTGCCATTGTATTGTCAATGATTAAAGACTGTCATGGTGTTCTATTCAGGATCTATAGGTTTTACATACAAATGGGTTTCCTTCATTGATTCAAGTGTGCCATCTATAGCATAATGATTCCAGCACAAAAATATTTACACAATTCCTTAACATTTGTTTGGCCCGTAGCAAGTCTCTGTCCAAAATTTATATCCCAGTAAACTCCCACGCCAATCTACTTTCCATAACCATGAGGCGCAGTTAAAATAATTCTTAAGAAAACGGAAAATAAACACATTTTCTTGATGAATTTATTTCAAATGCTGGAATTATAGGGAATGAATGGCATTTTTGTGGAATTTATCGGGGATATAAACTTGGAAAAGTCGCGGGAATATGCGATTTTTCCAAGTTTATACCCTGATAAATTCCACAAAAACGCCATTCATTCCTATAATGAAAGTACCGAACATCCTAAAATTATTTGCAGTATGTGTTTGTGGATGACACTAATAATTAACCCTTTCAACACCACAGGCCTGTATAGTGGTATTGGCAAAAAGCGTAGATCCAGATGACTAGTCTCAAAATCATTTTGACGGTGAGATTGGTTTTCTAATATTCCAAATGTAATGTGTTGATACGTCAATGGTGCATAATAGCAATATACACAGAGAGTAGGGTCTATGCTGGCCTTTAATTCCAGTTGTTTCACTTTCTGCCCACTAGTTCATCGCTTATCGATACCCATCAGTAGGTGAAACTCGTCAATAAAGTAAACATCACGTGTATTGATCACATTTAAAATGGTCACGACATGGGACGCTTTAAAACTTCATTGTTCAGTAGAACCTCAGGAAAACCCATATACGACTGTGTCTGGATAAATAGGATTTGTCGGGTTTGTGACCAGTGTAGCTCCTGATGAAATAGCACACTCCTGTAGCCATGATAACGGTCTATATTGCTTTTTAGAAGCATGACAGGTGTTTCATTAATGAAATTGCGAATGGTGCAGATCCTGATCAGACTGTGCGGATGCACAGGCTGATCTGGATCTACACTGGTCGCAAAACCCATAAGCCCAATTTCTCTAGTAACAGCCACATAATTATGCGTTTAGTTTTATGGCTTTCATTTTCATGTATCTCTGATAGTAATGTATGTTCCTGATCACAAAGCACACTCCTGTCTAGTAGTGATCATATGTGGCTCTGACTGGAGAAATGGGGCTTATGGGATTTGTGACCAGTTTAGTCCCTGGTCAAATAGCACACTGCTGTTGCCTGATAACGATCTGTATTGCTTGTTAGAAGCATAACGGGTGTTTCATTGATGGAATATGGCAAACAGTGCAGATCCTGATCAGACTGTGCGGATGCACAGGCTGATCTGGATTTACACTGGTTGCAAACCTCAAAAGTCCGATTTCTCCAGTCTCAGCCATATATGCCTGAAGTAAACTAGAACATCTATAATCCGGCCATCCTGGGCCTTTTCCCAGGGTGTCCAGTTCAGAGAGGCTTCACTGCAAAATTGCTGAGAAAACGCTTTGATCTGGTGACAATACTGGACAATGTACAAGCTGCTACCTGGAACCAATGGTAGACTGTGGCACATCTGTGCCAGTAATCAATATACACCATACTGGGATGAAAACCAGTTTGAAACAACACAGTCCCATGTCTGTGGTTGTGACAAAGTTGATATTCTGTGAACAACGGAATAAACAAATGTTCGCTTGTGTATATAGGCTTTATTACCAATAGAATGTTTCAAGTGCCATGATTGTTGGAAAATATGTATTGGGAATATACCTATGTGAGCCATGATTTATGGGCTGTATTTAAAACCGGGCTACAATAAAAGAAATGTTTGTGTGAAGTTTCACTACTTCCATGAATGCCTGTCATAATTCAGCACCGCAGGCAGAAGCTATTGTGTTGTGTCTGGTTATTACATTTCTTGTTTTTTATGATTCAGTTGGGAATTAAATGCCCTGTATTTCAACTAAAAAGGAATTAAAAAGGTAATGGTAACATGTTGGTTAAACTTTAAAGTTGAGTAAAAGAAAAAATAAAATAAGTATCTGAAAGACTGTTGCAATCTGATAACAGTTATAGATCACAACATATAGAAAATATTTGGCTCATAAATTTTGGTAGCAAATGTATAAAGTGAGGTACATATGTGTTCTAAGGCTTGTGGCATTTCGGGATCTTAACCCTTAGACCGCTACACACAACAATTGTCGTTTGCTGTTGCTTTTATATCTTTCCTTATTTCTCAATAAAAATACGTTTTGACAGCACTTCAGAATCATTTCCAATAGAAATGATTCTGAAGTGCTGTCAAAGCATATTGTAAATTATTATAAAGTGATGTCAAAGCATATTTTTGATGATAAAAATGGAAAATAGAAAATAAACAGCAGACGACAAAAAATTAAGATAGCGGTGTAAGGGTTAAAAAGTGAATTGTATTGATCAAGTTTACTGATTTCATAAGAAATTAGGCTATGCCAAGTTTGTAGTGTCTGTATTAGATCCTCTTATTCCGGAATTGTAACAGCAAGTGATCCTACAGATACATGTGTTACATGTACATGCCAAAGCATGTTTTTGTTGAGAAAAAATATAACTAGCAGAAAACAAAATTTAATTCAACATTATATGAGTTAAACTCTATATTATCGTCATTATTCTTTCACCTTGCCTTTATTTCCACAATTGTATTGATCAGCTGATAAATGATAAAGCATTGCTGCTAATGTTGCTAATGTCGCTAATGCTATCTGGTATGACTTGCTCAGGACCTGCGGTAAGGACCTAGCTTGAATTGACTGATCAATATAGAAAAGAATGTTTAGAACAATATAATTATAAAAATTACCAGCAGACAACAATATTTAATTTACCACTATGAGGGTTAAAGATTATATTATCATCATTATTCTTTCTTGATAAAACATGCTTTGGTAGCACATGAGAATCATCTACATTGGATATGATTCTCATGTACTGCCAAAGCATATTTTGTTGAGTAAAATGGAAATAAAAAAATAACCAGCAGACTATAATATTTAATTCAGCATTATCTGGGTTAAAAACTATATATTAATGTCATTATCCTTTCATGGTGCCTGTATCTTCCTATTCAGGGCTTCCAGCAAGGTCAAGGTCAAATAACTTTGAAATTTACGTCCAGTAAATGCATGGGCATTTCTCCATGCATAACGCATCTGGGGCCCGTTTCACTAAGCTTCGTACGACTAAAATGTTCGTAAGTACAAAATTATGATAGTCTGTAAATTTCACATTAACAATGTTTTCTTGTTAATAATTATTGGATTTACATTTATTGAGCATAGGCTGCTTATGCAGCCTATGCTCAATAAATGTAAATCCATAAATTGACATTTACAGACGATCTTAAATTTGAACTTACGAATATTTTAATCGTAAGAAGTTTAGTGAAACGGGCCCCAGGGGACCGTTTCACTAAGCTTCTTACGATTAAAATGTTCGTGCAAATTTAAAAAGTGCAAATTTAGAATCGTCTGAAAATTTCAATTGATGGATTTACATTTATTGAACATAGGCTGCCTATGCTCAATAAATGAAAATCCAATTATTGTTTACAAGAAAATAGTGTTAATGTGAAAATTTACAGACTATCATAATATTGCACTTACAAACATATTAGTTGTGCGAAGTTTGGTGAAATGGTCCCCTGGGCTAATAAACTTTCTGTTATCAACGTTATCCTTTCATGGTGCTTGTATTTCCTCATTCAGGACCTCCAGCAAGGACCCCCAGTTGTCGGAGGCCCGGCGTACAGCCAGACAGCGCGCCATGAAACGACAACAGCAGCGAGTTGGCGACTCTGACGGCCAGGCTCAACTGTCGGACGAATCTCCAGCATCAGGTAATTGTCATTAGTATAATAAACATTGTTGTAAGGCATTGTTTGGTGGTTGATGGCTGGGCCCAACTGTCGGACGAATCACCAGCATCAGGTAATTGTCAATAAACATTGACGTAAGGCATTGATTGGTGGCTGACGGACAGGCCCAACTGTCGGACGAATGACCAGCAATAGGTAATTGTCAATAAACATTGATGTAAGGCATTGATTGGTGGCTGACGGCCAGGCCCAACTGTTGCACGAATCACCAGCATCAGGTAATTGTCAATAAACATTGATGTAAGGCATTGATTGGTGGCTGACGGCCAGGCCCAACTGTCGCACGAATCACCAGCATCAGGTAATTGTCAATAAACATTGATGTAAGGCAATGATTGGTGGTTGACGGCCAGGCCCAACTGTCGCACGAATCACCAGCATCAGGTAATTGTCAATAAACATTGATGTAAGGCATTGATTGGTGGCTGACCGCCAGGCCCAACTGTCACATGAATCACCAGCATCAGGTAATGATCATTTATATAATAAACATTGATACCATAGTCACCACAGTGGTGGCACCATACAAATTGCGGGTTTGTGGGTTGTAGGCTAAGAAAAGGGATCCTACGACATGGGCGAGCAGTGTAATCTCATATCTGGGTTTACACTGGCCGCCTTTCAGTCTGTCCAACATTGTTTATGTCCTGGAATGTATTGATCATATATGCGCAGTCCACTGATTACTAACCCTTAGAATGCAGGAAATGTAAATTGTCATTTACTGTTGTTTTATGTTTTGTGTTATTTCTCATCAGAAATATAGTTTGACAGCTCTTTAGAATCATTGGAAATGATTCTAAAATGTTGTCAATGCATGTTTTTGATGAGAAAAATGTAAATAAAAAATTAACCCTTACACCGCTATCTTAATTTTTGTCGTCTGCTGTTTATTTTCCATTTTTATCATCAAAAACATGCTTCGATAACTAGCACTTTAGAACAATTTACAACATGCTTTGACAGCACTTTAGAATTATTTCCATTGGAAATGATTCTGAAGTGCTGTCAAATCATGTTTTATTGAGAAATACGGCAAGATATAAAAGCAACAGCAGACGACAATTGACGAAAATTGTATTTGCAGTGTAAGGGCTAATGCTGATTTTTATATCTCCCCTTGCACACTAGACCCGGGTCTACCAAACCTCATCCATGCCTTACTAATATTGATGGCTCACCACCCCCGGATATGTTATGTCTGAATGCTCAAGGTCAAGGTCACTGAGCTCTTGGTTTCAAGTTTGGCATTTGCATGTAGGTATTGTATTATGTCATAAACATTTTAACCCTTCGTCTGATTTTGATCACATTTGGGTACAAGGTGTGTCTAAGCATACTGCTTTGTTCGGCATACATCCTACATTCCAATGCACAAGGTCAAGTTCACTGGTGACGTCTGTTCAAGTTTCATGTTTAACATTTGCATTTAGGTCTTTGGATAGGTCTCAATGAAATGTCATCTCTTTTGGATTTTAATAAGAATTAGGTACAATGTTTGTCTAGACATTCTGCTTTGTTTGCATGCACCTCATATTGTGTCCAAATGCTCAAGGTCAGTGTCACTGGGATTTATGTTCAAGTTTTGCGTTCAGTATTTGTGCTTAGGTATTGTTTTGTCAATATTATGTTAATCACTTGTTGGATTTGGGTAATATTTGAGTCCAGTGTGAAGCATGGTGCTTTGTTTCCCATACATCTCACATCTCCATTTCTCCGGTCACGATCACATTTTATGTTCTCTTGGTCACATACAAGGTACATGATCACGTGGTTACAACAACAACAACGTCGCCCACTCCAAAGTAAGTATTATTTGATATTTTCCTTAATAGTCAACGGATTTTGATGAAATATGGCACAGCAAACGCGTTTTCATGAGCTGCATTTGGTGGTCCTGGGAGTTTGGCACAGACTTATGTCGTTTTTGCGAAGAATCGATTTCCGTGTCTCTGAGACACGGAAATCGATTCTTTGCAAAAACGACAGAAGTTTGGGCGAAAATACAGAAACCACCAAATGCAACTTAACAAGATGCGTTTGATGCGCCATATTTCATCAAAATCCGTTAGGTAATAAGGACACTATAAAAGAATACGTACTTTAAATCAAATGGATTCTGGAAATTTCAGTACTTGTTGTTGTTGTTAGTAACCACGTGATCATACACCTTGACATAGCTAACACTGATTGTTTGCTATTTTACATCAATAGTTTTAACCCTTAGACCGCTACTCACAACAATTGTCATCTGCTGTTGCTTTTATATCTTGCCTTATTAATTTTAAATAAAAACATGGTTTGACAGCACTTCAGAGTCATTTCCAATGGAAATGATTCTGAAGTGCTGTCAAAATCTAAAGTGCTGTCAAAGCCTGTTTTTGATGATAAAAATGTAAAATAGAAAATAAACAGCAGACGACAAAAGAAATAAGATAGCGGTTAATCTAAGGGTTAATTATTATACTTTAATTATATTGCCACCATAAAATATTCATCTACCACACTTTATTCAGCAAATCAAGCAAATTCTTAACTGTGCTTTTATGTCAAATATAATAGATTGTTCCTTTGTCATGTAAAGATATACCGGTAGTATAATTGATTTCATTTCATGTATGGAAAAGTATAATTAGATCAATGTACACGTATATTGAAATACAATTTATATATTATGTGACTACAATATTTATTGTGGCCTCATAGTCAATTTCCTATTTACTTCAATTTTTAGACTTGAAGCACTGGTGTTACAGAGCTTTTAAAGAAACAAACTTTAACACAAATTTCTAAGTAATTTGACCTTGACCTTGGACAGGCAGGCTGCATGGGTGGGCTATGGAATGAAACTATGGATCATGATAAACAAGAAGTTTCAAGTCTAGGGGACTTGGGGTTGCAGAGATAATGGGTACCCGAAAATCAGACGGTCAAACGTACAGCGCTAAACCATAATACATCGTATTTTTCACAAGGGTGTATAATGATTCATTATATATGACCATTTAATAGTTGACCTTAGACCATTTTTGACCTTCTCAGAGATACTGACATACTTAGCTATATTTTACATTAAAAAGTATGTATCTATAGGCGGCGGAAGCCGAACATTATTGGGGGGGCCCAATGTTGAGGGCCCGAAGGGCCCGATAGTGCTAGGGGTGTCCGGGGGCATGCCCCCCCGTAAATTTTTGAAATCCAAGTGGTGTGAAATGCCATTCTCAGCAAAGTTCTCAGCAAAGTTCCCAGTACTCATGATTACACAAATATATTAGAATAAAAAATCCAAAATTTACAGAATTATTGGGGGGGGGGGGATGGGGGGGGCTAGGCCCCCCCAGCCCCCCCACATCCGCCGCCCCTGTGTATGAGTAACTTTAACATATACCACAACATTGGTAATGATATTGTCTATACCTCCACTTGGTATTAAATCCTCAGTTTTTAGTTGTCACCAGAGATATTATTTGTGTGCCGACAGGCCACATTTCCTGTTTTACTGTAGGTGGTCTTTCGTATGAGACCTAAAACCAAGGTCCCGTCCCTAAATGACCTAATTAGGTCATTCACTTTCACATTCACTTTGCTGTAGCTTATATTTAAGAGATAATTGGCTCCAAGACCTTTAACACGTGGACATATGGCTCCAATAAGGCCATCGTAATATTGCTAACGGGTCGATACTATGATAGCACAATAACGATATCATGATACTAAATGCTGATAATGCGAAGCCACGATGACGATAGTATGACAGCATGATAACGATAACGCGATATCACGATAGCAAGATGACGATACTACGATATTGTACAATCGTCATCGTGATATTACGTTATCGTCATCGTAGCATTGTTCTATCGTCATCGTACCTTCGTGATATCGCACTATCATCATTCGTATCATTGTACTATCACCATCGTCATATCGTGATATCGTACTATCGTCATCATAATATCGTACTATCGTAGTTCATACTATCGTCATCGTAACGACCGCCATAATAAAATAAATTATATATTTGCATTTTGGCCGTGAAAGTTATAATGTGTTGTTAAGAAAGTTTAGTGCAACCATAAAACATGTAATTCATTGTTTAGGGTGTGCTATATATCATCAAAATCTGTCTGTTGAAAGAAAATCTACTGTAAAAACTAAACTCACAGATTGCATCACACGTAATCGTCCATAATTGTGTATACTTTATGGCTTTAGTGTCTGCCTGCAAATAATAGGATTTTATCGGGTATTTCCTGTCTGCCCTCGCCCCACAATTATAAAAATGGATTAAAATCTCATCATTAATTTTACATGGCTTACACAATTAATGACGGTGTGGCAGAACCTGTTCTCCATGGTATTACTTTGCTTTTAGACATGGCCATCTGGAAGGCAATGTCACGGGTGCTCGATGACGATAGTACGATACTACGATGACGATAGTACGATACACGATAGCGATAGTACGATATTACGATATTATATCATAGTATCATCATCGTGGTATCGTTATTATCGCGTTATCATTATCGTACTATCGTCATCGTGGCATCGTATTATGTCATCATAGTATCGTAATATCGTAGTATCGTCATCGTGCTATTACCATCGTGGCATTGTGGTATCGTCATCGTAGTATCGTAGTATCGGAACACTGTACAAAAAGAGGTAGAATTTTGAAGTGTTATGGGTGTTTTATCAGAACAAGCATATTCCATTTGACCTTTATTTGATAATCTGGTTCACCGAGACATATTGATATTGATCACAAGCACCTGGTGTACATACAAAATATGATCTATAACATTTAATTTTCCTGTGACCACAAAATTGAGTCAGCAATTTTAAAAATTCCTCCACATGTATGTTAAATGTAACGTAATTGATCAAATTAATGTCATTTACTGATATTAAATGGTTATATTTCATGTGATTGACCAATTAAGGTGAGAGAGTTCAAAACCGCATAGTCAGGGGTGTGAAGCCTGCATATGTAGCGTTCCCCAGTATTGTATTGACTGTACTTAGGTATGATAGACCAACATTTGTACTGCCTTGTGGCTTTTATAGAGATATGGCACTGTTTGCAGATGGCCTCGGTTAATTCCCTCAGTCTGTGAATATATTCTCTTGTCAATTTTTAATCAATAAATAAGTCCTGTATCTCCATGCCAGACGGACCCTTACAGTTATTGGTTGTGATGACCATAAAAATAACATAGAATAACTAGTACCAAAATGGAACGTGTAGAAACAGGCATATGACTCTGTTTTCATAGACTTATAGTTTGAACAAAGGTAATTACATACATATTACATATAAATATTCCCATTGTTCAAAATTTAAATTTCATGTGAAAGTAAATTTAATTTTCATGCAGAAAGAATATTTAGTGATATTATCATAGGAAATATGGTATGATAAATTATTGGTGTTTGAATAAAGCACATCAAGTGTAGAAATTACGAAATTCAAAGTTATATAATTATCATGTGGTAAGTACATGTAATATGTCTGTAAGCATAGCAATATGATTTTTAGCCAGGTTTTTAAAAATAAATCCAGGCTATTGGATTGGCGAAAGCCGGGCGGGCGGGCGGGCGGGCGGGCTGGCGGGCGGGTGGGGCGGGCGGGCTTGCAGGCGGGCAGGCGGCGTCCACAATCAATGTTAAGTTTTCATGTTTGAGTCCATTTCTTTGTTACTGTACCACCTAGGACCACCAAACTTTCACAGCTTCATAATCAAGGGGTGCCCACCACATAATCGCTATCCAACATGTTACTTTTTTTTTAACTTGACCCATTTTTTCTGCGCAGCGACTTAGCCATTTTCAATGTTAAGTTTTCGCGTTTTCAATGCTAAGTTTTCGTGTTTAAGTCTATTTCTTTGGTACTGTACCACCTAGGACCACCAAACTTTCACAGCTTCATAATCAAGGGTGCCCACCACATATCACTATCCAACATGTTACTTTTTTTTTAACTTGACCCATTTTTTCCGCGCAGTCGACTTAGCCATTTTCAATGTTAAGTTTTCGCGTTTACAATGTTAAGTTTTCGTGTTTAAGTCCATTTCTTTGGTACTGTACCACCTAGGACCACCAAACTTTCACAGCTTCATAACCAAGGGGTGCCTACCACATACAACTATCCAACATGTGACCATTTTTTTACCTTCACCTATTATTTCTACTTAATTGACTTAGCCATTTTCAATGTTAACTTTTTAATGTACGTCAAATTTTTTGGTTAAAACTTTTTTGTTATACTATATCTCTGCAACTGCTTCGCCCATTTACCTTGAAACTTCACATGGGTGTTTACTTCGTCAAAAATTCATTCACTAACCCCAAACCGTGCGGCCCCTGTGTGCAATGTCAAGGTCAAATTACTTTGAATTTATTTGTTAAAGTTTTTTCATGTACTATATCTCTGCAACTGCTTCACCCATTACCTTGATACTTCACATGGGTGTTTATCATCATTGTCGCACCCTCTTGCGGAAAGCGTGATATCGTCGGCATTTTGGCATACGTCCGTCCGTCCGTACGTCCGTGTGTCCGGTTAAAGTTTTTTCGTTAAAGTTTTTCCATCTACTATATCTATTTTTTTAGTGTCCATGCCTCGCCCCAAGGCGCGACATGCAGGCCACGGCCATCTAGTCTACAAAAAGTGGGTATAATTATGTTATCCAAGTGTCCATGCTTGGAAAAAACCTGGCCTTCGTGGCTTTGCCTCGTTTCTTGTTTGACATTGTAGTCAGTTGGAGTGAACATTGTTACAATTTGTCTGTATGACACTAACCCTTTGACCGCTACACACAACAATA
This sequence comes from Conchocele bisecta, assembly GCA_029237695.1. NCBI lineage: Eukaryota > Metazoa > Mollusca > Bivalvia > Lucinida > Thyasiridae > Conchocele > Conchocele bisecta. The sequence goes on from CM055269.1 coordinate 46,090,964, forward strand.
GTCGTCTGCTGTTCCTTTTATATTTTGCCTTATTTCTCAATAAAAACATGGTTTGACAGCACTTCAGAATCATTTCCAATGGAAATTATTCTGAAGTGCTGTCAAAGCATTTTGTAAATTATTCTAAAGTGCTGTCAAAGCATGTTTTCAATGATAAAAATATAATACATGTATACCGAAGCAGTATAACCGGTAGAATGCAAGTTCTAAAAATAAGTATATCAGAAAATGATTATACACTAATTAATTTATATGGTCCGAATGAAAACAGTTTTAACTTTTACCAAAATATGGATAATTATATGGAATCTTTCGAAACTGATACATTAATAGTAGGTGGAGATTTCAACACAATTTTAGACCCAGATCTTGACAAGAAAAATGGAAGAAAAGATACAAATAAAAAGACATGAGACAAATTATTATCTATCATGAATAAATACAATCTACTCGATATTTGGAGAATTCTTAACCCTAATTCAAGAAAATATACATGGCATTCAAATAACTAAGCCGCCAATATTTTGTAGACTAGACTATTTTTTAATTTCTGAAAACATAAATCGCGTAGCAAATAGTAAGATTACCACAGGATATAAGTCGGATCATTCAATGGTATTTTTCTCCCTTCATACACAATCTAATAAACGAGGTCCAGGTTACTTTAAATTAAATAATAACTTACTGTTAAATGCCGAATATGTATCAACAAAATATTAGACATAATATTTCTTCAGTTGCTGAAATGAATGAAGGTGCAAATCCTAATACATTATGGGAGATAATAAAAGGAACGATTAGAAACGAAACTATAAGATTTGCTTCAATAGAAAAGAAAAAAACAGTAAATATAGAAAAAAAGTTAACGGATGAAATAAATAAATTAGAAGCAGAATACGCTAATACTACAGAGGAAGACCTTTTAACAGAACTAAATAATAAGAAAGACCAACTACATAATATACACGAAGAAAGGGTTAGAGGAATAATATTAAGAACCAAAGCCGAATGGATAGAGGGTGGAGAAAAGAATACAAAATACTTTTCTAATCTCGAAAAGAAACGGGCAGAAAATAAAACTATAACTAGACTGAATATAAATAACAATATTATTACACATGACAACGAAATACTACATGAGCAGCAAGAATATTATAAAAAGTTATATTCAAAAAACGACATGCAAGCAACTAATCATGATTTTTTCACGAATAATAATGAACATACATTATCGGAAGAAGAGAAACAAAATTGTGAAGGCAATTAGTTATCTGAATATGAATGTAAGAATTGCATAAAGGAAATGAAAAATAACAAAAGTCCAGGTTCAGATGGTATTACGGTTGAATTTTACAAACTATTCTGGAATGATATCAAAGATTTTTTTATAAATTCCATGAATTATTCATTAGAGAATGGAAACTTGAGCGAATTACAAAAACAGGGAGTAATAACATTAATACCAAAAAAAAGACAGTGATTTATCCATTCTTACAAACTGGAGACCGATATCCCTTCTTAATGTCGATTATAAAATTGCTACAAAAGCTATTGCAAACAGGCTGAAAAAGGTATTACCATCAATAATAGATCATTCACAAACTGGATTCATTAAGGGGAGATACATTGGAGAAAACATCAGAACATTATGCGAATCAGTAGACTTTTTGAATGAAAGTAATTCTCCGGGTTTATTATTCTTTGCAGATTTTGAAAAAGCCTTTGATACAGTTGAACACGAATACCTTCTAAAGGTCATGCAATATCTTAATTTCGGCAACGACATTATTAAATGGATTAAACTTTTTTATTCAGATGCAAAAAGTTGCGTTACAAATAACGGTTACTTATCAGATTTTTTCTCAATAAACCGAGGTGTCCGTCAAGGCTGTCCATTATCACCATACCTATTCATAATTGCAATATAATTATTATCAAAAGCAATAGACAATGAAAAAGATATACGGTAACTGGGGTTAAAATGAGTAACATGAAACTTAAAAAGACAATGTTTGCTGATGATGCTACATTTATATTAGATGGTACACAGAAATCATTCGAAACATTACTATACCTTATAGATTAATTCAGTAAAATTTCGGGCCTCAAACTCAATACAAAAAAGTCTACAGTATTTCGGGTGGGTTCCCTAAAAAATACAACACTAATTTTTCGCCCTGCAAAGAATTTTATATGGACATCAACAAGTGCAAAAACATTAGGCATTACTTTTTCAAATGATAATAAAAATATGCACGAACTAAACCTTACTCCGAAGATACAAGAGTTCGTCAAAAGACTTGAGACATGGAAAAAAAGAAAACTAAGTTTATTAGGTAAAATTACTGTGATCAAAACATTTGCTCTTCCGAAACTGATATATCCATTAACAGTCTTACCTGACCCACCAGACAGCATAATTAAAATAATTAAAAATAAATTGTTTGATTTTCTCTGGGATGGCAAACCCGATAACATAAAGCGGAACATAATAATTCAAACATATGAACACGGGGGTTTAAAAATGGTTGATATGGACAGTTTTATAAAAGCGATAAAAGCATCATGGGTAAAAAGAATATGTGATGATAAAAATCATGGCCAGTGGAAACTGCTATACACACAGAAACTCGAACCATTTGGTGGGAAACTAATTTTTGAATGGAATATAAAAACACAGGATATAAAACACATATGTAAAGAACATACTTTCCTATTCAATGTTTTGGCATCATGGGCTAACATCAATTTCTCAGAAAAAAACGAAAGTATATCAAAAGAAATTATATGGAATAATTCTAACATAAAGTATCAAAACAAAACAATATACATTAAATCTTGGCACGAAAGGGGTATTAAATTTATAGAACAGTTATATGATTATAGAGTAAACATATTTATCGGTTTTAATGATTTTGCGGAAATGTATAATATAAGGGCAGATGATTTTATCAGATACCAAGGTTTAGTAAATAATATTAATCTGCAATGGAAAGAAAAAATTAAAAACAGAAAACATAAATGCCGTACAAACTCTGAAACCTATTTTACAAAAAGTGCAGACAGGCAATGGAGTAAATAAACTTCTATACACTATACAAACAAATAAAATAAAATATAGAATCAATAAAATCGGAGCAGAAATGGACGAACGAATTTCCCGATTTTAATTTGGAATGGAAAAATATATACACAACTTGTATGCAATTTACAATAGATACCACACTACAGAATTTTCAGTATAAATATTTAATGAGAATCATAGGCACAAATAAATTATTACTTAATTGTGGCATGGTACCAAGTAGTTTATGTGATTTTTACATTACGCAAACACGTCTTATTTGGAATTAATAAATCACTGAACTACTTTCGGCAAGGGAGATAATCAATATCATGCGAACTATTTGCATACGAGCCAAGCGGATTGTTCTGTTTATGATTAGTATATATAGTTTTAAGCTATCTCCTGTGATATATAATGATATATTACTTTGTTATGTTATGGGTACTAATACATGTTGTTTCAATAGCGTATCTCTGTAACGGTATTGTTGTAGATGGAGTTGTAGATGGAGTTGCAAATAATTTAATAATTATTACGTTCAAATGGTGGCGTAATACTGATAGCACTTCTGTATAACTGTGATTGTCGTAAATGGCGCAACAGTCGTGAGGTTAAGGTCGCCGACTTCAATGATTTAATTGCCGATTCCCGGAAGGGTCGGTGGTTCAAACCTCGACGTGGTATAAAAAAAATTTCTCCATATATATTATTTTTGTGATTTTAATATTTTTTAATATTTTCACAATTTTATGATTTTAATAAAAATACCTATAAATTGATAGAAACTTACCAACAATTAAAGTGTCTGTCTTTAAGTAATATATACACAGACAGTTTGTTAATGATTTTTTAAGTTTAAGTAATATATACACAGACAGTTTGTTACTGTTTTTTTAAGTTTGAGGTACTGTCTATACTGTCTATACCATATAATGTTTTACTGTCCCAAAATCTATTTTTTTATGAATTTGAAATAATTATTGTCCTCCATCTGCTCACAACACTGTTCGAACGGCGCCTGTGGCTACCACGACCAGAATTCACTGGCCGCAAACACAGTAGCCATCGGCGTCTATTTATTAAATTATTATTTTGTATTTTATTTGAATTAACCGCGTGAACGCTGCATTTTGTGTCAACACCATTTACAGAAAATATTGGTGATTTTCTAAACGAATATCGGAGAAATGCGGCTACATATTTTGTCAATTTTCAACACCATTTACGGAAAAAAATTACTGATTTTTTAAAACAATATCGGCACAACTAAATACGGTGATAGAATTTTTGTCAACTTTTCAACACCATTTCCGGAAAATATTACTGATTTTCTAAAAACAATATCGTCGAAGGTGTACTGAACTACTCTTTATTTTAAATAACCAGCCGTCTAATAGATATGTGTATAATCGAGAGTATATCGTTAATTGTCATGTTGTCTCCGACAGTGAGGTGTTGTGGCACACATCAAAACGACACGTCAATTTCAAAACATTGCCTAAGGGTCACAGCTGTGTGGTGTCATCAGATCAACACCTCGTCACACACACTACGCATTATCGATTTTTTTCCCCACACAAAGCGACGTGTATTTACAACTAGATCTGTGTAATGTGTGGGTGTGTGTAGCCAAAGACCATACATAAATTCGTAATTAGTCACAGATGTAGCCTTAAAATATAAGTCGTTCCTTAAATTACGTCCGCATGTTGACAGATATTTCAGAGCAGACGTCATCGTAATTTGCCGTTATTTATTTCCAAAAATTAGCCATATATTCTGTAAATGGCGTTGAAAGTTGACAATAAATTAAGACCAGATCAGTACGTTAAATCGCTATAGACGACAACTGACGATCCGATGAGAGAGTAATACCGTTTAAGCGTATCCAATGTTAAATATACATCGTTATTTTTTTATGACTTTCGTAGTTTTTACCGAGAAATTCAAACCGTTTCCAATTATTGGGGAACATAATATCATGATTAGCACACCGTTTCACTAAGCGGGGGCTACTCAGGAAATGGGATCACACGGTCTATTGTTTACACTGGATTAATGGCGGCCTCCGTGAGGTCTCAGGTAAATCTTATTTTCAATAATACGACTGTGGTTCTTCCTTTTAGTGATAACCAGTTCCAGCCGTTAACACTTATTTAGCAACATTACTTAATATGTAGTTAGTCTGAACATTCTGCAGAGAAATCTGAATTGGATGGAATCGAGCGTTGTTTTAAACTTAGTCCGGTTCATATGCACAGGTCAAAATATGAACTGAAAATGGCGCTTTGTGTGACAGAAATCCGTACTCGGACGAATAAAAAAAATATTTTGTTATAAATATCACATACAGCGAAACAGCGGTAGCATCTACTGTTTTAATAATATGCATACATATTGTAATTAATGTTTAATAGTGATATACTTAATGAATAATATACGATACTATGGTTTATACTCCAGCACTATGTTTTTAGGCTGTGTGATTTGCCTCAATATAAACTGGATTAATTAATACTTGTATTTCATGCGCTTCATGACAACATCATTACATTTAAAATATACAAGTATTACTTAAAGGGGTACCGATATGATACATTTTAATAATATAAATATTGAAAATACACATTACAATCGCTTACAACATAAGTTATTGATTGAAAATAGTCACTGCATCGTGACCTATTTGACCGCATTACCTATTGCGCGGCAACCTCACCAAACCCGCTATTTACATAGGTAACCGTGGGTTTGGTGAGGTTGGCTCGCTAATACAATGTTTGCGTAATGATAGCATGAATGTGGAAAATATAAAACATTTATTCTGGGAATGCCCACACGTACAACATGTATGGTCACAACTAAGAACATTCTTAAATGAAAGAGGTGTGGTTTACGAAGTGAATTTTAATACAATTTCATTTGGTGTAAACCAAACAAATCTTATCGCTAAACAATTTAATTTCATTATCATATTACAAAATATTTCTTGATTACATGTAAATATGAAAAACAAGAATTGTCATTTAATTTGTTCATGCAATATTTGAAAAGACGAATCAATATTGAAAAATTTCAACTTTTAACACTCACGAAAGAATTATTAATAAAATAAAAAGATGATCGATATGTACAAGGTACCAAGCGTAGCAAAGTTAATTACATGCTTATTAACAATATATGTCAACTATATTATAGTATTGACATAAACATTATAAACCACATGTATTACGAATTACGAGAACAGAAGGCAGACCTCTTTATCTTTTTTCTCTCTTTCCTAAAACTCTCTTCTTAAAAAAATCTTCTTAAAAAAGCGCACTTTCTAAATACATTATGTATACTCTTTTCTAGTGACATGTCATGTGATTTCAACTATGTTTTGTTATACAATATGTACATGATACATGATGTATTTAAAAATTGAAAATAAACAATTTAGTGAAGAAAAAAAAATGGAAAATAGAAAATAAACAGCAGACAACAAAAAATTAAGATAGCGGTGTAAGGGTTAATTTACATGTCAGCTCGTAGAAAGAACAATTCAGTTTGTAGCCATAAACTGATATAAACCAGACAGGACAAAGTGAAAACATGATATATCTGCACACACATCACCATTACCAGTGCCAATATTGAGTAATAGAATGCCAAGATTAATACCAAACTTCGGTGGTCCTGTCCCGTGAGTTTCGCCATCTTCTTCCCTGGAGATACAGCAGTAGTTAGCCCTTTCAACCCTAAGTAATTGACATGGACTACTTCATGTTAAGTTTGAGACTGTTCCATTATGCATAAAAGGGGTTCATTTTGTAAATTCCAGAAATGGTGCAGATCTTGCATATACACCACATTTGCATACATTAGGAAAGAGGTCTCTAGTGTTGAAAGTGTTAGTGAATGTGCCTCGTCCAGTATTCCCGCGACTTTTCCAAGTTTATATCCCCGATAAATTCAACAAAAAGGCCATTCATTCCTTATAATTCCAAAATTTGAAATAAATTCATCAAGAAAATGTGTTTATTTTCCGTTTTCTTAAGAATTATTTTAACTGCGCCTGACGGTTATGGAAAGTAGTTCGGCATGGAGTTTACTGGGATATAAATTTTGGACGGAGACTTGCAACGGACCAATCAAATGTTAGGGAATTGTGTAAATATTTTTGTGCTGGAATTATTATGAAACCTTTAACCAATATATTTACACCTTCCATAAATTCATTATGGAAATGCATATTCAACGTATTGTGTTTATATCCCATGTTATTCACAGGTGCTTCTAGCGTGTCTTGGATGGTCAATTCGCCCTTACACACCGCTATCTTAACTTTTTGTCATCTGCTGTTTATTTTCTATTTTCCATTTGTATCAACAAAAACATGCTTTGACCGCACTTTAGAATACTTTACAACATGCTTTGACAGCACTTCAGAAAAAATGGAAATGATTCTGAAGTGCTGTCAAACCATGTTTTTATTGAAAAATAAGGCAAGATATAAAAGCAACAGCAGACGACAAATGTTGTGTGTAGCGGTCTAAGGGTTAGTATGTTACCTGGTAAATAGAACATCATTCTGTGCAGGCCCGTACGCAGGATTTTCTATTGGGGGGTGCGTCAGGGGGGTGCGTCAGGGGCGAGCCCCATGTAGTGGCGCGAGCCCCATGTAGTGGCTGGCGCGAGTACGCTAGGGGGGTACACTGCCCCCCCCCCCCCCCCCCCCTCTCCTATATTTTCAGTCAAATTATTTTATTTTCACATTGTCATCTCAAAATGTGTTTTTATGCAATTATAGTGCCACAAATAATTCCAAAAATTGCATAACCCAGGCGCATTTATTAGAATAATTATGGTATTTTGTATTTATGGGTCATGGAAGATTGTGGAATGATCAGGTCTTGGGACAGTGACAGGCTTGCCTTGTTTTGTGCCCAGATATTTGTAGTTCTATAGATAATAAATCCAAATTGTCAGATATACCACTATAATTTGATATTGGGTAGATTTGCATGCCCAGGAATCACAAAACAAACACCTTTGCATTTAAAACCACTCTATGCCAAAATCAATCATTTTCTGAATAGGTTCTTGAATGCACACCATCTTGGTCAACATGCATTAATTTGTGTCGTCTGCTGAATATTTTTTATTTTCCATTTTTCTCATCAAAAACTTGGTTTGGCAGCACTTTAGAACCATTTCCAATGGAAATGATTCTAAAATGCTGCCAAACCATGTTTTTACTGAGAGAAAAGACAAAATATGAATTAACAGCAGACGACTATTTTCGGTTCCCGCATTCTAAGGGTTATAACCCTTTCACCACTAAGTAATTGGAATGGACATGCTATTCCAATTATCAGAAAGTGGTATCGTTTTGGAAATAAGAAAATATCCACAAATGGTGCAGATCCTGATGAGACGGCTCGTTATGAGCTTCATCCGGATCTACACTGTTTGCAAACATTATGATAGAGGTCTGTAGTGTTGAAAGGGTTAACAATAGTTATGTAAACAGTGTCAAATAGCGGATAAATTGAAGAGATTTTAACGGTTTTGCTGGTTGCAATGGGCAAGTTTCATGCTTTTCATTGTTGGATCAGCCATATTTATTAAGGTCATGCTGCTATTGGAAAACATGTACCGGTGGATTTGGGAAATTTGCCAATTTCGTCTGTTTACAAAGATTTGTGTGGATAGGATAACATACATACCATATATTTAAATTGTGTCACATGCTAAACAAAGATTTTGGATGAATGTCATAAGCTGATATAACCTGACCATGCTAAAGAACGTGTCAAGCTATCATGATAAATATTCCTCATACATCCATAATACAGACCATGGCAGAATGGTAGATTTATGCTCCTCGAAAAAATTTGGTGGGGAGCTTATAGTTACCGCTTTGTCCGGCGTCCGCTGTCCAATTTTTACGTTAACGTTTTTCAAATTGCTATATCTCTGTGACTGCTTGGGATATCAACTTGAAACTTCATATACACATTGATCACCATCCATATTTTCATTGTATACCCTACCCATGCTGCTCAGGAGCCCAAGGTCAAGGTCAAATGACTTTAAACTTTTTGTTAAAGTTTTACGTTAAAGTTTTTCAAATTGCTATATCTTTGTGACTGCTTGGGGTATCAACTTGAAACTTCATATACACATAATTGATCACCATTTATATTTTCATTGCATACCCTACCCATGCTGCCCAGGAGCCCAAGGTAAAGATCAAATGAAACAGTTAATCACTAACTCTGGTAATATGTAACTTATTGGGGTTAAACATTGCAATATGTGAAATAAGTGGAGCACAATACTGTGCAGAAAGTATGCCTAGAAAGTATGGTGAACTGTACATTGGAAGTATTTTTCGTATTTCTCTGTAAATATGTCTTGGAATTTCAGTAGAATTCAATGACATTTACAGGGAGAAATAAAACAATGTATGAATTGTCGTCTGCTATTTATGAACTATGTATAGCCATTAAGTTTTCCAGCATGCAAAGAGTTAAGGAATTAGGTCATAGATAGATACACTTGACTTCAATGATAATTGCTTCATAAGAGTGATGTGATATGTGAATACAACATAATTATGTGAATATTGTCTTATTTATACTGTATACTATATGGAGCATTGAGTTGCCAGCGCCATCTTTGTATGTAGAAGCCATCGTACAGTTACACCACTACGTGCGTTTGACACATACAGCAAATAATACGACAGTAAACCAAATAAAATTTGGTACAATACATAATAGACAGATATTACAATGGCAAGCTATAAATATTTTGCCAGAAAACTACAAAAGGTGAGATATCTGAGCAGTTGTCCCATCAATCTCAAAATAAATCTTGATGTGTAAACTTTTCAATCTAATGCACATCCTATGTTAGTGTACACTTTGTCGTTAGTAAAGCCATATTTACTCGCATAGTAGGTGAGTAGACACCAGGGACAATACACCCAGGTAACTGCTTACATGTCACTGAATTTGATAGCTAATAACAGAGTACAGTAGTGGGTATATATGGTATGTGTTGTGTGGTTTGCCAGGTAAAAGTGATACACTGTGCGATTTTCGATGAATGAGGCTATCCATAATGGTGATTCATGTTGTTAAAAACACAGGCACAAACCTGTCCAGAAAACTGACATATTTTACAGTTTGGTGTAATATAATGGATAGAAGTTTGTTCTCCTGGCTTTTCTACATGTGATTAGCTACATTACATCATAATATTATGTTCTACTTCACAAATTGAGTTCTTTGTCAATTGGCAGAACAGGTGAAACTGGCTGATGGCTATAGGATACAGTAGTGAGGCAGTATTCACATATATGTTATACATATATTCTATCACATTTACGTAGCAATTATCTCTGAATCAAACGATGATTATGTATATAACAGGTCCTTAAAGGTTTAATCAAGGCACTTGTCCTTGTGCGTCATTCTTCAATCAAACCGGGGTGACAAAATACCTCGTTATCAATGGCACGGCAATTGTTCACTGTTCAAACATACTCGGCATACAGTAACTTAGCCTATGGCCTTATCTATGTAAAACTTATTTAATGTACCTGTACATGTACTTCAGGATGCATATGAAAAGGTGACCATGTGGAACCTGTAATAACTATGCATGACCACCTACAGCTGGTTGGCTGGGTGATAGAATCACCCAGCCAACCAGCTGTGGGTGGTCATACACAACAATATTTGTAGCCATATTTTAGCCATATTTGTACATTATGCGGTAAAATTTTAGTCAAATTTGTATTTACATGTACATGTACAAATATGGCTACAAATATGGCTACAAATATTGTTATATTTTGTATACCATTCTATCACCATCGTCTGTGTCACCACTTACCAGTTACTGGTGACCATTAATGATTCTAAAGTATTGCCAAGCTATGTTTTTGTTAATACAATGGAAAATAACCAACAGATGACAAAATTTATTTCAGCATTGTAAGGCTAGCCTGTTATTTACATGGCTTAATTGCTGGCACAGAGTTATTTCTGGCACAAGTACCTAGTTGCCATTGATTAGATTTGAAATGTATTTAATGTAAATATAATCTATTTGAAGTATTTGATCTGTGACAAAGATAAACTTTACGTCTGCCTACTGGTGTTTTGGAATCTGTGGATTTATTATTGCTGGCTCCAACAAATTTTCAATAAAAAATGTCAACCTCAAACAAATACATTTATAAGTCATGTTTTATTTTGTTCAGTAACTTTGATATATCCTGAGGTGTTTATTTTCTGGAATTAGGTTTGCTGTCCGTTGGTAACTTGCACATTGCACATGATTGAATAGCAATGTAGTACTGCAGTAGTAATCCAGATGTTAATACACTGCATACATCTGTGTCTGGCAGCCTTGTTAAGCCCCCTATACGATAGCAAGGCATGCGCGCATCCAGGATTTCGGGTTAGAGGGGCGGGACTTCTTATTTGAAATAGTTTACTATATGTTCGAACTAGCATCGCTCGTTCATCCTCGGGAGACTGCTAGGGAGGTCCGGCGGTATGCCTTTGGAATATGTTTGATAGCTACATTTCATTTCCTGTGCTCAGGCGCATTTTAGAGCCTAAACAATCTTTACTTGCCAAATTTTAGGGGGGGTGGGGGGGGGGTTTCCCCTACCTGATTCCGCTCTTGCAACCTTGCAAGGGCAGCATATTGCGTTGCTCCGTACATCCGTGTACATTTACGTCAAAATGTTTGTAAAAGAGTTTCTGCAACATGCAATATTACGCGAAGGACTGCTTGCTTTAATACGTGGACACTTGAATCACCTGAACATTTGTCACACACTCTCCCCACCATTAACACGACTTAGACCGTTGTCACCTTCGCAATGTCGCTGAAACTCTTTTTTACAGTCAATTTATGATGCCAAGGTCCCGGGCATATCCATGTTTTACAAACATAATGTCTAGTTCTCAATGAATGTTGATTCTCATGTGTAGCCAAAGCTTGTTTGGTATAAGCTTGTTTGGTAAAAGCTTGAGAAAATATACACTGCCGTAGAGACAACTACGACAGACATGGCGCACCGTGGCACTATTAACTCTTTGCATGCTAGCGGTGAAAATATCCGTCAAACAAATTAGGAGTATATGTTTTATTTCTCTCTGTAAATATGTCTTGAAATTTTATTAGAATTGAGTCCTCAGGACTCAATTCCAATGAAATTCCAAGACATATTCATGATATTTACGGGGAGAAATACAAGAAAATACATGTATGATGAATTTTTGTCCGCTAGTTTTGAACTATTTATAGCCCACAAGTTTCCCAGCATGCAAAGAGTTAATACTCTAGAATGCAGGAAACATCATTTTGAGGGTCTAGGTTGAATTCTTTTCTGGGGGAGGGCCCGCAGAGCCCCCACTCCATAGTCCGCCATGGCATTATTTTATTCACCGCAACGTGCCTGATATAGTAAGTCAGCAGTGCTCGAGAAAATGGTTGGTGGTTAACCCATTATACATCATTTTTCTGATGAAAAATGTATTTCTTTATTTCTACTCTAAATTATTTGTTGTTAACACTCATTTAAACAATTTTACCAAGACGGTTCGGTCCAAATGAGTTGTAACAATGTATACTATCAAGAAAAAAATGTAGAAGAATTGGTTGAACATTTTGATACATGTACTTGTATCCTGTATGAAATTGGTGAAGGGAAATAACTCTAGAATTGTGAACATAAAGTTGCTACATGGTTATCTGTCCTGCGGTAAATTAAAGGTCTTCTGTAGAAAGAGTTGGGAATGTTTGTAAACCAATCCTGCAATATTGATTGTGGGCGTTGTCGATGTTTGAATATGGACTATGATTTGATACAAAGAGGCTTCTTACCTTTCCAACCAGTAAAGTCCCACAAAAGCCCATACACATATGATAAAAATCTTCATTATTTGTCATTCAATCAGCAAGGCATATATATATATCCATTATGCATTCTGTAACATATACATACATATATTGGGATGTGGTTGAGTTCTGTAGTACACATCTCTCAGTAAAACTATGTTATCAATGTCATCAGCATTAAGGCACTGGGTCTCAAAATCAGCTAGAACATAATGGAACAGATTAGGATCAAAGAACTGAACGTCCTGAAATTCATCGCAGTATGTGTTTGAGGATGACAAATAGACTAAAAAGTTCAACCCGCAAAATATGTGCTGCGACCGACATAAGTATATTTGCATAAAAGCGGTAATATCTCCTAATTAGGACTTATTATCTATTACTATCTCCTAATTAGGACTTAATATATCATAATTAGGACGTATATCTCCTAATTAGGTATTAATGTCACATAATTAGGAGTTATTATCTTCATAAAACATGTTTAAGCATTGACACAGATAGTAAGTCCTAATTAGGAGACAATAAGTCCTAATTAGGAGATAGTAAGTCCTAATTACGAGATAAAAATATTTTAGCATTGGCACCAGGACGCTTCCATACATTTGCTCTTATTAAAGGAGCTGCTTGATAATTCAAGCCCCAAGACAGCTTAGAAACATGCAAATTGACAAATTAGATCAAATAAACAATTAGTTGTTGAAACAGAACAAAAGATGTATATATGTCTTCAAACTACTGTATACGGTCTAAATAAAGCAATACATATATTGTTATCAGGCAACAGGAGTTTGCTATTTGATAATGAGATTCACATTGATTGTTGGACATTTTTATTCCTCCCAAAAACCAATGCCTCTTTTAAACACCTACGCCATCGTAGGGCGGGCGGGCGGGCGGGCGGCGGGCGGGCGGTGTCCACAATCAATGTTAAGTTTTCGTGTTTGAGTCCATTTCTTTGTTACTGTACCACCTAGGACCACCAAACTTTCACAGCTTCATAATCAAGGGGTGCCCACCACATATCACTATCCAACATGTTACTTTTTTTTCAACTTGACCCATTTTTTCCGCGCAGTCGACTTAGCCATTTTCAATGTTAAGTTTTCGCGTTTACAATGTTAAGTTTTAGTGTTTAAGTCCATTTCTTTGGTACTGTACCACCTAGGACCACCAAACTTTCACAGCTTCATAACCAAGGGGTGCCTACCACATACAACTATCCAACATGTGACCATTTTTTTACCTTCACCTATTATTTCTACGTAATTGACTTAGCCATTTTCAATGTTAACTATTTAACGTACGTCTGCTTAAAGTTTTTTGGTTAAAATTTTTTTGTGTACTATATCTCTGCAACTGCTTCACCCATTACCTTGATACTTCACATGGGTGTTTATCATCATTGCCGCACCCGCTTGCGGAAAGCGCGATATCGTCGGCATTTTGGCATATGTCCGTCCGTACGTCCATTGTCCGGTTATTTATTTTTTTTTCCTTAAAGTATTTCCATCTACTATATATATTTTTTTAGTGTCCATGTCTCGCCCCAAGGCGAGACATGCAGGCCACGGCCATCTAGTCTACAAAAAGTGGGTATAATTATGTTATCCACGTGTCTATGCTTGGAAAAAACCTGGCCTTCGTGGTTTTGCCTCGTTTCTTGTTATTATACTGAATTTATTACATTATCACAGCCAATTTGGCTGTGATAATGTAATAAATTCAGTATAATAATTCTGCATACTTTTAATCATGAAATATATGCATTTGTTTGTTCTATATGAAATAATGCATTTCAGGAAAAATAAATGATTACTTAATGAATATTGTTATTCGTCTACCACCACAACAAGCATTCATCTGTATTGCATTGCCATTCCGATATCCTGTCATTATTACTGACGCTACAATGATGTGCATATTTTAATAATGGATCAACAGAAAATATAAAGTGTTTACTTGTTATTTCTTTTGAAATTTTAATAGAATATTCATATGTCAGTGTGCATTTATATTATTTGAAAGGTTGCCAACATAATGAATCAAATTGAAGGTTAGCTTTACAGATTGTATAATATGTTGCACGCCCAGTGTCTGTGTACTGTAAATATATACAATATAAGTAAATCAATTAAGTATATCTAGAATGCATTCAATGTCATAGCTGGTTTCTTCTTCCTGATACACTGTTAGATGATGTACACGTAACAACATTTCTAGACACATATTAATCCTTACAATCCTGAATTAAATTTTGTTCTCTGCATTTCTTTCAGTTAATCGCATGTTGCGACACTTTCGCCAATATCTATTAATCATTAAATGTTGCAATAAGTACAAAATTATATTTATAAACAAATGTCATGACAAATGTCATGTAATTTCCCATGACGTGCACCATGTTACCATGTGTGCATGATCGATTCGGCGTCAGACTGCCAATCACGTATTAGTGTTGTAACGTAATTTGAAAGTTGGGCGTCGCTACATTCAAACGAACATGTGCATGCAATGGGAGTGGGCAAAGCAATAAGACAGTTATTGTTCAATATTGAAGCTGATGCCCGCTCAACATTAATTTATCAAAAATTCAATGGATTAACTATACTGTGGACAGAGCATTGTGGTATGCCATAATTACTGCATTGGGTGAATGCCAGTTCAAATCTGGTTCATCGTGATTGTCTGAACATTCACATTTAACCCATTTTATGCTGGGATTTTGATTCACAAGCATGAAAATTTACAAACATTTTTCATACTTCTCAATGAAAGTGTATATATATTGTTATCACTCATTTGAACCGTCTCATCGAGACGGTTCAAATGAGTGGTAACAACATATATTTTTGTCAAATCAATTCTAAAGTGATGTCAAACCATGTTGTTGACGAGAAAAATTGAAAATAAAAAATAAACAGCAGACGACAACACTTAATTCAGCTTTGTAAGGGTTAAAGCCTAGTAAAAGTGATTAGATAGTGCATTATAAGCTTGTGAGACTTCTTAGATTTGTATCGAAAACAATAATAGATTCTGATTGGCTTGCGTGAAAACTTGAGGATTGTGTATGGCAGTATTGTATTGGTTCTGTAAGTCTGTGTTTCACCTGTTGTTGTAGTTGTATGCTAGGTTGTTATATTCAATTGTTAATTTGTTGTGTCAGCCAATTGTATAAAGCTGGCTATATATGGTTTGTGGATGTCTGGGGCCAATTATGTTTGGATTATATTTCAGTCTTTCCTTTTCATTGAGCTCTGGAGAGACCAAACTGTTTTTAAATATGTGCAAACATATAATGAAAATCATCAACTTGGCACTCGTGCAATAAAATTGTGAATGTGCTGACAATTCTAAAATGTTGTACAACCATGTTTTTGATGAGAAAAATGGATAATTAAAACATAAACAGCAGACAACAAAATGTAATTCAACATTGTAAGGGTTAATGTACATTACATCACAATCAATATTTGGCTCATGCAATTGGGCAGTTTCTGATGATTACTGTTAAAATAAGATAAAATCATCTAAATGCCTTCAAAACTATATAAAGATATTGATGTGATTAGCTGGCAGAATATATATCCATGGTCTAGTAACATAAGGTCGTAACTGCTATGCTAAAGCATAGCAGTTACGACCTTATGTTACTATACCATCGATATCATGTATATTGGTCAACTGATACAAGTCGCCTGACTTACAATGTAGACTTGGGCAGATTTGTCCTTGCATTGGTCTGGAGTTCAGAACATAATACAATGGGTATAATAGTATTCTTTCTCTCTTCTAATATATATATCACTTTGACAGCTGGTATTTATTCACAGCTACCTCATAAACGTTTAAATTTACAGCTGGGAATCAAAGCTCCAGATAAGCTATGGTGTCAGTGGTGTAGCCAGGTTCTTGCCAAGGGGGTGCAAATTGTGGATCGAGGTTGGAATGGGGTGCGGAGCATCCGTTCCCAGAAACAAATATTGATTTCTACAATCAATTTCCTTGATTATAGTTTCCTCAGAAAAACATAAATTAACACTTAGACCGCTACTCACAACCATTGTCGTCTGCTGTTGCTTTTATATCTTTCCTTATTTCTCAATAAAAACATGTTTTGACAGCACTTCAGCACAACAGTGTTGTCAAAGCATGTTTTTGATGATAAAAATGTTATGGTAAATAGAAAATAAACAGCAGACGACAACAAAATTAAGATAGCGGTCTAAGGGTTAAAGTAAAAATACACACCTGGCCAAATTTTAGGGGTTGTGTTCACACCACTTGCACCCCTCGTGGCTATACCACTGGTGTCAACATTTTTATTGCAATGTATTGCTACTAGGACTCATTTTGCATCCCCTTGACAACATATATTACAGTATAATCAGAGCTCCAGATAAGCTGCGTATTGGCGTATTTTACGCATTGATTTATATCAAAAGTGGGAGTACAAAATACTCACAGAAATGTGAAAATATGCATTGATTTTCAAATTGACTGGTGAAAATACTGTAATAAAATTGAAATTTACTTAGTTGAGTTGGAAAAAGCATTTTGCAGCTCAAATAAGTAAATTTTTATATTTTTTTATCATTTGTTCATTTTCATAATGAAGAAAATCTATAATACATATGTAAAATTAAAATACGTATTGAATTTGAAATCTGGGGGTATATTACTCATTAGACACAAAACTTTTCTGGAGCTCTGGTATAATACATTTACATTAAACTGCTGAAATTTATCAAGATTGAATAATTATAAAAGCATGAAAATGTTTCCAGCAATAAATATGATAAATAAAACTTTATCTAGTATACACAAAAATTACCCTTGTAATACTTTTGAAAGGTTGTAAAACTGTGAATGTGGTTGATACCTGTACAGTTTGTGAATGTACCGGTATATGCTCTTCGGATCTCGATACTTATGTAAAATCGTTTGCATTGAAATTAGTATATGCCGGTGAACGGGTGTCTGCATGTGGTTTAAGTATACACGATTACACTTTGAATTTAACATTAATTGCCTGCTTGCTTTATAGGCTTAAATCTAATTACTTTTTCGATGACTCCTGGCCATTTTTCGACACATTTAAGCATAAGATTATACAATTATGTGAGAAGGATGAACATATAGAAAGAATGGATGTTACAACTTTGCTTTACAGTGCATAATGTGGTGTTATGTTAAGCATTTAGATTAAATCTTCAATGGATATAGACATATGGTTATGTTTCGTGTGAATATTGTCATGTGTTTCACAACATTAGCAGGAGATGAGCAGTGACAGCACTGTCACCATGGATACTTAACAATCATGACAATCGTTCATGTCACAGAATTCTGATATTACCTGGATATAGTTGATAATGATCATGTAATGTGTGACTATTGACTGCAGCTGTAGGTGCAATGGAACTAGGTGCTGAATACATGAATGTCACCGTCATATTGATCGAGTGCGGGCAACATCAAGCTGAATAAGGCATTAAATATGGAACATGTTTCGTAATAGCTATTAACAAGCAGGCCATCTAGCTATATATTGGACATAGAATGTATGAGATATAAGCTTCAATTCAGGAAGCAAATTTCGTGTATATAGGTGGACTAGCTATTTGCTGGGAAATGTGACCATTGTTGTATATCCACCGTGTCACTACACGTATACTGTATAAGGAGTGGATATACAGAGTGCATATAAGGAGTGGATATTGGGTGGATACAAGGGGTGGGTGGAGTGTTGAGTGGCGCCATGAAGCCACAACAGGAGAACTGGATCCTGCCAGTGGTCGGCCTGGCCACACTCAGTATATGTGGCTTCCTGCTCTACTACCAACACAACATAGGTGAGGGGCACACCTGGGACCAGGCATATAACATGTGTGGAGTGTATACTCGAAATCAGGATGTTTGATTGGTAGAGACTGAGCTGGGCACGGTCTCAGCAAGTCAAACTGTATGGTTTATTCAGGAGTGGGAATTTTCAGCATATATCCTGAAATCAGGATGTGAGGTTCCTGTTATTGCTTAAAATTACTAATGTTTTAACATGAGAAGCACACTTTTACACATTTGTGGGTGCAAAAATATGTTTGTTTAGCCATTTTCAGAATTCGGCATTTGTAACTTTCCCACCCCTTAACCCTTAGACCGCTACTAACAACAATTATCGTCTGCTGTTGCTTTTATATCTTGCCTAATTTCTCAATAAAAACATGGTTTGACAGCACTTCAGAATCATTTCCAATGGAAATGATTCTGAAGTGCTGTCAAAGCATGTTGTAAATTATTCTAAAGTGCTGTCAAAGCATGTTTTTGATGATAAATATGGAAAATAGAAAATAAACAGCAGACAACAACACAAATAAGGTAACAACTGCACACTGCATATCTAAACAAATAGATGATATTCCATCGTACATTTTATATAGCGGGAAATAATACATGAGTGTGCGTCGGCTTCCGCGTAAGCAACGAGTGAGCGTAGCGAACGAGTTGCTTGCACGGACGCCAAATGACACGAGTGTATTATTTCCGCTATTCAAACATGTACGATGGAATATCCTATTTATTACACTTCCACGGCGGATATATATGCACATTTAGTCTATTTTTGAGATTAAAAGCACTGAATTGTGATGTGCGCATGAATAGTTACACAATGACGGGTTTCCCGCGTTTTGACATTGCGTTACGTCAAATGTGACGTCATGTAAACTTTTTGAAATCCTTTTTACGCAACTGTTTCTATGTACCAGATATATTTGACTGCATGTTTGGAATGTGTTCAATCACATTAATATTCTAGATTAGTCGAAACCCTTTCCAAGTTTTGACTGTTCAGTAAAAAGTAAACATTTTGCATGGTAGCTCGTGGTTTCCAAGAAAACAGGCACGCAATTACGGGTGTTCTCTTCACGGTGTATTATTTTTAAGGAGTTGTTTACGGGTTTTCTCTCACAGCGAAACCCATGCAAATAACTCGCAAGAGTGTAATAAAAACATATAGTTAATCGACGTACGTGTAAGCGACAGCACTCGGTATTCAATACACCAAATGTTTTGACAATTTTAACCCTTAGACGAGACCGCTACTCACAACAATTGTCGTCTGCTGTTGCTTTTATATCTTGCCTTATTTCTCAATAAAAACATTGTTTGACAGCACTTCAGAATCATTTCCAATTGTTATCATCAAAAACATGCTTTGACAGCAATTCAGAATCATTTCCATTGGAAATGATTCTGAAGTGCTGTGAAACCATGTTTTTATTGAGAAATAAGGCAAGTTATAAAAGCAACAGCAGACGACAATTGTTGTGAGTAGCGGTGTAAGGGTTAATTGTAACATGTTGATGCATTGGTTTGATGGTTCATATTGCAATTACCGTAGTGTATCAAAGAAGCTAAAGGCTAGTCCATGAGCAATAATGTGAATAGGATACACTGTACATCTATTTGAGAACTAATTAACTCTTAAAATATGTGTGAACTGAAATTGTCGTCTGCTGTTCAGGGTACATATAGTCGCCACCCTGTCCGTCTGTTCACCTGTTCGTATGTGCTTTTGTCTGTTTGAGATTTGCGTGAAAGTTTTCGGCCTATAATGGTATTGGCAAAAAGTGTAGATCCAGATAAGCCGGCTCATGGCGAGCCGTCTCATCAGGATATGCACTTTTTGCAAGTAATTTTCATATTTTTGAGAACAAAAACACCCCCTTTTCATAAATGGACTAGTCTCAAAACCATTTTGTGACAATCGGATTGATTGCAAAATGAACGTATCAAACTCCATTCCAGTTACTTAGGGGTGAAAGGGTTAAGTTGAATTGGCTTGAAACTTATTTGGCATCATCCATATTTTCATTCTATAGCCCACCCATGTGTCCCTGGTTCAAGGTAAAATTTGTATTAAAGCTTTTGAGGTGTAAATTACCTGCAGTGTAGTGCAGTAAATTATAAATAATCTACAGGTAATACTTCTTTAGGAGCGTAGATTATAAGTGGTACATTATGTGCACCATAGCAAGACCGAATTTGAATTTTCCGTATGCTGCCAAAATAACAGTTGTAACAAATGTTGCCATGGGATTCCATTCCGTGATTTCTAGGATACTTGGTAGTGTAGCTATACAGAATTTTGGCAGACTTTGTGGATTCAATGCCAGGTCTTGTCAGGTTAAATACTTTAACCCTTAGACCCTTAATTCTTTTTGTCGTCTGCTGTTTATTTTCTATTTTCCATTTTTATCATCAAAAACATGCTGACAGCTCTTTAGAATAATTTACAACATGCTTTGACAGCACTTCAGAATCATTTCCATTGGAAATGATTTTGAAATGCTGTCAAAACATGTTTTTATTGAGAAATAAGGCAAGATATAAAAGCAACAGTAGACACAATTGTTGTGAGTAGTGATCTAAGGGTTAACAGTATTTCCATTTTGCTAGTCTTTCAGACGAGACTTGACACTGTCACATTGCACCCATTCACCTTTCTTCTCAGTTCATAAAGCTTGATAATGAATAACAGTTTCTCTTAACTCATGGTTAACCCTTGGAATGAGTGAAACGTAAATTGTCATCTGCTGTTGTTTTATATTCTGTCGTCTTTCTCAATAAAAACATGGCTTGACAACACTTTAGAATCTTTTCCATTGGAAATGATTCTAAAGTGTAGTCAAACCATATGTTATTGATGAGAAAAATGGAAAATAAAAATTAACAGCAGACGACAAAATTTAATTCACCATTGTATTGGTTAATAGTATTATCTGCATTTAACCCAGTACCCAATCTGTAAGTTCCACAGTATGGATCTGATTTTGGCCTGAATTACATAGTCCACATTAATCCTTACTTTCCATAAACTATATTAAAAGGTTTTAGTGATTTCTATGGTGTCTTGTAAGTGCAGCTGGCATCATATCAGGATTGTGACAAATTTTCAACAAAGCAAGACTATGCACAAAGCCTGCACAAAGAAAGACTATACACAAAGCCTGCATATACACACTGTCTGATAAGGGTCTATCGTGTTCACTGCTTAGATGGAGGTTTGGAGGGTGCAGGCCTGTCAGTGATGAATCCATACCTAGGGGCCCGTTTCACTATAGTTTCGTACGACTAAGAAGTTTGTAAGTGCGATGTGGAAACTAGAATAACATTTATTTACACCGATAGGCGATTTTGGTAGTTTTTAGCCAGGTTTTTTTGAAAAAAAATCCAGGCTATTGGATTGGCGAAAGCCGGGCGGGGGGGGCGGGCGGGCGGCGGTGGCGGGGTGGCGTCCACAATCAATGTTAAGTTTTCGTGTTTGAGTCCATTTCTTTGTTACTGTACCACCTAGGACCACCAAACTTTCACAGCTTCATAATCAAGGGGTGCCCACCACATATCACTATCCAACATGTTACTTTTTTTTTATCTTCACCCATTTTTTCCACGTAGTCGACTTAGCCATTTTCAATGTTAAGTTTTCGCGTTTTCAATGTTAAGTTTTCGTGTTTAAGTCCATTTCTTTGGTACTGTACCACCTAGGACCACCAAACTTTCACAGCTTCATAACCAAGCGGTGCCTACCACATACAACTATCCAACATGTGACCATTTTGTTACCTTCACCTATTATTTCTACGTAATTGACTTAGCCATTTTCAACGTTAACTTTTTAACGTACGTCTGGTTAAAGTTTTTTGGTTAAAACTTTTTTGTTATACTATATCTCTGCAACTGCTTCACCCATTACCTTGAAACTTCACATGGGTGTTTATCATCATCCATATTTTCTTTTTCTTCCCCAACCGTGCGGCCCCTGTGCACAATGTCAAGGTCAAATTACTTTGAATTATTTTGTTAAAGTTTTTTAGTGTACTATATCTGTTTATCATCATTGTCGCACCTGCTTGCGGAAAGCGCATTTTATGCATTTTGGCATACGTCCGTCCTTCCGTCCGTACGTCCGTGTCCGGTTAAAGTTTTTTCGTTAAAGTTTTTCCATCTACTATATCTATTTTTTTAGTGTCCATGCCTCGCCCCAAGGCGCGACATGCAGGCCACGGCCATCTAGTCTACAAAAAGTGGGTATAATTATGTTATCCAAGTGTCTATGCTTGGAAAAAACCTGGCCTTCGTGGCTTTGCCTCGTTTCTTGTTATATGCCTGTTTGAAAAGGCGGGGCGTATTATGTATTCATCTTGTACGGGCGGGCGGGCGGGTGGGTGGGCGGTCAGTGGGTGGCGGGTGGCGGGCGGGCACAGCTTGTCCACGCAATAACTAGAGGTCTACTTGATGGATTGTAACCAAATTTGGTATACATGTTTATCACGGCAAGCCAAAGAAGCCTATTGATTTTCAAAAATTTCCAATGACTTATCTCCCCTTGGCGGCCATTCTTAATGTTCGCACTCTGTATCCTTGTCCACGCAATAACTCAAGTTCTACTTCACCGCTCGTAACCAGATTCGGTATACATGTTTATCATGGCAAGACGAAGAAGCCTATTGATTTTAAAATTCCAATGACTTATCTCCCCTTGGCGGCCATTTTTAATTTTCGGACTCCATATCCTTGTCCACGCAATAAGTCAAGTTCTACTTGACGGATCATAACCAAATTTGGTTTACATATTTATCACGTCAAGATGAGTTATCTCCCCTTGTTGACTGGCCTTGCCTCGACGGGCATACATTGTGACCTTCGGCACTCTTGTTTAGTGGATATGTTCACATGTTGTGTACATGTACATGGAGGCGGAAAATGGTAGCATTAGTTAGCCACTTTAATTTGAAAAGCAAATGAAAAGTATTTGTACAAACATTTTTATCGTAATGAAACGGGCCCTACGATTCACACCTCAACAGCGATCAGAATTAACACTGTAAACTCCTGATAAGTCAATATCTGAAATGTTGATATTTCGGTTTAGTCGAGGTGGAAGAGTATTGTAATGTCAATGTTTTGAATTATATTTTCATTGCTCCATCCATGCTGGTGCATTCCAATCTGAACTATGGCTGTGACTGGAGAAATGAGGCATATGCAGCCTATGCTCAATACATGTAAATCCATGACTTGAAATTTCCAGACGATCATAAATTTGCTCTTACAAACATTTTAGTCGTACGAAGTTTAGTGAAACGGACCCCTGGCCTAGATGCAGACGTAGTCTGGTCAGGGTCTGAACTGTTTACCATTCAGCCAGAAAAACACATGTCAGACTTCTAACAATGATTAGGCTATAGGAGTGTACTAAGAAACTAAACTGGTTGCAAATGCCATAATCCCCATTTCTCCAGTGACAGACTTATAAGACCTTGTTGATAAGCACATTCACATCCACCAAAAAATATTTATTTTTATCAAACTGCATGATTACCATAGCCCAAAATATTTGGACAATTTATTCTGGGAAACGCATATAAATATGTGGCTGTGACTGGAGAAATAAGGCTTATGGCTTTTGTTACCAGTGTAGCCCCTGATAAAATAGCACACTCCTGAATTTCTTATTTCTCCATCAAAAATGGCAAGTTGTGAGTCCTTTAGAATCGTCTCATTGAGACGATTCTAAAGCACTCACAACTTGCCATTTTTGATGGAGAAATAAGAAATTTACCTCCAAATTACGCAACTTAACTGGATCTCTGAAACCCTGTACAATCATTGTAACATTCTTAGTGGTCAACCATACATGTGGCTGTGACTGGAGAAATGGGGCTGATGGGTTTTGTTACCAGTGTAGCCCCTGATAAAATAGCACTCTCCTGAGGCCTGATAATAATCAATATTGCTTGTTGGAAGCACGACGGGTGTTTCATTGATGAAATGGCAAACAGGTGCAGATCCTTATCAGACTGCGGATGGATGGACAGGCTGATCTGATCTACACTGGTCACAAAATCCATCAGCCCCATTTCTCCAATCACAGCCACATGTATGGTTTACCACTATGATTGTCCTAATATGTATGGTTACAATGGTTGTACAGGGTTTCAGAGCTCCAGTTAAGGTGCGTAATTTGGAGGTAAATTTCTTATTTCTCCATCAAAAATGGCAAGTTGGGAGTGCTTTAGAATCGTCTCAATGAGACGATTCTAAAGGACTCCCAACTTGCCATTTTTGATGAAGAAATAACAAAATTTCACACCAAGTTGGTCAAATTATGCACCTTAACTGGTGCTCCGGTGTTTCTCAAAACAAACTGTCTACATATTTAGGATCATAGTTATTATGGTATATTTATGTAGAGGAGCTTACAAGTGGTGATTTAATTCATAAGAAACTAGGCTATGACAATATATATATTTTTTAATCAGTTTAACATGTTTAATAAATACGCTATTAAATCAACACAAATCTTACATTCTATTTCATTGCATAAACATACCGTCATAATTCCAGCACAAAAATATTTACACAATTCCTTAACATTTGATTGGCCCGTAGCAAGTCTCTGTCCAAAATTTATATCCCAGTAAACTCCCACGCCGAACTACTTTCTGTAACCGTGAGGCGCAGTTAAAATAATGCTGAAGAAAACGGAAAATAAACACATTTTCTTGATGAATTTATTTCAAATGCTGGAATTATAAGGAATGAATGGCCTTTTTGTTGAATTTATTGGGGATTTAAACTTGGAAAAGTTGCGGGAATACTGGACGAGGCCTTAAAAAATGACAATTTTCGAAAAAAAATAAAAAAATCTTTTTTGTTTTTCTTTTTTTTCGAAAATTGTAATTTTTTATCGCTTCGTCCAGTATTCCCGCGACTTTTAAAAGTTTATACCCCGATAAATTCCACAAAAAGGCCATTCATTCCTATAATAAGCTGTACTGATAGCCTAACTTGTTTTGAGAAGCATCTTATTTGCATATTTATGACACTTGTGTATTGTCATTTTTATACAACCGTTTTCAAAAAAACAGTACGTATTATGGGGCGGGCGGAGGCGGGCTGCGGACAGAATACCGACATAGTTTGTGTACACTCCCATGAAACCGTTCAGTCAATCGATCGGAAACTATACACACGTCTTCTACACATATTGAAGATGTTCACCTTGCCAAAATAAATATTCTTTGAACAAAAATATCACCTTTTTAACTCAGTCATTTTTTCTACATGTTTGTATGCAAGTCTATATAATTTCTACTTACACATCTCTAACCTAAATTAGTATACCTGTTTATCACATCAAGAGGAAGAAATAATGCTATAGATTTTCAAATTCACATTAAAGGTACATGCTCACTCAGTAGGCACAAACTGTTCTTTATATCAAAGACATCATCAGAGACATTTTCTGGCAAAACAAACATTCATTCACCATTTATCGCACATATTGATTGGCAGTATTATACATTTTATATCAGACATACATTTCCAGACTGATATCAGGGGCGATAACCGTGTTCCTTAAATTATTAACGGACATTACTATTCATTCTCTGTATTTATCTTTGGATGTGCAATGATCATACTATATAATCTGTCGACAATATTATTTTTTCAGGTGAAGTATTTAATTTGCATAAATATTTTAAAAATATGCCTCATTTGCATATCAAAATAGCCTGATACCACCGCGCGTCACTATCAGTAAAATAAATGTTACTAAATAATTATATCTGTATAGCGGGCACTCGTAATGTTTAGAACTGGTGGAATAGTGACACAATTATACACTTATTTAATTCCTATAAAAGAATTCCTATTTAAGGTTTCTTGGCTTGGTGACAGCTTCACATTTCTGCATCTTCATTGCCTGGCCCATTTTCGATGGGCGTATTTTGTGACTTACGGCACTATTTTTTTAATACATTGTGTTATCAAGCTGCAAATTTTATGCAAAAAAAATAAATCAATACATGTTGCCATTATTCTAATTCCTTACTAACCATGAACCTTGTCCATTTCCAGGAAACCGTTCAAAGCCATCCAGCCGCCCTGACTCTGGGTCTTACCGCCGTCGTCGACCCAAGAACAAGAATTCCAGTGCCAGCAAACACAGCGTGAACGCCACTGATGAACATGCCTCATCTGAGAGTGACCCAGACGCTGTCTTCTCTGATGACTCCCTGATACACGATGTGCGTTGGGCACATGATGGACCGCTTCATTACCCAAATGGTTCCATTCCCAATGGTGGACACAGAAATCTACTGACGGATATTCCCATTCACGGAACAGAATCTGAGATGTATGCATGGAATAATACCACCCACAGTGGCATGCACTCTCCACAGCATGAAAAGCATAAGCTTGACAGTAGTGATGAGTCTGATGGGAATAAAAGGTCTATTGGTGTCCAGACTCCAGCCCTGCAAACACGTGTCCACTCTGCAGGAAGCACAAGAACTGATATGTCTGAAGATTTTGATTTTAGTTTTGCTAGTGGAGATATTGCTAGCCTTAGCAGAAATATGGTTATGTCACCACTCAGCTTGTGGAATTCTAATGACAGGTCCGGTAGTGATTCCCCCAGTGATATAAACTCTGCAACCTCATCTGGAGTTGGCAGGAATTCAAATAATGCTGACCGCTCAATGACACCACATGACAAGAGCAGGACCCCAACACCTAGGTCTAGAACCCAACTGGGTGGTAGTTTTTTCTCGTCAAGCAGTAATTTAAACCAGGGTCCAACAGAAGTTTGGTCTTCGAGCATGTCAGACCTACGGCATTTGCCTGGCTTCAGAGAAGATCTTTCGTATGTGATAGAGACTGAGTGTATGGCTCCTGGTGCATCATTATTGGATTACACAGATGATGCTCGAAGTCAGAGATCGTCATCCTTCTACATAAGAACACCGCGAGAGGAGAAGATAATTCACAGGCCTAGTTGTAGTACACCACTTAATAGTGCAAGATCTGTCCACATTGAAGTGCCTGAAAGTCAGTTTCAGAGGACGCAGCAACTTGATCCAAACACACCAGTTACATATGAAGTTGTTGTTCATGAGGATAACACAAATATCATGTACAATGTCGAAAAGACAGAATACAAGACATACTCCCTGCGAAATCAAAGTGAACCAGCCATTGTTCCTGATACAGTTCATGTTGACTTACACGAGTCAGTGACATCACAACATGAAGACACATATGAATCAAGCCATAAAGAACATGTGACACTTTCCAGTCCAGATGATGTGATGAATAGTGATCAGACAGACAGTTTGATATTAGAAAGATCATTCCATTCCTCATGTTCATCAGAGAGAGAGGTAGAAGTTAACAATGGTATTGTCAATAGTGACTCATCTAAAAATGTAAAAGAAGAAACAGAAGAGAACAAGTGGTATGTTTCACCACGTCCTGACAAAGTTACTGCTGTTAAACACGAAGCAAATCTTCAGTGTTCAGGAGTTGTGGAATATACGGATTACCCAGGAACAGCTGATGGTGCTTGTGCAAATATATCAGGCAATGAAGACAGACCAACAACACTCAATGATTCTGATGTTACCTCTGATTATGGCACAATAACATCAATTGAGGGGAAAGGGTTTCTCTCATTCACATCTGATTCTGAAGATGGTGACTCTTTTGTTCCCTGTCCATCTGTATCACCTAGACCGGCTCATGTATCAATAAAGAATACAATGGAGCAAACAAATGAAGGTGTTGAATTACTGAAAGTTAATTCAGAAAGCAATCATGGACTGATACATCAGCATGAAGATGATATTACTGAAGGCCAGGCTGGTCTCTCTGTGGATGATCTGATTACACCTAATGTAGTAATTAGCTCAACTCAACAGTCGGTCCCTGATTGCATCCTGCATGACCCTGCCGATAGCCAATCCCAGCCGGAAGATGAATCTGAATCAAAGCAAAATGAGTGTGTTTATGATGATCACTCCACTCCAAGAAAGACAGAAGTTGAAAAGATGAACATTATATCAGTTGAGCAATCTGATGAAGTAGATGCTGCAGATGAATTTGAAGAAGACACCAGTGACAGTAGTAGTGTAAGCACAGTCATAAGGCCTGGCAAAGATACAAATGTTAATCCAGAATTCTGTTCTCAGGAAACATTGCAGGGACTGGATACTGACTTTGGGGAAAGCATGGAAAATGTCAGGCAAGTCAGAACACGTGTAACTGTAGAGCAAACATTTGCTGATGAAATAAAAAGTATTGCTGCAAGACGTGAAGCTGAGAATAAATTGAATGAGCACTCGCCTGTGACCACAGAAGTGCTTAGCGAGACAGAGAAAGGTGATCATTCGTCACTAAGCTCATTGAAAGCGAGCGATACTTTTTCGGCATATATCTCAGCAGATGACATGTATCATTCTTTGGAACAGTTAGAATCAAATAGTTCAACATGTTCGTCTGATTATAGGACACCACAGCAGTCACCTAGAGAGAATGAAGATGAAATTAGTAACATACATAAACAAATAATAGATGTTGTAATACCTGACATGGATGGTTCTGAAATATCACTTTATTCAACACCAGGAGAACAAACCCCAGTCGATAGTGATTATAGAACACCACAACAGTCTCCTAGGGAAACTGAAAAAACAGCTAGTGACATTTCTAAACATGTTATAAATGTTACAATACCAGGCATTGACAGTTCAGAAAAATATGATCTTTCAGCACAAAGTGTTATAAAATTACTGGAATATGAGGTAGATTCAGCTGATACAGATTTAGCATCACACAAGAATAATGATACAAACCCGCGATTACATCCAGAATATGATGAGTCAATGTTAAAAGAACACACATGTCAAGATGATGACCATAATACCCCACATCACTCTCCTAGAGAACCAGCAAATGAGGAAAATGAATTTTCCAACTTACATGAACCAGACGTTGATGTTGAATCAGATCTTAACTTTCCTGGTGCAAAGATAAAGTCACATGAAGGAGGAGTACCATTAGCAAAACAACATTTGCATCAGGAAGAAAGTGAAAAAGCTGATGTTACAATGACCCAAGACCGGACTGATACATCTTTTGACAATACAATAATAGAACCAGGTTTGTCAGAACATGAAAAACCTGAATCACTGGTAAATGTAGAATCTGCTGA
The DNA here is from genome assembly GCA_029237695.1 of Conchocele bisecta. Lineage (NCBI taxonomy): Eukaryota > Metazoa > Mollusca > Bivalvia > Lucinida > Thyasiridae > Conchocele > Conchocele bisecta. The sequence continues at coordinate 46,121,011 of CM055269.1, forward strand.
TGCTCAGCCACTTTATATGAACCTTCAAGTGAAAATGGTTTCTGACAATACTGAAGCATCACCGATTCTAACACATACACCTGCTGTCTCCAGTGTGAGGCAGTTGATTGGGTCTCCGGCTAACCCCCAGCAAATAGAAGCCAGAAGGAATGAGATAACACAGGAGATTGCCCAATTGAACCAGCACAGTGGTAGAAGCTTGAGTGATTCAGCTATAAGCTCGGATGGTGATTCTGCTTCATCTCATGGCAATAGAATGTATGATAATAGCAAAACACTTAAAGCCCATTTTGTGTCACAACAATCACCAACTCATGTAAAGAATAAAACAGATTTTGATAGATCTTTTGTTATGTCACAGATTCATAGGTTTCCTGACAAACCATTTCCACTACGCAGAAGTGTATCATTGGATAGTTTGTCTACATTGATCGACTCTGTAACAGACTATTCTCAGAAAACAACAGAGACAGTATGTATTCATTCCGAGACTGAAACCAGAGATAGCTTGAGACATAAAACAGAAGATGACGATAGTGTCACCATTTCTTCTTATTACCAAGAACATGACAACTTGACTAGTTCATCTGATGATCTTGTGTTTCCCCAACCTGTTTGTGGCGCTACCGCAACTGAAGGGCAAGCATACCAACACAGAAATTATGATGATCCTTTGAATGAGATCAGAGATAAGCGAATGGTTGTTTTAGATACAAATCAAAATATTATGTATGAACTGAGTTCTGATTCTGATTCTGATACTGATTCCGAATTGGATACACGTGAAATGGTGCATTCAGATAATGAATTGTCTTTGTCAGCTGGATTTGAGAGTGTGCAAGATACAAGGTCATTATCACCTGGGGAAGTCGATGACAGTTTTCTGTTGAAGTCCGAATTATCCATTGACTACGAACAATCAATGTCACCAATTCTTCCGCATGTTTCCCCCGAACATCCCAGATCATTACCTGAAGACTATGATCCATTTGAACAACATAATACCTCCAGCAGTTCCACAGACAGTATTACGTTTGTGTTTATGGGATGTGATGTGGATGGACAGCAGCATGAATATGACGAAAATGAAAATGAACACTATCATGGTTCAGAACAGGGTGAAAACGTAATCTCCAGCAATCCATCAGTAGAAAGTCGGTGGAAGAAATCATCTCTGGAACAGAATATTGTGGACATTGTAAATGTGGCAGATCATGATGACTTACAAGAAGGTATAAACATTTCATTGTCTAGTACATCCTCCACAACAGAAGATGAAAGTGACAAGGACATTGAAATCTCAACACACAGTGCCAGTGAAGAAATTGAAATAATAAACTGCATGGATACTAATACTCTAAATTCTAGAGAACTGAAGAGCTTTAAAGTCGAGTCACCTAGTATGACTGAACCACTTGACAGTACAGAACCCGACTCGGAAAGTGTTGTTCATCATGTGACCTATATGGTGGATGAAGATGAGGAACCACTACGACACAGATTTGGAATTGATGAAACTGTTCTTCCTATTTCATATAGGTCTGTGTCTGCAGATAATCTTCCAAAACAGACATTGTCATTAAAAGACCTCCAGCGATCAAGATCAACAAGTATGCTGGATGTTGGTGTTGTTGATGAACCTGTGTCTGAAGATGGGATATTTCCTCCAATTTTATCCTACGTAGATGAGGACCAAACAGAACCCTCCATTTCAATGAAAACCACTAGCATGTCTGACAGTGCCATAGATCATGTTTCACAGAGGACAATGTCAGAGATAGGTGTTACATATTCAAGAACATCAACTTCTCTTGATTCAGAAACTTCTACATCAGATAGCTCCATGGCACAAGTTAGATCCATTTGCAGTGTCGAGCCATCAGATTCAGAAGAAGAGTTTCAAGAAGAGATTGTCATTGAATATTCTAAGCGTAGAACTACCAGTCGAAGCACAGAACAAGAAAATGATCGAAGCTCAACATATGAGGGTGAAGTTGATACACAAGCAATGAAAGATGAAAATCACTTAAGAGAAGTTCTAAAGACTGTTGAAAAATTCATAATGCCAAGACCAACATTAGTAGATAGAGGTACCAAAATGACACCATGGACGAAGACCTGTCTAAAATCAGTTTCTACAGGAATTCAAACAATACATTCAGATTCGAGCACACAAACATCAACTGAATGCTTACCACTGGCAATTTCTATGGATCAGATCATTCTTCCAACAACCACATCTTCACTGAGAGCAGAGAATACAACTATCTTTGATCATAATGCAAGAGGTCCACAGCTTGTTCTTTCAGAACGTTCCAATAACTGGGTTACATTAGGAGAACTCATGGTTGAAACAACTCAGTTACTTAGGAGAATCAACGAACAGCTACCCGGTATGGATGCACATGGTTTAATTGCTTCATCAGAAGAAAGTAAAGCAATTCTGCAACAGTGGCAGGAAATAAGTGTTCAAACAGGAGGCTCTATAAACAACTTGCAGTCTGTTGGACAGCAAACCGAAGACATATCTGGATATCCGAATATTCATGCCAATGTAGTTGGACCAGAGACAGTCGCAGAGTATACACAAGTAGATGCCTGTTTCAGAATGGAACCTTTAAATACGTGTGAAACGTTCATATCTGATTTGGCCCCGGGAGCATCTGATGATATTGCATGTGCAGTATCTGTTGAGACTAATGATGATACGACGGCAATCCATGAGACAATTAAAATGTCCATACAGGCAGAAGAATCACACCAAAAAGATGGTAATAGTACAGATGAAGAATTCGGGGAAAATATTGTGTTCAAACCTTGGTATGAAGTTATTATTCCACCTCCCAACAAAGATTCTCTGTTTGAAGGCCATACAAATGTGACTGTTCCAACACCTACCGAAGTAGACATGAGTGACACCTTGACTTTAGAAACATTAATGCATTCACCTGTAAATACAGACTTAACAGAGACCACTTCTGTGACACAGCATTACATGCATCCAGTTTTAAACACTGATACATGTGAAAGAGACCAGCTGACTGGATCAGTTGATACTCTTATTAACATTAAAGACATAAATGTTCAGAAGGCTGGACTGGACACAGAAGACAACAAAGAGCATTTGCCATTGACACAAGTGTGCAAAGAAGAAGCTGAAAATGCTTCTGTCTCTACAGATTTGAAGCCTGTACCACCATCTGTGGATTCCATTTCCCATGAAATTAAGCAACACAAAACAAAGTCAGATGGCACACCTTCACTGGTATCTACATCACACATGCCTGAACTAGAGGAGTTACGAAATGAGCATGCAAAGCTCATGGAAAATCTTCAGAAAGCTTCAGATGCAAGGAAAGCAAGAAAAGAGGCCATTATCTTAAGAAAGCATATATCACCAACTGACAAGAGTCCTTCTTTAGATCAGATTGATGCAAGATTAGCAAGACTGAATAAAGAAACAGCAACACTATTGACAGATGAAAGCAGTGTTAATACTAGCCATGTGGTAAATGATGTTTCTGTTGTGTCACTGTCTTCTGGGATGGAACACAAGGTGGATGTATCAACAAATGATGAATTACAAATCCACGACAAAGCAATTACTACTTCGGGAAAATCCCATGGCAGATTGATACCTGGTGGTGGTGAAATAAAATCAAATGAAAGTGAAATGAGTATAGAAAGAAGAGTTTCTACTCCACCTGGTACCGATGAGAATGATGATGTGTACACTAGTTCAGACACAAAGATTATGATACATCGAGAAAATGACCAACAGGTCTTTGAAGACAGAATAATTCCATGTAGAAAGCCACAAGAGAAATATATGCCTAGTCAATCAGAAGTCGCTGTGAATTTATCACCACATGGTGGCCAAAGTTTTATCACTGAAGAGACAATTGAAAAGAAGAATATGCCTTCAGTATTACAAATAAATTGCTCGGTCGGTGTTTCAGACAAAGAATCTATAAACAGAATCACAAACCAATTGAGTGAATCAAGCCCAAAACGTATGGCGAGTAGAGAATCGAGCCTTACAAGTCCACAAGAAATAACAGAGATCAACATTGGAATGGATCCAAATACAGGTCTGACCATTGAAAACAAAACATACACTAAAAAGAAAAGAAATTATGACAGCACTAGCTTGGACAAACCCAAAAAGGAATCTGTTGTGGAAAGATCTGACCTGCATTTCAGACCAAATGAGGTACCGCCAAGGTCTTTGCATGAACAGACTTGGCAATTGTCTGGTGATGGTGTTACATCTCTGACCAAAGATTTACACAATAACGGCAGTAGGACAACGAGTGAGAGCAGTTTCAATCACACATCTGGCTCAACATCTGAGGTTCCTTCACCAATGGCTGATCATCAGAATCTAGGCTTTGATGCTTCAAGAGATGAAACATTAAATACAATGCTGGTAGAACTTGGTGACATTGTAACAGATGTGCTGGGTGATGATATAATTACTCCAAGGACTGTCGCAAATCCGAAAGCAAAGGTGACATCTGCAAGGCACCAGGTAGAACATGTCTATGAGCAGCAGTTCCCCGAAGGTGAACCATGGCCGAGTTCAAAAGATACAATGCATACTAACAGAGCAAGTTTTGAAAAACAACCATATAACAGAATACCTAATGAAGAATTTATTATTCCACATAGCCACAGGAGAAATGTTAATTTTCCAAATATTATTCCAGAAAAGTTTCTTAGCACACAAAATAACCAAAATTCACTGAGGAAGCAACTTGCAATATCAGACATGAAGCGGATACATACAGAAAGACATCCAGAAATGGAACACTTGCAACTTGTGCGTTCACCAAGAGGCAAGTCTAAAGTACATGTCTTCAAGAGTGAAACCAGCCCAAAGATTAAACCGCAGGCTGAACAATTTCCAATCTATGTTTCAGCAAGTCCTGATCTAATTACTCCACCGAGAAGCAGAAGTTGTTCAGTTGCAAGCAGCATACAGTCACCATCTGAGGAAGAATTCAGGGAAGAAATAATCGTTGAATACACACATGTGGATCCGAAATGCATGTATTTAGAACAACCCAAGCAGGATTCCTACAAGCTTAAAGAAATTGTTTACTCACCAACACTTATTCGGCCGTCTGTGGATAATATTGTTGATAACATTTTGTATCCACCTGTGAATGAAATAATTGAAGATATTGTAGCACCCAAATCAAATGAGCCTGTGCATAAGGTACCTGCCTCTATTACACCAACACAGACTGCTTTATCTCCAAGATTTGGTAAAGATGATGTGACACAAATGAGTATGGAACTGTCTGACGAATATACACAAACTGACATTCATGCATCTGAAGATATTGTTAGACAAGTATATGCTCAAAGAGAAAGTCCTAGCTATAATCACAATGGCCATGTTCACACAGAATGTTTTGCTACAGAACTTCTAAAGGAACAAATTCAACAACCTCTATCTACAGCTTCTGAAAGTTCTGACAAAATGACAGTAGAGTTGGAGCGACTACAGACTGAGCGAGTTCAGATATTGGATCTACTCTCTTTGAGCTACCTCCCCACAAGTCTCACAGTAGAGCTACTGGAAGCAAAGTTAAACTACTGTATTGGTCAAACAGATTTATTACTGAACAATCTGGATGAAAACTTCAGGATTGATGCAAATGAAGTGCCCAAAACAGGATCAATAGATGCAACATTTGCTAAAGAATACATTTCTAAATACAGAGCAGATCTGCGGAAATCCAAAGAAGATATACAGCTTTGCAGAGAAAGACTTAAAAGGCAAAGTACAAAGCCACCAATTGGGCGAGGAAGAACAACTTTTAGAAATCGGGACTTTGATGCACAGCTGCGACAAACACAGCTTGAAGCATTCAAACTTGAGAGACTGAGAGAACAGCAAGATTATGAAAGGTCCAGAAGTAACACACCAATAAGGGGCAATACACCTATAATAGGAAACACACCAATGAGAGGCAACAGTCCAACAATAACACCCAGGTCAGATAGGTCACATAGTTCCAGCCCTGGGAGAATCATGACACCAAGGGAGCATAAGGAACATCTGATCGATCTCCGTAGACAGCTGGTCAAGACGGTGCTGGCTGATGAACGGCGGCACAGATCATCATCGCCTTGGTTGGTGAAACATTCCAGCCTTCACATCCTTCCACAGAGCCAAACAGAACTCAGCTGTTCAACCAATGTGACTGACTTACGAACATATTATGGTGGTGCACCTCGGTCAGAAGGTATCTATGAAAGTCAAAGGTCGGCATCTTTGGACAGACTTGCTCCTCATTCTCCACTACACTATGCCAGCCATGTGTGCCCAGCCGACTCGCCAACCATTAGCAGGCGGCCATCACCAAGGGGTACAGGGAGACATAGGTCGCCAGACACCCTAGACACGAAGGTGATGGCAGATAGCATTTACTCACCACAGGAGTCGGAGCAGATCCTACGCGAAATAGAAGAGATCCAGCAGCGTACACACATCTCAGCGCCCATGGAGGAACTGCTGAGACGATCTTCCTTCTCCTCCAGCCATAGTCCCAGGTATGTACTGTCATAGTCCCAGGTTTGTACAGCCATAGTCCCATGTATCTACAGCCATAATCCCAGGTATGTACAGCCATAATCCCAGGTATGTACATCAATAGTCCCAGTGTAATCCCAGGTGTGTACAGCCATAGTCCCAGGTATGTACAGCCATACTCCCAGGTGTGTACAGCCATAATCCCAGGTATGTACAGCCATAATCCCAGGTATGTACATCCATAGTCCCAGGTATCTACAACCATAGTCCCAGGTATGTACAGCCATAATCCCAGAATTGTACAGCCATAGTCCCAGGTATGTATAGCCATAATCCCAGGTATGTACAGCCATAGTCCCAGGTATGTACAGCCATAATCCCAGAATACAGTATAGCCATATGGTATAGCCTATCCCAGGTATGTACACCATAGTTCCCAGATATATAGCCATAATCCCAGGTATGTCAGCCTATTCCCAGGTATGTACAGCCATATTCCCAGGTATGTACAGTATACAGCCTAATACCAGGTATGTACAGCCATATTCCCAGGTATGTACAGCCATAATACCAGGTATGTACAGCCATATTCCCAGGTATGTATAGCCATAATCCCAGGTATGTACAGCCATAGTCCCAGGTATGTACAGCCATAATCCCAGGTATCTACAGCCATAGTCCCAGGTATCTACGGCCGTAGTCCCCGGTATGTACAGTCATAATCCCAGGTATCTACAGCCATAGTCCCAGGTATCTACAGCCGTGGTCCCCGGTATGTACAGTCATTGTCCCAGGTATGTACATCTGTACCACACATTTGCAGTCATTATTACTTAAATTATATGTACATAGATCTGTCAACGTTATATAGTCATGTCCATTATTCATAAAACATCATTTATACATTTATGCCACTGACTGCACAGGGATGCAAGATAAGTTGGTCGCAAAGAAGTTCACCCAATTTTCTCATGGCTAATCATGCTACTAATATAAATCTGTTAAGTGTTTGCGGGTATTATATTTTGAGATATCCTGGGTTTTCCAGAGTGATATACCATCTCCATATATATGGATGATGCAGTTCTCTACACCAATCTGCTCATGGAAAACTATTCAATATCCACTCATGTGTAGTTAGTGTCCAGTTAGGTGGCCAGTTAGCACAATCAGTAACGAGCACGCTTCTCACCAATGCAGCCCTGGGTTTGATCCTAAGTATGTCAGTTGATAAGGTGATCGGACAAGTGGGTTTCTTCTGAGTATTCCGGTTTCCGCTAAAAGATCAGAAGTTTGAATACTTTCATATGCCCCATTTCTCCACACAGCCAAATATAATGTATAATATCCAGTATAAAATCTAATCTCTGTTGCAGTATTGGTGGCACGAGGAGCACTGTGTCCCCCTCCTCTCCCGCGGCCAACAGACCACCGCGGGTCCGCAGCTTGGGGTCCTCCCCCGCACACAGGCCGTACGATCAGGTAAATATCCCCATCACCAGGCGCGGATCCAGGATTTCTGGTTGGGGGGGGGCGTAACTATTTTGCAATACTTGACTATATTATCGAACGAGCTAAGCTAAGCGGAGCTCATGATAGCGCTAGGGGGGTCCAGGCATTTCCCCCCCCCCCCCCCCCCCCCAATTTTTTTGAAATCTACATCGCATTTCCTGCGTTCTGGCGCATTTTGGAGCAAAACTATTGACACTGTCACAGTATGTTTAGACATGATTTTTGATTGAAAACATTTAAATTTTGAAACAATAAGACAACGACCAAAAAATGCATGGAATACATGGCACTTGGCATGAAACATGCCTTGTAACTTGTAAAAAATCTTTTAGGGGGGCACGCGCCGGGTCCGCCGCCCCCCCCCCCCCCCCCCCCCCTGAATCCGCCCATGATCACTTAGAGAATACCGGACTAGTGTCTTAGGGTATCAATTTTATCAGGAAAGGCTACTAAACGCGTTTCCGAGCCGAAGCTGATAAACTTGATATCATTGATATATTAATCCTTACAATGCTGAATTAATTTGTGTCGTCTGCTGAATATTTTTCCATTTTTCTCATCAAAAACTTGGTTTGGCAGCACTTTAGAATCATTTCCAATGGGAAATGATTCTAAAATACTGCCAAACCATGTTTTTACTGAGAGAAAAGACAAAATATGAATTATCAGCAGACGACTATTTTCGGTTCCCGCATTCTAAGGGAAAAGACTACTTATCAGGTAATGTTTTAGGCTACAGAATGAGCAATTATGACAAGGTTTTCGTTGTAAAGAAAGCAGACATGTTTCCATATGTCATTCCTATGACGTTATGCGGTAACATCATATGATGCAGGTTGACAAATGAAACAGAAATTTTCAAGTTGCTGTAAATTGTAACCTGGATATTCGCATCAGGTCAATGCCTGACACATCAATATGTTATCAATCGGTATGCATTCGGCCAATACAATGCTCGTTACCTGATAAACTGACAAATCTTCCTGTGTTCATTGGTACATTACCCGAGAACAAAATGGACCAGGATTGGTCAAACTGCAGTTGTAATGTCTACTGTCTGTTCCACGTTTTGCTGCCGACGAACTTTTGGCCATTAAACACATTAAATCTTAAAAAGTACTTTTTCATCAATAACAAAAAAGTCATCCTCCCCAAAAAAATTATTTTGATGAAATTCCTATGGGAATTTAACATGAGGGCTAAAAATATATATATTTTTTATTTTTTCGTTTTTTGACTCCTCCTCCAGCGCTTCCTCCCCCGTCTTTTCCTCCCATGTTAAATTCCCATAGGAAATTTTTTTTTTCGCTATAAAATCAATATTTGATGGAATTTCATCAAACAACAAATTTTGGGGAGAGAGACTTTTTTTGTTATTCGTGAAAAAGTACTTACATTTAAATATTTTTTAGATTTAATGTGTTTAATAGCCAAAAGTTTGTAGGCAGAAAAACGTGGAACAGACTAACTGAGAATACTAACCCCATCAAATTACATGATTTTGAGCTGTGAGTGCAAGTCAGTTTTATCGTCGCGCCGGCTTGCGGACAGCGCGATATAGTCGTGACATTGGTGTACATACGTACGTCCGTACGGATGTCCAAAGTTTTTAGTTAAGCTTTTTTGTTAAACTTTTTCAGTATACTATGAAAGCCTCAGCGGGCGCGACATACAGGCTGCGGCCATCTAGTTATTTCAATAGTGCGTCATTTTAGGTCACATGTGATATTGTGTACATAGTACCTCGCACCAGATCAGCATGTTGGTTTCACTGCTTGAAGGATATTAAATCCCAAGGCTGAATTTCTCTGTCCGTATTTTCATTTTAATTTGCGTTAACGTTTTTGTGAAATTCTCGAATGACATTTTGGGGTACGTACATATAGTCGCCCCCCTATCCAACTGTACGAGATTTGCGTTATTAAAGTTTTCTGCTACCTACTAATACTATCTCTGTTACCGTAAGTCGGGTTGGATTGAAACATCATATACTTATTGGTCATCATCCATAGTTTCATTCTACATACAGCTCACCCATGTGGTCCCTAAGGTCAAGGTGAAAGTACTAGATTTTGAGACACGCCATGTGATTTTGTACCTTCGGACATCTGCGTAATGTCATTAAATATGTTTTAAAAAAGTTAACAAAATATTCAGAGTACATGCGGAATATTTTGTCAACTTTTGACACCATTTACGGAAAGTATTGTAAATTTATTAAACGTATTTCATGAAATTACTCGCAGATGTCCGAAGGTACAAAATCACATGGCGTCTCTCAATTGATAAGTACCTCCATCCATGTAACTGATTATTTGTTAGTTCATCTCTGGAACCATAATTCAGATTGACTTCTTTACAGGTTTGTTTGTTATCATCCACATTTATGTACCACAAATATAGTCCCCCACCCTGTCCATCTGTTCATCTCATCGTTTGTCCGTCTGCCTGTCCGAGATTTTGCGTTAAAGTTTTTGACTACCTACACGGTACTACAGATTGGCTCGAAAATTTTGTATACTTATTTGTAAGCATCCATATTTTCACTATCTAGTCCACCCTGTGGTCAAGGTCAAATGACTTAGATATTTGTGTTAAAGTGTTTGAGGGGTACATCCTCCATCAGGGTTACTGATTTCATATTTCTCTTTGAAGACACCAGTAGCCCATTTCACCAACATTGCAAAGTATACTTTTCTAGCAAAGTATACTTTGAGGGAGAAACTTTTAATTTTAGGATAAATTTATTAATTTTTAGCCATTTTTTTTATTTTGAAAAAAAAACCAGGCTATTGGATTGGCGAAAGCCGGGCGGGCGGTGGGCGGCGGGCGGCGGGCGGCGGGCGGCGGCCACAATCAATGTTAAGTTTTCGTGTTTAAGTCCATTTCTTTGTTACTGTACCACCTAGGACCACCAAACTTTCACAGCTTCATAATCAAGGGGTGCCCACCACATAACTGTCCAACATGTTATCTTTTTTTGAACTTGACCCATTTTTTTCGCGCAAACGACTTAGCCATTTTCAATGTTAACTTTTCGCGTTTACAATGTTAAGTTTTCGTGTTTAAGTCCATTTCTTTGGTACTGTACCACCTAGGACCACCAAACTTTCACAGCTTCATAACCAAGGGGTGCCCACCACATACAACTATCCAACATGTGACCATTTATTTTACCTTCACCTATTATTTCTACGTAATTGACTTAGCCATTTTGAACGTTAACTTTTTAACGTATGTCTGGTTAATGTTATCGTTATACTATATCTCTGCAACTGCGTCGCCCATTACCTTGAAACTTCACATGGGAGTTTATCATCATCCATATTTTCATTCTACCACCCAACCGTGCAGCCCCTGTGCCCAATGTCAAGGTCAAATTACTTTGATTTTTTTTGTTAAAGTTTTTTTGTGTACTATATCTCTGCAACTGCTTCACCCATTACCTTGATAATTCACATGGGTGTTTATCATCATTGTTGCGCCCGCTTGCGGAAAGCGCGATATAGTCGGCATTTTGGCATACGTCCGTCCATCCGTCCGTATGTCCGTGTATCCGGTTAAAGTTTTTTGGTTAAAGTTTTTCCATCTACTATATCTATTTTTTTAGTGTCCATGCCTTGCCCCAAGGCACGACATGCAGGCCACGGCCATCTAGTCTACAAAAAGTGTCAATGCTTGGAAAAAACCTGGCCTTCGTGGCTTTGCCTCGTTTCTTGTTATTATACTGAATTTATTACATTATCACAGCAAATTTGGCTGTGATAATGTAATAAATTCAGTATAATAATTCTGCATACTTTTAATCATGAAATATATGCATTTGTTAGTTCTATATGAAATAATGCATTTCAGGAAAAATAAATGATTACTCCCTCAAAGTATACTTTGCAATGTTGGTGAAATAGGCTACAGGTGGCCCACATATTCAAGAAAAGGCTCTAGCACAAGCAAGCATTGATACAGAAAGAATATGTTAATGGTGTGTCATGTGTCCAAGTCCAATGTTAAGTTTTCGTGCTTTGTCCATTTCTCTGTTACATACCACCTAGAACCACCATACTTGCACAAATTCATAACCAACGGGTGCCCATCACATACCACTATCCAACATGTGACATTTTTTTTACCTTGACCTAATTTTTCCGCGTTATCGATTGAGACATTTTTAATGTTAAGTTTTCGTGTTTAGGTCCATTTCTCTGTTACTGTACCACCTTGGACCACGATACTTGCACAACTTCATAACCAACAGATGCCCACCACATACCACTGTCCAACATGTGAAATCTTTTTACCTTGACCTATGTTTTCCACATAATCAACTTTAGATCCGTTTCTTACTTTCTGTACAACCTAGTACCACGATACTTGCACAGCTTCATAACCAGCGGGTACTCACCACATACCACTATCTATCATCTGACCTTTTTATGCCCCCTGGTCTTGGTAGAGTCGGAGGCATATAGTCTTTCGACTACGTGTCCGTATGTCCGTCTGTGTGTCCGGCACATTAAGAAGTTCGCCAGAGTTTCTCAATTATGTATTAACTTATATATCCCTTGAAGGAGTATTTAAATATTTCAACACAGCATACTTGTGGACAAATGCAACACATCTATGCTGCCCTTAATATGACCTTGACCTTTTGACCTTCACAACTTTGCACTTTTTCACTCATTAAGAAGTTCGCCAGAGTTTCTCAATTCTGTCATAACTTCTATATACATTGCTGGATTACTTTTATATTTCAATACATCACACTTGTGGACAAATGCCACATATCAATGCTGCACTTAATATTGTTGTTCACAAGTGTGCTTATGTATGCTTATCACTTTTTGTCGAGCCCGCTTGCAGAAAGCGAGACATAGTGATCACAATGACGTCCGGGTGTCCGTGCATCCGTGCATCCGTGCATCCGTACGAGCTTACAAATGGATACATATGTGGCTAGGAGAACAATAGGTTATGTAATATTCTATTGTTCCGTGATTTTATGTGGCTAAAAATGGGTTTATGTGGCTACAGAACAATAGGGATGAACAAAGGAAAAGCTTAGGGTTAGCCACATAAGTATCCATTTGTAGGAACGTCCGTCCATCCATCCGTCTGGGCACACGAGAGGGCACTTGTTGGGTACAAAAGTACCCAACATATGCCCTCTCGTGTGTTGGGAAAGCTTTTTAGAGGTCTTATTGGGTAGGGTTAGGGTTAGTGTTGGGTATTTTTGGGTATTTTTTATACAGTAAAAAAACCAACAATTATCCATTCGTAGGTGCGTCCGAGTTTCCGTGTTTCCGTCCATCACAAAACTTAACAATTGTAAATTTCCTTTTAACTTCTCTTTCCCTTTGCTGAAATCTTTCATATTTTACCCGCCCCTTCTCTGACACTCATACATCATTCTGCAACAAACCTACGATATTTCCTTTTAACTTCTCTTTCCCTTTGCGAAAATCTTTCATATTTTACCCGCCCCTTCTCTGACACTCATACATCATTCTGCAACAAACCTACGACCCCCATTTATGCCAGGGGTCAAGGTCACGGACTTAGAAACTTAGAAAAAAACGAAAACTTAACAATTGTAAATTTCCTTTTAACTTCTCTTTCCCTTTGCGGAAATCGTTCATATTTTACCCACCCCTTCTCTGACACTCATACATCATTCTGCAACAAACCTACGACCCCCATTTATGCCAGGGCTCAAGGTCACGGACTTATAAACTTAGAAAAAAACTAAAACTTAACAAATGTAAATTTCCTTATAACTTCTCTTTCCCTTTGCGGAATGCAGTGATATTTTACCCGGCCCTTCTCTGACACTCATACATCATTCTGCAACAAACCTACGACCCCCATTTATGCCAGGGGTCAAGGTCACGGACTTAGAATGTCTAGTTTGCTTTTTTCAACTGGAACCACCATCACACTCTCCATATGTGCTGACATAGTCTTTTATCTGAAAATGATAGTATGCGAGCTGGAATTCATTCTAGGTCAGGGCTGACGCGGGGGGGTATTCCGTAAGCCCCCGCTTACTGACAAATCTAGTTAGTCATCATCCATATATTCATGCTGTATCCCACTCATGCGGCCCCTGTGCCCAAGGTCAAGGTCAAATGACTTAGAAGTTTGCGTTCCGAAATATGCGTTAAAGTTTTTAAATACCTTATATCTCTGCAGTCCTAAGTCACATTGACTTGAAATTCATATGCTTATTAGTCATCATCCATATATTCATACTGTATCCCACTCATGCAGCCCCTGTGCCCAAGGTCAAGGTCAAATGACTTCGAAGTTTGCGTTCCAAAATCTGCGTTAAAGTTTTTAAATACCTTATATCTCTGCAGTCCTAAGTCACATTCACTTGAAACTTCATATACTTATTAGTCATCATCCATATATTCATTCTGTGTCCCACTCATGCGGCCCCTGTGCCCCTATGTCAAGGTCAAATGACTTTTCACATACCTACTATCTCTGTAACCGTAAGTCCGATTTGCTTGAAACTTTGTATGCTTATTGGGCATCAAACTTCAAATAAATACAGTCTGAGACCATCAAATTCTCCAATCTACCTTTATTTTTTCTGCGTAATCGACTTTCAATGTTACATTTGAACAACACTCGTCAGACAGCACAGATGTTCATTCATATCTCGTACTAATACATGTATGCAACTACATACAGGTTTTCTCATACACTGGCTTCTTTTGCACTGACAGTAAGTTCCTATTTTTCAGCCACTATCGTTAAACCTGGACAGCCTACAAGATGCCACGTCCCAGCCATACAGCCCGTACTCAGCCTACGCGAGAGAACACATCATTCCCAGTGAACGGTCACCGAGTGGGGCAATGTTACAAGGCAGCTTCGAACTCTATGATCATGTACATACCCTGTCAGTTAGTCCGTGTAATACAGACTCGCGCCCAGCATCCAGAAATACCCTGAGTGTTCTGGATACAGAGAGGATTAAACACCTGCGATCGGTCGGGTTGACGGACGTCAAAGGAAAGATCGGTCAGCAGAAATGGTGATATTACTGGATGTTTGAATTGTAAACTGGAAATGTATGTGTTCATTTATATACCGCGTATGCACTAATTACATATACATTTGTACATGTACGTAGTGGAGCACGTACACATTGAATTGAAGAAAGATTTCAAGTAAATTTCGAAGCGGTAATGTCAATGTTTGAAGGTGTAATAGGAATTATGTAAGACAAAAGTATATGCATAGAGAATTACGGCCGCCAATGTCATTTGATATTATGTTATAACTTTATCAATACACACAAGTATTGTATGCTGTTTACCAGGTAATTAACTAATTCATCCTGGATGTGAACTTGCGTCGTTATGTGGATGGTTGTGATGACAAAGGAACATCCACAGCTACTTTCGAATGTGCCTGAGATCTGTAAACACGTACCGGTATTGTTGCCAACGACTTGTGGTGTTCAATACGGTTTAAATAGCATTTAAAATGACATGTATGCATATAAAGATCATTAGTAACGTAATGGGTCGTACTTTCGAGGACAAACGTTTTTATTCATAAACAAAAACTATTTGCTGTGTCTTATGCTAGATTTGTTTGTAAATTTACATAATGTAATATTGTGATATTAGACATAGACTGTGATATACACAACTTGGTGCCAAATGTACAGTCCTGTCCTACCACAACATGATGGAGCATTGCTTGGCTGCAGGCATGGTGGTCGGAAACCTCCCAACATGGCGCAGTGACTTGGACAGTCAAGAAGTTCCCGTTGCCATTCCAATGTAAGTATTTAAGGAGTTGGTGGAGTCTGAGGTTGATAAAATGTACATGCATTAAAACCCTTTCAACATTACATACCTCTATAGAGGTGCATGCAAACAGTGGAGATCCTGATGAGCCGGCTCGTTATGAGCCGTCGCATCAGGATCTGCACTTTTTGCAAGTAATTTTCATATGTTTTAGACAAAAAAAACACCCCTTCTTATACATGGACTAGTCTGAAAATCATGTTGTGACAATTGGATTGGTCCTTAAATTAACCTATCACAGTGAAGTGTCGTCTCATCAGGATCTGCACTTTTTGCAAGTATTTCTCATATGTTTTAGACAAACCCCCCCCCCCCTTCCTATACATGGACTAGTCCGAAAATCGTTTTGTGACAATTTTGAATTGGTCCTTAAATTAACATATCACAGTCCATTCCAGTTATTCAGGGTTGAAAGGGAACAGGACACCAGAGCATGTAGCATACTGGTAACTGTGTTGACTTGCAATCACATGTTTCTAAGTCTGGAATATAAAATCTTTCTCTTGAAATAAGTTTACTGAACAGAACATATCATTTATTAAAAGCAAAGTCACCTCTGGCCACATGCAAGTGGCATATGAGAACATGCTGATTCGTTAATATAGACAAGGTAATGTACAATGTACGGATGGTAAGATAATCTGATGTAGCAGTTGTGGCACGGAGGATACAGCATAAATACCTATAAATACTGTTTGCGGACCACTTGTTGTTCAATTTATTTACTCCCTAAAATGATGCTGTGTATATAATTAAAACTGCTGATCTATGTTTTAAATTTGTCAATTATAAGTTTAACAAAAATACATAGTTTAGACAATACTATTGTACATTTTGATTGCATCAGTTGCTGAAATTTAGGTATATTTGGATGACTGTAATATTTCCTATGGATGTATAATTCACGCTCATTACTAAAGTATGGACATTCCAAGAGATAATGAAATTCATCACCTATTGTATTTAAGTTACATATTAAACATTTCCTTTCAGATACTTCTATGCCGTTCCATCTTCCAGTTTCAATGGGCAATCTGTGGTTGCTTGTTCGGAATTTGATTAGCGGAATATATTTTGTGTCGGTTAAATTTATTAAATATGATTCTAGTTCAATTGTTTCTTTAAACATTTGATACATTTTCCCCTTTGGTTGATAACTGCATCAAACCTGACCATTTTTGAATGTACTGATCTTTTAATATTCGTAGTATATATAGTTTTGTTGCTTTTGGGTATAGTATCTCTTTGTTCAACCATAAATCATTTTGTCCAACAGTTTCTAATATACCTTTTATATATCTGATCCATTTAGAGTTAGGGTAGTTGTTTGCCATAACGGCATATGTTAGATTGCTCAATTTTGTTTGTTTTCCCATTCTTAAAGAGATCCAGTACCCGATCATGCGTGCTTTAACATTTATTTCATTTGAAGAATCTACCTAATTCTCTGCATATAGCATATAAATTGGTGTACTTTTCCTCAGTTTTGTAATAGCTCTTAGGAAATCATTTTGCACTTTTTCAATTGTTTGGATGTTTTCAAAACCCCAAATTTCACTGCCATAGAGAAGAATAGGGAGTATCTTGTGGTCAAAAATTTGGAGTTGTAAATCGATTGGCAAATCAAAATTTCGTATTCTTTTATATAGGAGATGCATTGCTTTCCTTGCTTGTTCTACTACATGTTTTCTTGCCTTATAAAACGTTCGCGATTTGGAAAAGTAAATGCCTAAGTATTTAAACTTGCTAGTATTCCTGGCTCCAAATATTAAAATTTTTGTTTTAGAGAAATTCACATTTAGTTTCCAGTTTTGGCAATATAGGTAAAAGTAATCTAGGTTTTTCTGTAGATCATGTTCATTATCGGCCAAAACAACAGTTTCAATAATTTCATGTAAAAATAAAATTCTGGCGTATTCAGCTGCAGTTCAATTCCTTGACATGTACTACCCTCAAGAAATGCTTCCAAATCATTTAGGTATAGAGAAAAAAGTAATGGGGATAGATTTTCACCTTGTCGCAATCCAATATTGCTACTGAAATATGCTGACTGTTGATTATTTACAGTGACACATGACTTAATATTTTGGTACATGTTATATATTACTCTGAACAGTTTGCCAGTTACATTATTTTTAACTAACTTTTGCCAAAGTCCAACTCGCCACACTGAATCAAAAGCTTTACTAAAGTCAATAAAACAACAAAACAGTTTTTTCTTTTGTGCCTTTAGAATCTCGATTAGTGAATGTAGTACATAAATGTGATCAGTTGTCGAATATCCTTTTCTAAAGCCTGCCTGATTTTCATTTATTATCATTTCGTTTTCGAAAAAGTTATCTAATCTGTTGTTTAAAATTGAAGTAAATAATTTTCCAAAACAACTAACAAGAGTAATTGGTCTATAGTTTTTTGGCTTTGACGGGTCACCCTTTCCTTTAAATATAGGTCGTATGACTCCTTCGAGCCAAGAATCTGGGATAATTGATTTCATAAGAAACAATGCTGTGCCGAGTTACAATATACTGAATTGGAGAGACGAGCCCAAGATAAACTAGTACCACTTCCATTGGTTGAAAATATGGTAAATGTCGTACCTTATAGATATTTAATACCAGTGTAAAATGTGGTATGATTTACAGAGGTTTTTGTCATTTATACCACAAAGTCCCTGTGATATACACAGTTACATCAGGAACTTCACTTGACTGTTTCAGTTCTGCTGCCTCTACGTTATAGACCTGGTACAACTCACTGCTGTCGATGGTGGTCACAGATCCGCCCAGTTGTTGGCAACTCCTCATTGGACAACTCGTATCATGTGACCTGCCAACAAATGCTTTCATTGGATATTCAGTTGTCGGCAAGTTTTGGTTTGGACAACTAATATAATACCTGCCAACAAATGCTTTCATTGGATATTTAGTTGTTGGAAACTCTTCATTGGACAACTATTATCATGTGACCTGCCAACAAATTCTTTCATTGGATATAATTGTTGGCAACATTTCATTGGACACGGATCATCATGTGACCTGCCAACAAATACTTTCATTGGATATTGTCCACCACCATGTGATTTAGCAGCCATTTTTATTTCCTCATTGTATTATATTATCTGTACTGTACATTCATTTCACTATATATTCAATGTATTAATTAACTAACATTGGGCAGCCTGTTTGTTTTTCTGTCTCCATGTTGAATATTTTTGTGCAGGGATCAATGTATTAGTTATTCTTTTGAAAGTTAACAAGGCCATGCATACATTGTCTGATCTTATTTATTGATATATTACTTTGTAATTTCTGCCATGCTTGACAATAGCTAATTTTATAAGCTTTAGGAACTGGTCATTTGGGCAATCGGCTGGTGAAAGGGATATTACAGTGTTTGTGACCAGCATGGGAGATGGACAAAATCCCCCCCCCCCCCGGACATAATCCTCTAGTGTCAAAAATCATGGGGGGGATTATGTCCTGGGGGGATTTTGTCCTACACTCGACCAGCATAGCCCCAGATCAAAATGTGCAGATCAGAGCCTATGCTGTTCATAATTCTGTAGGGTTACTGCCAGCATAACACAATATATTATGTGACTGTAATAAGAGGGCCAATATATGGAATTGTTGAAAATGACTTAACCCTTAGACCACTACACACAACAATTGTCGTCTGCTGTTGCTTTTATATCTTGCCTTATTTCTCAATAAAAACATGTTTTGACAGCACTTCAGAACCATTTCTGAAGTGCTGTCAAAGCATGTTGTAAATTATTCTACAGTGCTGTCAAAGCATGTTTTCGATGATAAAATGGAAAATAGAAAATAAACAGCAGACGACAAAAAATTAAGATAGCGGTCTAAGGGTTAATGTCCATTTTATCCCGTTAACACAGTGCGTATGTGCCGTGAAACACGGTGCCGTGAAACATTTTTGATATCCAGTCAATACTATTTTTGTATTTTACAGCCATTTGTAGGTGTTGACGGGATAAATAGAATAGTAGGTTATATATAGTGCCGTGAATGGGAAAAAATATCTGGCGCGGCACGGAAACGGGATGTGCTCGGCAGAGCCTCGCCCATCCCGTTTCCTGAGCCTTGCCAGATATTTTTTCACATTCACGGCACTAACCTACTATTCTCTATTTCTCAGACAGGGGACCATGTGATACTCAAGTCGGCACTTCGGTGAAGTGAATCCAGGATACACTCAGCTATGGTTGTATTCTTTGTCTTTATGTATCAACATTTCATGTAAATAATAAGAACGACATTCCAAGTCTCAAGTCCTACAATTATATTAAATACTGGCCCAGCTCCGGGATTACGTCCCGTATTGTATTGCCGTAATACGCTGAATTGATTTTAAAAAATCTGTCTTGTTTTCTTCAAATGTTGTCAAAAATTCATGCATGAGCTCTGAATTTTGTGGCAACATTTTATGTGATTTATGGAAAATATTGTTGTTTTTTAATAAGATCAATACCAGCAAACAACAGCGATGTGGTAAGGGGATTAATTCCAGAACTGGTAATACAGTCAAACTTGTCTTAAGCAAGCGGCCATGGGAAAGTCCAAAATTGCTTGCTTAACACAGGTGGGTGCTTAATGGAGGTTCATCTTGGACCGACTTATAACTTGTTCCATATATATTTATATGTACAATTAATGTACAGTCAAACTTGTCTTAAGTTCATATGTACATCATGATATACAGTGTTTACTTTAATTTCGAATACTCATTGATCTAAGCGGGCGCCTATGTCAATTAAAAGAAATGCCAAACACAAAATGCGTCTTTGTGTAAAAAAAAAAAAAAAACAAAAAAAAAGAAGAAAAATCGGGATTTCTGAAGCCCCCCCCCCCCCCCCCCCCCCGAATCCGCTACTGGATAATGTAAATACAATATGCACAATAGAATGGATTATCAAACGGAACGTTTAATAATTTGATGGGTCAATCGCGTGTTTGTTGTTACAAGATGTACCAGTTCGTCTGAAAATCACCAGTTTGTCTGGCGTATGTAGTTCGGCAACGGCCCACGGTCAGCATAGCTCGGCTTATAACAGCAGTCCCCATGCCACGCTCGCTATAACTTGCACATTATGATGCATGCAAATTAATCCGTTTAAATTCCCTTAAAATATCATTTATGAACTTGGATGTGCATAAATTCTGTATATTTAGTTAATACCAAACTGAATTATCATAAAAATCGGGTTACGTTTAACATCGATTGGAAAAAGTTGCAAAAGGACGAAACTACGTAGGTACGAAATCGCCGAAATTGTCCGTGATATTTACAGACTTTTTCATGTTTTCTGACAATACAGTTAGCCATATTTGGTTGAAATAAACGCGTGTTTGCATGTGTTTGTTTGTCTGGTTGAGAGTATTCGGAGGGAGTTAACTATAGCGGGTTCATGATCAATCGCTGATAGATATATTGCCGACGTCTTTCGCCACAGTAACCTGTCAATCATGCCACTAAGGGCTGCCTTTACTTACCAGCGATTGGCTGTACTGTATAAATAAACTCGGCCACGAGAATAACACGTGTTTTGAACTGACAATTATAGTAGCCAGAAGCAATGTTTGGCTAGGGGAATTATTGAAACTATCGACCCTTGACTTTTATTGTCACAGCGGTAGGCATGATTTTAGTGAATCGCGTAATGATGTGATGAAAATTTGGTCAAACAATCGGGTGTCATAAAACAAATTGAAATGGTATTGTAAACAGTTTGGCAGGCCTGCAATTAGCGAGATTTAGGTCACTGGGTGGGAAATGGGGATTATCTGAACGAATTTGGTCCCAGCTTTTTTTTTAGAATTTCCGATATTTTGCCGAGAATGGCCGCTAAAACGAGGATTTCGAGGCAAAATGGACGATTTTGCCTGTCCGTTGGCCGCGTTAGACAGGTTCACGCTTAATACAGGTGCATTTAGAGTAATTTTTATTGGGGGAAATAAATAAAAATGCCGCTTAACGGAGGGAGACGCTTAATACAGGTGGCCGTAAGTACAGGTGCGACTGTACATGCATGCTTACGGTATATTTTATTTTTTACATGTACAGTTTTTCTTATTAATATTGCCAATTTATATTCTTATGTTTACATATTTCCGTCCACAATTTAATATAAAATTGCACCATGGCAACTAATCTTGATTTGCTCTCGCTTACGTTTCTCATCATGTGTGTATTTATTGTGTTTATTATGCTACAGGAGTAAGTTATTGTGGTATATGTGTCAAGCCATTATAAAATAGGGCTTATTAGTTTTACTTTGACCAGTGTAGTTCCTGATATAGCAAGGATTCACTTGTTTCGTTACAAATATCTAGAATGTTTCACTGACTAAATAGTATAGTAACAGTTAACCCTTTCAACAATACCGACCTCTATAGCAGTGTTTTCAAACAGCCTGAGTGTAGATGCTCGTCTCATCAAGCTGGCTCTTTTCTAAAACATGAAAATTACCTGCATTGCAGGTAATTTTCATGTTTTAGAAAAAAACAACACCCTTTTCATAAATGGACTAGTCTGAAAATTATTTTGTGACGATTGGATTGGTCCGAAATACAACATATCAGTCTGTTCCAGTTATTTAGCGTTGAAAGGGTTAACATTGTAGGAATGTTAACTCAGAAATGCATTTGTTATTATAGTTTGCGGTTATGTTTTATTGTTTGTTATACATGTATTAAATTACTGTTTTTATACAATTCACAGTTATTTCATATCTTGGATGGCTGTAGTTGCGAACGGTAACTCTTGCAATTACTCCCTTAGTAGATTGCGAGAGTTACCTTCACAACTAGGATGGCTGTGTCTTGTGTTTCACAATTCAGCCCTGTTTCTATCTCATAATTCTAGTTACTGGACATGATAGTGTTCAATAACATTTTTCATATCCATCTTTAATAATGACTGCATCGCAGCGCTTTGTTGGTTATTTTCTAAATTGCATGGCACAGATGTATTGATGACGGTACTATACTGTAGTATTAATTCATATTTTCTCAGAATAATTGCAGTGCCATATACCGTAGTATCAACTATGTATGGCTGTGTGTACTGGTACTATTGAATTGGTGTGTATAAATATGAAAATAGGGTGAATTAAATATTTTCGTGTGCTCCTTATTTTATATTTTCCATTTTTTCTCATAAAAAACATAGTTTGACAGCCCTTTAGAATCATTTCCAAAGGAAATGATTTTAAAGTGCTGTCACGCCATGTTTTTATTTAGAAAGAAGGTAAAATATAAAACAACATCAGACGACAGTTTTCGTTTCCCGCATTCTAAAGGTTAACAACACTTGTTGCAATGTAGCTTGGCATATAGACAGATAGACAGATAGACAGATAGACAGATAGACAGATAGACACTGATTGCACTATAGTATGACATAGATGTGCAACATTGGTTAGACTGTCAAATGTAGAATATG
Source organism: Conchocele bisecta (assembly GCA_029237695.1). Lineage (NCBI taxonomy): Eukaryota > Metazoa > Mollusca > Bivalvia > Lucinida > Thyasiridae > Conchocele > Conchocele bisecta. Next base: position 46,144,357 of record CM055269.1, read on the forward strand.
TGCAATAATGGTTGTGTGGCATCTTGGTCTAGAAAATTGTTTGCTCTTGTTATGCCAGTTGCATTTCTGATTCATGTACATGTATACAAAAGTATAATGTAACTAGGTGTGCTTTGACTGAATACATGCTCACAGAGAACACATTTCTGCTGAAGCAATGTTTCGCATTCAATGCAGATTTAACCCTTACACCACTGAATTGAATATTTTTGTTTCCCGCCTTTTATGGGTTTTTACTACATTCACTGATGTTGTGACCTCACCTGATATCATCGAATGATGTCAGCATAGGGACAACATAAACAAGTCTCGTTATTTTTTTAAGAATATGACGTTATTCTCCCTCATTACTTAACATAAAATGATTGATCACATACCTTCAGTATAATAAAAATTAATAAATTTATCCTTAAATTGAAAATGTCTCCCTCAAAGTATACTTTGCTAGAAAAGAATACTTTGCTATGTTGATGAAATAGGCTACAGAACATAATGTCAACTTTCGACGTCATTTACAAAAAAATATGGTTAATTTTGTAAATATTTTTCATGAGATTTACAAAATCACATTTACAAAATCACATCCATTGGCTTGTCTCATAATCGGTCATCTACATATTATGTAGATGACCGATTACTGTACTGAATGGCAAGTCTGATCTGGGACTACACTGGGTTGGTGGGGGTGGGAGAATACACTGGGAATTATCCGACTGTAGAAGATCCCTAGGATTCAGGACCCATCCACATTATTCATGGGGATGGATGCACATAAGCATGTGAAAATGTTGTCCCGTCTTCAGGAATTAGACACAAATTTCATCCTAGCCGTTGGAAATTTAAATTAATCCAATTTAATACCTTGTACTGTAATGATATTTTAAATATATTTTCGTTTCATATTTAGTCTAATTATAATATGTATATGTTATTTGATTTGTATGTGAATATATACACGAGTTCCACAGCGTACGATATTGCGTTCCTAAAGTGTGATGTTTTATTATAGGAATGAATGGCCTTTTTGTGGAATTTATCGGGGTATAAACTTGGAGGTATAAACTTGGAAAATTGTAATTTTTTAAGGCCTCGTCCAGTATTCCCGCAACTTTTCCAAGTTTATATCCCCGATAAATTCTACAAAAAGGCCATTCATTCCTTATAATTGCAGCATTTTAAATAAATTCATCAAGAAAATGTGTTTATTTTCCGTTTTCTTAAGAATTATTTTAACTGCGCCTCACGGTTACGGAAAGTAGTTCGGCGTGGGAGTTTACTGGGATACACATTTTGGACAGAGTCTTGCTACGGGCCAATCAAATTTTAGGGAATTGTGTAAATATTTTTGTGCTGGAATTATACGTACATCATTCGCAATTTATATGCGCTTCAAAAAATGTACAAACTGTAAATAAAATTAACAAATTAGTGGTGATTTAGAAGAAACTGTTTTGCGAGATGAAGGTTATGAACTCACGAGACGTCAATATGGTAAAATATTGATGTCTTTCGTTGCATCGTGTTTCGATGGGAAACGAAAGTAGGTATATAATAAAATGTGTATATACTGCATGTGTATGTATTAATACATGTATTACGTTATTATGTACATGTATTATATAATTATGGTTAGTCTTGTTTTATAGCTATAAACATGCAGTATTGTGAATGAATATGTATATTCATGTCACAAATTGTGCAAATTGTTATAAATTGACAACTTATTATGATTTTTACAGTAAAAGATAAAAAAAAATTAAATTGGCATTTGTGTTGATTTTCTAACATTTACCCAGCTATACTTCGGAATGTGGCATTGGCCACGGGAATGGTGCTTAAAAATAGTATCGTTTAGGGCCAAGCAATGTTGATGAAGAATAAAAATAATAGTAAAATAGTATGTTAGATACCTGTGACATGAGCACGACATCCATGTCCATGTTCAGATCTGTAGCCTATTTCACCAACATTGCAAAGTATACTTATCTAGCAAAGTATACTTTGAGGGAGAAATTTTCAATTTAAGGATAAATTTATTAATTTTTATTATACTACATTTATTACATTATCACAGCCATTTTGGCTGTGATAATGTAATAAATTCAGTATAATAATTCTGCATACTTTTAATCATCAAATATATGCAGTCGTTAGTTCTATATGAAATAATGCATTTCAGGAAAAATAAATGATTGCTCCCTCAAAGTATACTTTGCTAGATAAGTATACTTTGCAATTTTGATGAAATCGACTACTGAGTGCTCTGTGGGCGCCCAGAAGTTGCACAACCGTGCATACCCTAATAATTCCAGCACAAAAATATTTATACAATTCCCTAACATTTGATTGGTCCGTAGCAATTCTCTGTCCAAAATTTATATACCAGTAAACTCCCATGCCGATCTACTTTCTGTAACCGTCAGGCGCAGTTAAAATAATTCTTAAGAAAACGGAAAATAAACACATTTTCTTGATGAATTTATTTCAAATGCTAGAATTATAAGGAATGAATGGCCTTTTTGTGGAATTTATCGGGGATATAAACTTGGAAAAGTCGCGGGAATTCTGGACGAGGCCTTCCGGCCTTCGTCCAGTATTCCCGCGACTTTTCCAAGTTTATACCCCGATAAATTCCAGAAAAAGGCCATTCATTCCTATAGTGTTTTTACAAGCCGGTGGCAGGTTGGGAACATGTGAAGGATAACATAACGATGGTTGTCATCCTTACTGCAATCCCTATCTATCGATAACATAATGATGGTTGTCATCCTTACTGCAATCCCTATCTATCGATAACATAACGATGGTTGTCATCCTTACTGCAATCCCTATCTATCAATAACATAACGATTGGTTGTCATCATTACTGCAATCCCATCTATCGATAACATACGATGTGTCATCCTTAACTGCAATCCCTATCTATCGATAACATAACGATGGTTGTCATCCTTACTGCAATCCCTATCTATCGATAACATAACGATGGTTGTCATCCTTACTGCAATCCCTATCTATCGCTGGTCTGGCTTTCATGTACATTTTGTCCTTTTTGTATGTGAGAGTTGAATCCGATTATACCCGCTATAACAGTATTAAGATTTGTACTAATCCTACTGTGGGTGGTTGGTCGGGCGAATGCGAAGGCGTAAATTAACTGTAGGGGTTCCTCATTATAGGAATCACGATTTGCCTGGTTTGGCCCTCTGGTACGTTTTTATCTTTGGTTCTTTTGATACCTGGGAGTTGAATTGGGTTATTGCCCATTATACAAGTAGTAAGATTATTACTGATCCTACTGCTTTTGGGAGGGGGCCAAGTGATTCTGGTGTGGCGAGGAACTGGCATCAGATCAGGATTATTCTGATTTCAGGGCTGAATATATAGTTTTTGTCGAGCCCGCTTGCGGAAAGCGAGATATAGTGATCACAATGACGTCCGGGTGTCCGTGCGTCCGCCCGCCTACACGCCCGTGCGTATGCGTTAAATTTTTTAAAAATACCATCAAATACCTCGGCGGGTTCGACATGTGGGCCGCGGCCATCTGGTTTATGGTAAATATTCAGTTCTGATTTTGGGATCTTCCCCCCATTTGTACATGTACTTGAACATGTACATGTACATGTAATACATGGGATTTAGTACTAAACCATGGGATTTAGTACTAAACCCAGTGATCAGGCCGTTATACACCATTAACTTAACAGGCACCTAACCCAAATCTTCTGGCTGTAACTTATTAAGTCGCCCAGCGTTACAGCCAGAAGATTTGTGTTAGTTGGCGCCATGCCCGAATTTGGTGGCACTATACTGTTGGAATTTGATCATGTATACAAGTGTCGCACAAATACAGGCCAATAGTACCATAATGACGCAGGGGAGACTATAATAATTATTGTTACATGGTTTCCGTTGTTTGCACATGTGCAAACATATAGCGCGTGCTGTTTGCACATGGCTTTAGGCAATGCTCATTCCAGGGCCGCGCGTAATGGAAGTGCCTTTATGACGCCACTACGCGGAAGTGCCTTCATGACGTCACTACTTCATGACGTTCATGACGCGGCCCCGAAATATGAATACCGAAAATTATCTACGTCAATGGGACAATTTATAAAAGTATTGAAAATACTGAATATAATGCTCAAATTACATCATTCTTTTGTTGGAAATGTAACAATAACGTCTGATCATGTCCAGCCGTGTGCAAACGTTTGCTGTGGCCGAGGGCCACAGCAAATGTTTGCACACGGCTGGACATGATCAAACCTTATATTATTGAGACACACCATGTGATTTTGTACATTCGGACACCTGTGTATTTCATGAAATACGTTTACAAAATTTACAATAATTTCCGTACTTGGCCGTCAAAATTTCATAGTATATGCAGAATTATATTCCGCATGTACTCGAATTTTAGTCTGAAAGTTTTGTTAGCTTTTGACTTTATTTATGAAAAATATTGTAAATTTTATTTAATGAAATTAGGCAGATGTCTGAAGTGAAATTAGGCAGATGTCCTTCGGAAATATGCTTAATTTCATGAAATACATTTACAATATTTTCCGTAAGTGGCGTCAAAAGTTGATAAAATCTTCAGAGTACTCTGATAATTTTGTCAACTTTTGACTTTATTTATTAAAAATAATTTAAATTTTGTAAACATATTTAATGAAATTACGCAGATGTCGGACATACTAAAGCACGTGACTTGTCTCATATAAGGACGTTAGTACAGTGGGGTCGGCGTGTAAGTGCACACACGAACGACAGGTTGGAACCAATCTGTCATGTTCGTTCGTGTGTGCATTTACACGCTGACCCCACTGTAAGGACCCAACTGACATATTCATGATATTAGAAGACACAGGTTTGGAAAATTTGGATGTACAAGTACGTCGAGACTTGGCTGATGTCACTTGCATTTGCAAATAAATGTCAGGGTCACCAGAATAACGCATGGTGGTTAGTCTTTAATGTTGTGAAGCGACTGGTGATGTTTGATAAAGTTCCCACCAACATTTCAGGGGACATGTAAAACCTCGCGTCCACGTTGTACAGGATGTAACATACTAGTATATTTCCAAGCACGTAGGTCAAGGTTACCTGAATGAAATAGGGTGGGTAGCGATCAATGTGAGAAAGCTACTGGTTAAGTTTGGTAAACCTCCGACTAATATGTTATCAGGAGATATGCAAAGTTCGGACGAAGGCCAATCGGAATCATGACCGCATTATTATCAAGTCGCCGATATGCAAGAGGGGATATAGCGTTTGTCCATGTACGTACGTACGTTAGTAACACCTTTCATTTTCATTTTGTATATGGATGGTGCTTTGCTTCGCATACGACCAACGTCCGACAACCCAAGGTCAATGTCACTGAGGACGTGTGTACACCTTGTTTGTAAGGCAAATTTGTAAGGCATTTGTAATGTTATTTTTTCCCTAATAACTTATGAACCGCGTCACCGATTGTGATAATATTTGGCAAAAATGCTCATGTTTTTGTCGCGCCCGCTTGCGGAAAGCGTGATATAGTCGGCCGTTTGGCGTACGTATGTACGTACGTACGTACGTACGTACGTACGTACGTACGTGTGTCCGGTTAAAGTTTTTGGTTAAGCTGTAAGGTTAAGTTTTTTGGTTAAAGTTTTTGGTTAAAGTTTTTGGTTAAGTTCTTTGGTTAAAGTTTTTGGTTAAGTTTTTTGGTTAAGTTGTTTGGTTAAGTTTTTTGGTTAAAGTTTTTGGTTAAATTCTTTGGTTAAAGTTTTTGGTTAAGTTTTTTGGTTAAGTTTTTTGGTTAAAGTTTTTCGTTGAAGTTTTTCGTTATACTATATCTCTGCAACTGCTTTGCCCATTACCTTGAAACTTCACATGGGTGTTTATCATCATCTATATTTTCATTCTACCCCCATCCCGTGCGGCCCCTGTGCCCAATGTCAAGGTCAAATTACTTTGAAGTTTTTGGTTAAGTTTTTTGGTTAAATTTTTTGTTTTTGGTTAAGTTTTTTGGTTAAGTTTTTTGGTTAAAGTTTTTCGTTATACTATATCTCTGCAACTGCTTTGCCCATTACCTTGAAACTTCATATGGGTGTTTATCATCATCTATATTTTCATTCTACCCCCTCCTGTGCGGCCCCTGTGCCCAATGTCAAGGTCAAATTACTTTGAAATTTTTGGTTAAGTTCTTTGGTTAAAGTTTTGGATTAAGTTTTTTGGTTAAAGTTTTTGGTTAAGTTCTTCGGTTAAAGTTTTTGGTTAAGTTTTTTGGTTAAGTTTTTTGGTTAAGTTTTTCGTTATACTATATCTCTGCAACTGCTTTGCCCATTACCTTGAAACTTCACATGGGTGTTTATCATCATCTATATTTTCATTCTACCCATCTCCCGTGCGGCCCCTGTGCCCAATGTCAAGGTCAAATTACTTTGAAGTTTTTGGTTAAGTTTTTTGATTAAAGTTTTTGGTTAAGTTTTTTGGTTAAGTTTTTTGGTTAAAGTTTTTCGTTATACTATATCTCTGCAACTGCTTTGCCCATTACCTTGAAACTTCATATGGGTGTTTATCATCATCTATATTTTCATTCTACCACCCTCCCGTGCGGCCCCTGTGCCCAATGTCAAGGTCAAATTACTTTGAAGTTTTTGGTTAAGTTCTTTGGTTAAAGTTTTTGGTTAAGTTTTTTGGTTAAAGTTTTTGGTTAAGTTCTTTGGTTAAAGTTTTTGGTTAAGTTTTTTGGTTAAAGTTTGTTGTTAAAGTTTTTTGTTATACTATATCTCTGCAACTGCTTTGCCCATTACCTTGAAACTTCACATGGGTGTTTATCATCATCTATATTTTCATTCTACCCCCACCCGTGTGGCCCCTGTGCCCAATGTCAAGGTCAAATTACTTTGAAGTTTTTGGTTAAGTTTTTTGGTTAAAGTTTTTGGTTAAGTTTTTTGGTTAAGTTTTTTGGTTAAGTTTTTTGGTTAAAGTTTTTTGTTATACTATGTCTCTGCAACTGCTTTGCCCATTACCTTGAAACTTCATATGGGTGTTTATCATCATCTATATTTTCGTTCTACCCCCTCCCGTGCGGCCCCTGTGCCCAATGTCCAGGTCAAATTACTTTGAAGTTTTTGGTTAAGTTCTTTGGTTAAAGTTTTTGGTTAACTTTTTTGGTTAAGTTTTTTGGTTAAAGTTTTTGGTTAAGTTTCTTGGTTAAAGTTTTTCGTTATACTATATCTCTGCAACTGCTTTGCCCATTACCTTGAAACTTCACATGGGTGTTTATCATCATCTATATTTTCATTCTACCCCCCTCCCGTGCGGCCCCTGTGCCCAATGTCAAGGTCAAATTACTTTGAAATTTTTGGTTAATGTTTTTGTCGCGCCCGCTTGCGGAAAGCGTGACATAGTCGGCACTTTGGCGTACGTACGTGTGTCCGGTTAAACTTTTTGGTTAAGTTTTTTGGTTAAGTATTTTGGTTAAAGTTTTTCGTTATACTATATCTCTTTTTTTAGTGTCCATGCCTCGCCACAAGGCGCGACATGCAGGCCGCGGCCATCTAGTTTTATTATCAAGGCTGTCAGTACGACACACGTTCGACCGCCCAAGGTCAAGGTCACTGAGGACTTGGGATTTATTATCACGGCTGCCAGCGAGGGGATAAGCTTCGTTTAACGATGCCATTTCTTGATTCACTTTCCACTAAAGTGGATGGGAGACAAACAGGGCTGTTGGGTTGATATCACAGGTAAAAAGACTAACATATGACATAAATGTACAGAAAAAGAAAATACATTACTAGTATTCCACCCACATGGTGCCACAATACATTTCTGGTATGTATAATGTGTGTGTGTTTGCACTGTTGTTATACCTGAATCCCTGTGGACCTGCCAGTTTGTCCGCTATGAGGTTGCGCTGTAGAAGATGTTAGAAGATGCATGAATCCCGAGCACGACTCAGAAAGTGCTATGAAGACCATACCAAACAAGAATACAGCAATATATATCAGTCTTCAGCAAAGCACTGAAGTACACCCAAGTATAGCGGTGTTCGTTCTCCAAGAGAACCAGCACACAATTAACAGAACAAATGATCAGCAGAAAAAAATCGCAAACAATCGGAGGGTAGGAAAGTTGTCATTTTTAAAAAAAAATGTGATTTTGTACAAAAATCGGACAAAACAAATGACAATATATTTTCAAATGAACATAATTTCGTATGTGTCGTATGGTAGGAAAGTTATAATTTTGGGGCATAAACATGCGAATTGAAACCATAAATCGCTGAAAACAGGAATTAAATTTATAACCAACAATGGGTGAAGACTATCAATGATTTAAATTGATCAAATATTCCTAACATGTGTGAAATATTCAAAACGAGTTATCATGATTTCTCCAGTACGTCCGTCCGTCCGTCCGTCCGTCCGTCCGGGCCAACGTCCGGGGGTTTGAGAGCTTAGGGGCGTGGTTAGGAACAAAAGATTCCTTTGTAATATTCCGTAAGCTCATAAACTCTGTTGTTGTTTAGGGGCTTTTTCATTGTTCTTCAAACAATGGAAATACCCCATAAACCTGAAATGTTGGAACGTCCGTCCGTCCGTCCGTCCGCAGTTCTCTCCACATGGACGGTTGTCGACAGGCCGCTGTTAATTTTTTTCATTCATGCGATCGCGTTTATGCGTTTATAAATCACAGTGATGATATTTGCATGAAAGATTTTTTACAATTTATCCATTTGGAGCCATCGCATAATCCAAGATGGCCGCTGTACAAATGTCAAAATCGTCAAACGACTTTTTCTCATGAAATGATAGGCAGAATTTAACAAAACCCGATGGAAATGATCAATACCTGGAGTTCGCACATATTTGCACACATATGCCATGTTTCAGAGTCTAGAAGGCCGCATACGCACACACAGAATTACACGCACGCACGCACGCAGGCACGCACGCAGGCACGAACTCAGGCACGAACGCACGCATGCACTAGATACAGACTTATAACCTCCCGTACCTCCCATATCATACGACTGATGTTTGCAGTTAAGGACACAAATGCACGAACATACTATCATCCTTGGTTAATAATAACTTCTAGCGTTTGATTTTTATTTTGCTCTTCAGATGATTGTATGTTTGAAATATCAAACGATTCGATGACAAGAAACAGAAAAGAGCGTTAGGATTTTAAACACATTAAGTATGTGACGTTCAGCTTGACGGGAAACGAATCTTGGACTCGTCACCGGACGACAGACGACCATTGGAGCATCAAACAGATCCGTTCAGGGAGACGAAAATTGTAAGACAGTGAAGGTTTTGAACGAACTAAGTGTTTGACCTTGACATTTGTGTTATCGGGGGCGGGACAATCGTGAATGTGTTACACTGCAGTAGAGGATGATTGAAGCAATAAGTTGGTGAAATATCGAGTAGATTCGTGCAAGGAAATACAACATAGAATCATTGACCGAATCGTCAAGGTTTCGCACGCACCAAGTATATGACCCTGATCAGGGGTTTCCCTGTGGTGTGGCGATTGTGAATCTGTCAGTGGGTGGTAGAGGGCATTAGGACAATATGTGTATAGAAATATCACGCAGATCCGTGCGGACATACCGAAAATATATAAGTTATTTACCCGAGCGTCAAGGTTTCGGACAGACCAAGTATATGACCTTGACCTTCTGTTTAACGTGGTTTGCTGCAAGGCGGTAGAGAACCATTGGAACGAGACGTGTGTGACATATTACGTAAATTGGTGCATACAAACAAAACATATAAGGCATTGACCCAAGCGTCAAGGTTTCTAACACTCTAAGTATGTGACCTTCATCCTGGGCTTAGCGGCGGCTGGACGATTGTGAATTTGTCAGTGCGTGGTAGAGGGCATTGAGGCAATGTATGTTTCAAATATCATGGAGATCCGTGCGAGGAAACCGAACATATAAGTTATTTATCCGAGCGTTAAGGTTTTGGACGCACCAAGTCTGTGACCTTGACCCTGGGCTTAGCGTGGGGGGGGGGGGTGGGGAAGGGGGACGAATGTGGATTTGTCACAGGGCGGCAGAGGACCATTGTGAACTTGTCAGTGGGTGGTAGAGGGCATAAGGACAATGTGTGTATGACATACACAAGCAGATCCGTGAGAGGAAACCAAACATATAAGTTATTTACCCCAGTGTTAAGGTTTGGGACGCGCCAAGTATGTGACCTTGACCTTTTGTTTAATGTGGGCGGGACAATCGTGGTTTGTTGCAGGGTGGTAGAGAACCATTGGAGCGACACGTGTGCGACATATTAAGCAGATTCGTGCATGCAAACAAACCATATAAGGCATTGACACAAGCGTCAAGGTTTCGAACTCACCAAATATGTGACCTTCACCCTGGGCTTAGTGGGGACGGGACGATCGTGAATGTGTAATTTGGTGGTATAGTACAACGAGAGCAACGTGTGCATGAAATGTCAAGCATATCAGTGTAAGGAAAAAGAAGTTACCAGACATTTAGCTGGGCGTTATTTTGTTTGTGACGTAAGTACTCACTTTGAGTCATAAAACAAAAACTATGAAACATATTTGCATTTTATTTTCAGCATATTGTTTTGTCATTAAGGCTGGTTTTCACAGAGCTCGGCCCATATAAATTTAAGTTCGTTTTATCTCCATATTTTTTTCTCTCATTTTTTTTGCGATTTTTACACCAAATTACCACCTTTTCCCTAAAATGACAGCTTTCCTACCCTCCGATTTTTGGCGATTTTTGTTCTGCTGATCAGCATATTTTTCTCGAATTATTGGCAATAATGGCAGTTGCGTTACAGAGACTTTCGGGTCAAATGCTATATTCCCTGGCCTATTATGGTTGTAGAGATACATGACATCTAGAACAAAAACGTTATACGCATATTCAGATGGATGGACGCACAGACGTCGTTTTGACAATTAAGAACTCTCAATACACGGAAACGACAGAAACCAACAAGAACATTTCACAGAAGATGAATACACACAAGCCAAAAAACATGTCTGCATATGTATGTCACAATATATTCATATCTATTATTTTAAGCTTCCGTTTTACCGTATCACCGATGTTTTCTCTGTTGTCGAACTTAACAAACAATTCATCTGAAGTATCTGCACCAACGTTATCTGTCGTCGTGTTCACTCCTGTACTTTGTTCATGGAGCATATCGATAGGCGACACCACGATATTCCGATATTTTTCATGCAGAACATTGACTGGTACTGGTGATTTCTGAGATTTAAACTTCTTCGGTAGCGGCGGCAATGGTGCAAACTGAAACTCATTAAACTGCGAATGTACATCATTCTCAATGGGCGGTAATTGGTTCGTTCGCGGAGGCGGTTTGCGCAGTGGGGATCCGGTGGACAGTGTGTAGCGGTCGAAAACGGGCGTCTTCTCAATAATACCAATGTCGCGGAGTTCGTGTAAAACGTTCTGCTGCTTTGCATCATATTCATATCGCGAGAGTGGGTTCACTTGTGTATCTGAATATCTCAGGTGTTGCTCCCCTTGTTGTGTTAGAAGTGGTCCTTTATCCAAGCCTAAAATACCAGAGCTCATAGGTTTTGATGGAAAGTTACTTGTTTCGTGTTTTCGTTGCTCCAACAAATTCGGACAATATTGAGAAAATGTATTGCTTAGAAAAGTTCCCCTTTGTCGCAAAGTGTCATTAGTATGGGGGAATGACGGCGGTTGTACGTTATGTTGCATTTTGGCAAATTTACTGCTGATATATTTGGATGACATATCAGTTACACTCGATATTGCATTGACAACATACGGTTTGTTATCCACTGTGGTTGCAACTTCGTGCGAATTCACAGCGCGGACATCAACACTTGTATCGCATGCAATATTTAAGGTGTCTTTTGTTTCAGGTATGGGAGTATATCTTGACACCCGGTGATAATCGTATGTCTTGTACTGTGGCTGCTTAATTATTTTACCAATGTCTGGCTCCCTATTTCGTCCCTCCCGCTTCTGCATTATGTTAATGCCATGCTCTCTGCAATGATCTTCAATCGAACGTTCCGCCTTCTTTCTTTCTTCGTTATATATTTTCAGCATCTTCTCTGCTTCTGTTATGACTATGTTGGTTTGCCCAATTATTTCATCCTTACCTCTTTCATGCAGCTGCTCATTTACCTGCTTAGGTTCTATTTCGGAAATACATTCTTCAAGTTCTTCGTCATATTCTTCAGTTGACGATTCTTCGAGGTCTGATGTCCGACCATTTAAAACGTTTTCAACGACACGCCTGTGTTTGCCTTCTGAATTTACGTTTGTCGAAGTTGTGTGTACAGTGGGCACTTGTTGTACAGTATCTTTACTACCTACAACGCCCATTTCTTCGAAATCCACACCTTTCAAGTTCGATGAATGTACGCATCCATCTTGATAAGTTACCAGACAACGACTTCCTGTTTCCACAACGAGACAGACGATAACGTCATATCCGGGTAACGAGACGTTACACGACCATGACAACACAACGACGTTTGGCGCCATTCTGAAACGTTCCTCAGAAATTCAGTGGTCCCGTATAAAATGGGAACAGGGGTTTCAAAGAAGAAAAAGGCGAACAACAGAAATGTTGAAAGTAACGATCTGCCAAAAGTTGACACGGGAGGAGAAGCAACAAAAGGCGAGAAAATGTGTGAAATTAAAAAAATCCGACCTGCAGATAAAAACAAAATATTAGAAGGTATGTGGATCAAAGATAAAGCTGGAGTGAAACGATTTTATTACCGACCCCAGTCACCGAAGGCACAGAACAAGCCGCCAAAAGAAACCATCTACATCGGTACCTCGCAGTTTCCGTACAGACGCCCAAAGGTAATCAGTGTGAAGCCTAAACCCGTCAGCGATGCCAGTACATACACAGATGGTATGCCAGACATGAGCATTGGCGGTCAGACTATAAACCCTGCTCCAAACTATAAGCCACAATACAGATATCACCCATCAGTTCTCAATCGTCGATGGTCGGACTCATCCGTAATGCCAGCTAATTTTGCAAATGAAAGGGCTACTCCTCACAGAACGGTGGTTGAACTCAGAAGAACCGAATCATACAACCCGGATTATTACCAGGCGTATGTTAGACCTAGTTTTGGTAACGCTTCATGGACCGATGCGAAGAATAGGCCGCCAACACCAGTTCCATGGTTCGGTCAGGTGAACAGGACACAAGACTACCTGGTGGCATCGTCATTACTAGCTGTGGAGAAAGAGCGGGAAATGCAACACATGCATCAGTCATCTGTGCACGACTTCTAGGTCTGGTTCTATAGGCCGAATCAAGTCATAACTTCTGTTATGGAAACGTTTACTTTTAATAATAAAATCCAGTAAAATATAGTGTGTCGCGTGCAATACTTAAAACTACAGTGTCAAGTTAACATATTTATAATCACAAATTCATTAGTCTCATTATTATGTGGTTGTGACTGAAGAAACTGGGTTTCATTACATTTGCGACCAGTGTAGACCCAGATCAGCCTGCACATTTGCGCAGTCTGATTAGCGGTCTGCACTGTTCACCATTCTGTCGGTGTTCGCCATTAAGTGCTGCGTCGAACCAGGTGTCTACCATATCATGCTAGCATACCTGGAGCTAGACTGACCAGTTTGTCATATGCCACATTTCTCCAGTCACAGCCACATATACGAGGCGAAACACGTATGTATGAAACACTTGTGCATATACTTATCAAGCATGGCTTTCTTCCCGGCCGGGTAAGTGTGCTCGCGGAGTTGGGCGTTGTGCGGGCATCCCCGGATAGTTGGAATTGTGAAATCGACTAATTCCCGATTCTAATTTCAAGCAACTATGTCTCACAAGGTACATTCGAAGACACAATTACCAAAAGTATTTGAGATATATCAATGACTAGTGTGTGATTATAACGTGCAAATGATAATTTTCACAAACACGCGTTTGTCGGCAAATTGTCGCATTTGAACGCAGTGTGTCTAATGGACCACCAGCGTTTAAAGTCGTTGGTTATTCTGTTGATTATGTTGGTATAATATATGCAGTGTCTGTTGTTGGTTATTCTGTTGATTACGTTGGTATACTATCTGCAATGTATGTTGTTGGTTATTCTGTTGATTATGTTAGTATACTATCTGCAACGTCTGTTATTGGTTATTCTGTTGATTATGTTGGTATACTATCTGTAATGTCTGTTGTTGGTCATTAAAGCAATGCGTGTATGAACTATTAAGCAGATCCGTGCAAGAAAACAGAAAACATAAGTCATAAGACATTTACCCGTGCGTTAAAGGTACATGATCACTCATTAGGCACAACATGTTATTTATATCAGAGACATCATCTGAGACATTTTCTGGCAAAATAAACATTCATTCACCATTGTCCCACGTATTGATTGGCATTATTATACATTTTATATCAGACGTAAATTTCCACACTGATATCACGGGCGATAACCGTGTTTCCTTAAAATGTTAACGGCAATTACCATTTATTATTTGTATTTATTTTTTGATGTGCAATGACCATACTTTATAATCTGTCGAAACTATTATTTTTTAAAGTGACAAATTTAATTAGTATAAATAATTAAAAAATATCATACCTCATTTGCATATGAAAATAGCCTGATACCACCGCGCGTCACTATCAGTAAAATAAATATTACTAAATGATTATATCTGTATAGCGGGCACTTGTAATATTTAGAACTGGTGGAATAATGACACAATCATACAAGTATTTAATTCCTATAAAGAACATGTTGTGCCTACTGAGTGGGCATGTACCTTTAAGGTTTCGAACCTACTAAAGTATGTAACCTTGACCCTGGACTTAGCGGGGGCGGGATGCTCGTGGGTTTACCACAGGGTGGTAGAGGACCATTAAAGCAATTCGTGTGTGTACTATCAAGCAGATCCGTACAAGGAAACAAGGAAAGAGAATGCATAAGGAATTTGCAATGGACAGCGCTAAGGTTTCATGACGGACGGACGGACGGACGACGGTAACACTACTAGTATATGCACCCCACACCCACCCCCCCCCCATCCATCCAAATTCGGTGGCGGGGGGCGGGGGGGCATAAACAAATATTAATTTGATTTGGGGCATGGGAGTCACATGGATGCGCTATAGAATTAAAATATGAATGATAAATTAGTTTCAAATCGACGCATTGCAGCAACGATAATTTCGGACGGAGGAACTGAAATATGTTTCGCTTTGTCAATACATGTACACGGAATATCTTAAGACATAGTGCATTTAATGGTTAAACTGTGAAAGTTGCATCTTGTAAACTTGCAGTTAAAACAATCTGTGTTAACATTTACCCGACAGTATGTAAACTGATAGTAGAAACATGAATATTCATGTTTACCTGAAAGATTGATTGGGGTTTTACGTTCGACAACAATGTCATAAGTTGGGAATGTACCTGTCTGGGGAGTATCATAAGTTCAGTAATAAAAGTAAAATAACAACTTTAAGAAACTTTAAGAAAGACAGTATCCTGATCAAGTGTCAGACACCCTGGTGGCACCGGCTCACTTAGCCCTAGGCGTGAATAGTACAGTAGCATTAACCGTTAAGACATGAATATATTAGCATACCCCTCCCCTTCCTTCCGATCCTAGCTGACAGAAGGGTAATGCACCACAGACCAGATACTGTCAACCATCACATTTTTTTTGTAATTTGATTGAAACATGTTCCGACAGTGCAAGCGAATTGACATGATCATCATGTGCTGCCAAATCATGTTTGTTGTTAAACTAGAAAATGTATTCATAGAACACGGATGCCCCACCTATCACTTTGATATTAATACAAGGCAAATCTGTGAAATGAATAGCCCAAAAGCATAGCTCGAACTGGGTAATAGCCAGAATTAAATTCTTTGAACATTCAGAAATCTCGGCGTCCATAGATGCGATTGTGGAATTGTTCGTTCGCTTACGTTAAGCCAATCTGTAATAATCGCCATTTGAATAAGTAGCGTCTTTCCGCACTAATGCAAACAGTACAGCCCGATTTTCCCCGAACTTCAAGACTTCATAGCTCGAACTGAGTAACAGCCAGAATTGAATTAAATTATTTGCACATTCAGAAACATTGGCGTACGTAGATGCTAATTGTGGAATTGTTCGTTCGCTTCCGTTAAGCCAATCTGTAGTAATCGCCATTTGAATAAGTAGCGTCTTCACGCACAAATGCAAGCAGTACAGTTCGATTTCCCCGAACTTCGAGACTTCATACCTCGAACTGGGTAAAAGCCAGAATTAAAATGTTTCCACATTCAGAAACTTTCGAATCCATAGATGCTAAATGTGGAAGTGTACATTTGTTTCTATGCAGCCAATGTGTAGTAATCGTCGTTTGAAGTCATGCCATTTCTTCCAGAAATACAAGAATTGTTCGCTACCTGAGGCGAAGCGATTTTTCTCTAAATCTTGAGATTTCGTTGAACGAAAAGTATAACAGCTACACTTTGTTTCTTTTCACTTTCAGAAACACTGGATACCGTAGATGCTAATTCTCGAATTGTTTGTTTCTACGTTTCCGTACGGCCGATGTGTAGTACTCTGACGTTTTCACCCACGACGGCAACCAGGAAGCAGTATTCTCCGATTTTGCCCGAACTTCGAGACTTCATAGCTCGAACTGGGCAATAGCCAGAATGACATTCTTTACACATTCGGAAACCTTGGAGTCCGTAGATGCTAATAGTGGAATCGTTCGTTCGCTTCCGTTAAGCCAATCTGTAGTAATCGCCATTTGAATAAGTAGCGTCTTCGCACACAAATGCAAGCAGTACAGTGCGATTTCCCACGAACTTCCAGACTTCATAGCTCGAACTGGCTAATAGGCCAGAATTAAAGTATTTGTACATTCAGAAACTTTCGAATCCATAGATGCTAAATGTGGAATTGTTCGTTTGTTTCAATGCAGCAAATATGTAGTAATCGTCGTTTGAAGTCGTGCCATTTCATCCAAAAATGCAGGAATCGTTCGCAACCTGAGCCGAAGCGATTATATTTTTCTCTAAATTTTGAGATGTCGTAGCACGAACAGTATAACAGCTACGCTTTGTTTCTCTTCACTTTCAGAAACACTGGATACCGTAGATGCTAATTCTCGAATAGTTTGTTCATTTCCGTACGGCCAATGTGTAGTACTCTCCGATTGAAATAGTGACGTTTTCACCCGCAACGGCAACCAGAAAGCAGTATACTCCGATTTTCCCCGAACTTCGAGACTTCATAGCTCGAACTGGGTAATAGTCAGAATTAATTTTATTGCACATTCACAAACCTTCGAATCCATAGATGCTAAATGTGGAAGTGTACGTTTGTTTCAATGCTGCCAATGTGTAGTAATCATCGTTTGAAGTCGTGCCATTTCGTCCAAAAATGCAGGAATCGTTCGCTACCTGAGGCAAGGCGATGTTTATCTAAATTTTGAGATTTCGTAAAATGAAAAGTATAACAGCTACGCTTTGTTTCTTTTTCACTTTCAGAAACACTGGATACCGTAGATGCTAATTCTCGAATTGTTTGTTCGTTTCCGTACGGCCAATGTGTAGTACTCTCCGATTGAAATAGTCACGTTTTCACGCGCGACGGCAAGCAGAAAGCAGTACGGTCCGATTTTCCCCGAAATTCGAGACTTCATAGCTCGAACTGGGTAATAGTCAGAATTAAATTATTTGCACATTCAGAAACTTTCGAATCCATAGATGCTAAATGTGGAATTGTTCGTTTGTTTCAATGCAGCCAATGTGTAGTAATCGTCGTTTGAAGTCGTGCCATTTCGTACAAACATGCAGGAACCGTTCTCTACCTGAGGCGAAGCGAATTTTCTCTAAATTTTGAGATTTCGTAGCACGAAAAGTATAACAGCTGCGCTTTGTTTCTTTTATCTTTCAGAAAAGGTGGATACCGTAGATGCTAATACTCGAATAGTTTCTTCGTTTCCGTACGGCCAATGTGTAATACTCTCCTATTAAAATAGTGACGTTTTCGCCCGCGACGGCAAGCAGAAAGCAGTACTGTCCGATTTTCCCCGAAATTCGAGACTTCATAGCTCGAACTGGGTAATAGCCAAAATTAAAGTCTTTGCACATTCAGAAACCTTGGAGTCTGTATATGCTAATTGTTGAATTGCTCGTCCGCTTCCGTTAAGCCAATCTGTAGTAATCGCCATTTGAATATGTAGCGTCTTCGCGCACAAATGCAAGCAGTAGGGTCAGGTTTTCCCCGAACTTCGAGACTTTATAGCTCGAACTGGGTAATGACCAGAATTAAATTCTTTGCACATTCAGAAACTTTCGAATCCATAGATGCTAAATAAGGAATTGTTCGTTTGTTTCAATGCAGCCAATGTGTAGTAATCGTCGTTTGAAGTCGTGCCATTTCGTCCAAAAATGCAGGAATCGTTTGCTACCTGAGGCGAAGCGATTTTTCTCTAAAATTTGAGATTTCGTACCACGAAAAGTATAACAGCTACGCTTTGTTTATTTTTCACTTTCAGAAACACTGGATACCGTAGATGCTAATTCTCTAATTGTTTGTTTGTTTCCGTACGGCCAATGTGTAGTACTCTCCAATTGAAATAGTCACGTTTTCACGCGCGACGGCAAGCAGAAAGAAGTACGGTCCGATTTTCCCCGAAATTCGAGACTTCATAGCTCGAACTGGGTAATAGTCAGAATTAAATTATTTGCACATTCAGAAACTTTCGAATCCATAGATGCTAAATGTGGAATTGTTCGTTTGTTTCAATGCAGCCAATGTGTAGTAATCGTCGTTTGAAGTCGTGCCATTTCGAACAAACATGCAGGAACTGTCCCCTACCTGAGGCGAAGCGAATTTTCTCTAAATTTTGAGATTTCGTAGCACGAAAAGTATAACAGCTGCGCTTTGTTTCTTTTATCTTTCAAAAAAGCTGGATACCGTAGATGCTAATTCTCGAATAGTTTCTTCGTTTCCGTACTGCCAATGTGTAGTACTCTCCTATTAAAAGAGTGACGTTTTCACCCGCGACGGCAAGCAGAAAGCAGTACGGTCCGATTTTCCCCGAACTTCGAGACTTCATAGATGTAACTTGGTAAAAGCCAAAATTAAAGTCTCTGCACATGTAGAAACCTTGGAGTCTGTATATGCTAATTGTGGAATTGCTCGTTCGCTTCTGTTAAGCCAATCTGTAGTAATCGCCATTTGAATATGGAATTGTTCGTTTGTTTCAATGCAGCCAATGTGTAGTAATCGTCCAAAAATGCAGGAATCGTTCGCTACCTGAGTCGAAGCGATTTTTATCTAAATTTTGAGATATCGTACCACGAAAAGTATAACAGCTACGCTTTGTTTCTTTTCACTTTCTGAAACACTGGATACCGTAAATTCTAATTCTCGAATTGTTTGTTTGTTTCCGTACGTCCAATGTGTAGTACTCTCCGATTGAAATAGTCACGTTTTCAGGCGCGACGCCAAGCAGAAAGCAGTACGGTCCGATTTTCCCCGAAATTCGAGACTTCATAGCTCGAATTGGGTAATAGTCAGAATTAAATTCTTTGCACATTCGGAAACTTTCGAATCCATAGATGCTAAATGTGGAATTGTTCGTTTGTTTCAATGCAGCAAATATGTAGTAATCGTCGTTTGAAGTCGTGTCATTTCGTCCAAAAATGCAGGAATCGTTCGCTACCTGAGGCGAGGCGATTTTTCTCCAAAATTTGAGATTTCGTAGCAAGAAAAGTATAACAGCTACGCTTTGTTTATTTTCACTTTCAGAAACACTGGATGACGTAGATCCAAATTCCTGATTTTTTTGTTCGTTTCCGTACGGCCAATGTGTAGTACTCTCCTATTGAAATAGAGATGTTTTCACCCGCGACGGCAAGCAGAAAGCAGTACGGTTCGATTTTCCCAGAAATTCGAGACTTCATAGCTCGAACTGGGTAATAGCCAGAGTTAAAGTCTTTACAGATTCGGAAACCTTGGAGTCCGTAGATGCTAATTGTCCGTTCGCTTCCGTTAAGCCAATCTGTAGTAATCGCCATTTGAATAAGTAGCGTCTTCGCGCACAAATGCAAGCAGTACGGTCCGATTTTCCCCGAAATTCGAGACTTCATAGCTCGAACTGGGTAATAGCCAGAATTAAAGTATTTGCACATTCTGAATTCTTGGAGAGGTACATGGTAATTGTGGAATTTTTTGATCGCTTCCGTTTAGCCAATATGTTGTAATCGCCATTTGAATAAGTAGCGTCTTCGCGCACAAATGCAAGCAGTACGGTCCGATAGTCCCCGAACTTCGAGACTTCATAGCTCGACTGGGTAATAGCCAGAAATAAAGTATTTTCACATTCAGAAACTTTCGAATCCATAGATGCTAAATGTGGAATTGTTCGTTTGTTTCAATGCAGCCAATGTGTCGTTTGAAGTCGTGTCATTTCGTTCAAAAATGCAGGAATCGTTCGATACCTGAGGCGAAGCGATTTTTCCCTAAACTTTGATATTTCGTAGCAGGAAAAGTATGACAGTTACGCTTTGTTTCTTTTCACTTTCAGAAACACTGGATACCGTAGATGCTAATTCTCTAATTGTTTATTCGTTTCCATACGGCCAATGTGTAGTACTATCCCAGTGAAATAGTCACGTTTTCACCCGCGACGGCAAACAGAAAACTGTACGGTCCAAGTTTCCCCGAACTTCGAGACTTCATAGCTCGAACTGGGTAATAGCCAGAATTAAAGTCTTTGCACTTCCGAATCTATAGATGCTAAACTTGGAATTGTTCGTTTGTTTCAATTCAGCCAATGTGTAGTAATCGTCGTTTGAAGTTGTGCCATTTCGTCCGAAAATGCAGGAATCGTTCGCTACCTGAGGCGAAGCGATTTTTCTGTAAAATTTGAGACTTCGTAGCACGAAAAGTATAACAGCTACGCTTTGTTCCTTTCCACTTTCCGGAACACTGGATACCGTAGATGCTAACTCGTGAATAGTTTCTTCGTTTCCGTACGGCCAAATATGTAGTACTCTCCCTTTGAAATAGTGACGTTTTCACCCGCGACGGCAAGCAGAAAGCAGTACGGTCCGATTTCCCCCGAAATTCGAGACCTCATAGCTCGAACTGGGTAATAGCCAGAATTAAAATCTTCACACATTCCGAAACCTTGGAGTCTGTAGATGCTAATTGTGGAATTTTTCGCTCGATTCCGTTAAGCAAGTCTGTAGTAATCGCCATTTGAATAAGTAGCATCTTCGTGCACAAATGCAAGCAGTACGGTCCGATTTTCACCGAACTTCGAGTCTTTATAGCTCGAAT
This sequence comes from Conchocele bisecta, assembly GCA_029237695.1. Classification (NCBI taxonomy): domain Eukaryota; kingdom Metazoa; phylum Mollusca; class Bivalvia; order Lucinida; family Thyasiridae; genus Conchocele; species Conchocele bisecta. The sequence continues at coordinate 46,165,718 of CM055269.1, forward strand.
TGGGTAATGGCCAGAATTAAATTCTTTGCACATTCAGAAACTTTCGAATCGATAGATGCTAAATTTGGATTGTTCGTTTGTTGAAATGCAGCCAATGTGTAGTAATCGTCGTTTGAAGTCGTGCCATTTCGTCCAAAAATGCAGGAATCGTTTGCTACCTGAGGCGAAGCGATCTTTCTCTAAATTTTGATATTTCGTAGCACGAAAAGTATAACAGCTGCGCTTTGTTTCTTTTTACTTTCAGAAAAGCTTGATACCGTAGATGCTAATTCTGGAATTGTTTGTTCGTTTCCATACGGAAAATGTGTAGTACTCTCCCATTGAAATTGTGACGTTTTCACCCGCGACGGCAAGCAAAAAGCAGTACGGTCCAATTTCCCCGAAATTCGAGACTTCATAGCTCGAACTGGGTAATAGCCAAAATTAAAGTCTTTGTACATTCAGACACATTTGAGTCCGTAGATGATAATTGTGGAATTGTTCGTTCGCTTCCGTTAAGCCAATCTGTAGTAATCACCATTTGATTAAGTAGTGTCTTCGCGCACAAATGAAAGCAGTAAGGTCAGATTTCCCCCGAACTTCAAAACTGCATAGCTCGAACTGGGTAATAGCCAGAATTATAGTATTTCCATATTCAGAAACTTTCGAATCCATAGATGCAAAATGTGGAATTGTTCGTTTGTTTCAATTCAGCCAATGTGTAGTAATCGTCGCTTGAAGTAGTGCCATTTCGTCCAAAAATGCATGAATCGTTCGCTACCTGAAGCGAAGCGATTTTCCTCTAAATTTTGAGATTTCGTAGCACGAAAAGTATAACGGCTACTCTTTGTTTATTTTCACTTTCTGAAACACTGGATACCGTAGATGCTAACTCGCTAATAGTTTCTTCGTTTCCGTACGGTCAATATGTAGTACTCTCCCTTTGAAATAGTGACGTTTTCACCCGCAACGGCAAGCAGAAAGCAGCACGGTCCGATTTCCCCCGAAATTCGGGACTTCATAGCTCGAACTGGGTAATAGCCAGAATTAAAGTCTTCGCACATTCCGAAACCTTGGAGTCTGTAGATGCTAATTGTGGAATTGTTCGTTCGCTTCCATTAAGCAAATATGTAGTAATCGCCATTTGAATAAGTAGCGTCTTCGCTCACAAATGCAAGCAGTACGATCCGATTTTCACCGAACTTCAAGACTTTATAGCTCGAACTGAGTAATAGCCAGAATTAAAGTATTTACACATTCAGAAACTTTCAAATCCATAGATGCTAAATCTGGAATTGTTCGTTTGTTTCAATGCAGCAAATGTGTAGTAATCGTCGTTTGAAGTCTTGCCATTTCGTCCAAAAATGCAGGAATCGTTCGCTACCTGGGGCGAAGCGATTTTTCTCTAAATTTTGATATTTCGTGGGACGAACAGTATAACAGCTACGCTTTGTTTATTTTCACTTTCAGAAACACTGGATACCGTACCGAAAAGGAATGTTCACATGTTCACTACTGAAAACGGGCACACGGACACACGGACAGACGGGCAGGGACGGACTACGGGTCGGAACCGACTATACTTACAAGTTCGGCAAACGGGCAGGGACCGACTACGGGTATACTTACATGTCCCGTTGAAGAGGTCCCGTTTGGTCCTCTTCAGTTCTGCCGGATGACCCGTCGGACGACGTACCTGCGAGCGATATGTGCCCGACGAGCTAGACCATTGGGTCACTGAAACTTTTGTCCAAGTACACATTCCACATTTTTTGGGACGTTTCTCGGTAATAACTTTTGTCCGAGTACACATTCCACACATTTTGGGGACGTTTCTCGGTAATAACTTTTGTCCGAGTACACATTTCACACATTTTTGGGACGTTTCTGGGTAATAAATTGTTGAACAGCGTGCAACACAATACAACGACACACAGTGAAGACAGTCACACTCACATGAAGAGGACACTCCGGTTCTGGGTGTCTTTGTCCTTGGCAACCGCAGTTAGGCTGAAAGAAGACGAAGGGGATCCCCGGAGAGGCGATCTCCGCGGAACGGGAACGGGCGGTGATCTTCGCGGAGCGGGCGATCTCCGGGGATGAACCTTCGGGGAAGGGCATGCAAAGTCCGCAGTACACACTTCCAATTACCGGGACTAAGCCCGGACACCACGTAACATAGTTTATTGGCGCCAGTAGTGTGGACTGCAGTACCACTAACTGCGCGGATCCCCTCAGACTCGTACGCAAGTGACCGCTGAACATAAACAGGACAGTCGGTCGTACAAGTTTCACCCGTGTCCCGTACCAGGCTGCGCTGTTTCCGTTCAGCGCTTGCGTCGTCATCTGATGGGCCACACGCAGGTGTGGCTGCGCGTATGATCGAGGCGTCCATGAGAGGGAAAGTCCGTAATGGGCGTGCTTCTTTGCTTTGCCCGTTCACGTCCGCGGACAGGACGCAATGCAGTACCCGCACTACGCGCCTCGATCAGCACATGCTAGCCAAGCATGATGCCAATCCAAAGGACGCTACTGTCCGGACCGATTGGTATCGTCGGGCTAGCAGTCCAGCACCATACAGACGGCGACGCTGGGCGAGAACGACTATGTTGTGGAAGTAAAGCGTGATACTGACGACCGCACTACCCAAGTAGTTGACGCGTACTGTCAGTGGCTCGCGGGTCGTGCCAGCGGGGCTAAGTCGACGCAAAAGACCATGACCTTACATCGCGGGCTCTTGAAAAGATTATCCCGGTAGTGTCCGCTCGTACAATCCGGGAGTTCCCTGCCAGGTTGACTGCCAAGGACAACGGCATCATCGATAGCCTACTTTCATCGGGCCAGTTACGTGGCAAGTATTTGCAGACTTATCTGGCTGCCGTCAACACATTTTTCTCATTTTTGTCGACGTCCAAGGCGTGGCGTGACGCGATCCGTGTCCGGCATGAGTACGTCGTGCAGGCCATGACGGCCACAGGTCAGGGCATTCGGTCACTGTTGCACGACATAAACAGAAATTTTAACGAACTCCGTGAATTATTGACTAGCGCTGGCAACAGAGGAAATGGCGATTACTACATATTGGCTAAACGGAAGCGAACAAACAATTCCACAATTAGAATGCACCTCTCTCCAAGGTTTCTGTATGTGCAAATACTTTAATTCTGGCTATTACCCAGTTCGAGCTATGAAGTCTCGAATTTCGGGGAAAATCGGACCGTACTGCTTTCTGCTTGCCGTCGCGGATTGAAAACGTCACTATTTCAATAGGAGAGTACTACACATTGGCCGTACGGCAACGAACAAACAATTCGAGAATTAGCATCTACGGTATCCAGTGTTTCAGAAAGTGAAAATAAACAAAGCGTAGCTGTTATACTTTTCGTAATTAGAAATCTCAAAGTTTAGAGAAAAATCCCTTCGCCTCAGGCAGCGAACGATTCCTGCATTTTTGGACGAAATGATACGACTTCAAACGACGATTACTACACATTGGCTGCTTTGAAACAAACGAACAATTCCACATTTAGCATCTATGGATTCGAAAGTTTCTGAATGTGCAAATACTTTAATTCTGACTATTACCCAGTTCGAGCTATAAAGTCTCGAAGTTCGGTAAAAATCGGACCGTACTGCTTGCATTTGTGCGCGAAGACGCTACTTATTCAAATGGCGATTACTACATATTTGCTTAACGGAAGCGAACGAACAATTCCACAATTAGCATCTACGGACTCCAAGATTTCCGAACCTGCAAGGACTTTAATTCTGGCTATTACCCAGTTCGAGCTATGAAGTCTCGAATTTCTGGGAAAATTGGACCGTACTGCTTTCTGCTTGTCGTCGCGGGTGAAAACGACACTACTTCAATGGGAGAGTACTACACATTGGCCGTACGGAAACGAACACAAAATTCGAAATTAGCATCTACTTCATCCAGTGTTTCTGAAAGTGGAAATAAACAAAGCGTAGCTGTTATACTTTTCGTGCTAAGAAATCTCAAAGTTTAGAGAAAAATCGCTTCGCCTCAGGTAGCGAACGATTCATGCATTTTTGGACGAAATGACACGACTTCAAACGACGATTACTACACATTGGCTGCATTAAAACAAACGAACAATTCCACATTTAGCATCTATGGATTCGAAAGTTTCTGAATGTGCAAATACTTTAATTCTGACTATTACCTAGTTCGAGCTATAAAGTCTCGAAGTTCGGTGAAAATCTGACCGTACTGCTTGCATTTGTGCGCGAAGACGCTATTTATTTAAATGGCTATTACTACATATTTGCTTAACGGAAGCGAACGAACAATTCCACAGTTAGCATCTACAGACTCCAAGGTTTCGGAATGTGTGAAGACTTTAATTCTGGATATTACCCAGTTCGAGCTATGAAGTCTCGAATTTCGGGGGAAATCGGACCGTACTGCTTTCTGCTTGCCGTTGCGGGTGAAAACGTCACTATTTGAAAGGGAGAGTACTACATATTGGCCATACGGAAACGAAGAAACTATTCGCGAGTTAGCATCTACGGTATCCAGTGTTTCTGAAAGTTAAAAGAAACAAAGCGTAGCTGCTATACTTTTCGTGCTACGAAATCTCAAAGTTTAGAGAAAAATCGCTTCGCCTCAGGTAGCGAACGATTCCTGCATTTTCGGACGAAATGGCACTACTTCAAGCGACGATTACTACACATTCGCTGAATTGAAACAAACGAACAATTCCACATTTAGCATCTATGGATTCGAAAGTTTCTGAATGTGCAAATACTATCATTCTGGCTATTACCCAGTTCGAGCTATGCAGTTTTGAAGTTCGGGGGGAAATCTGACCGTACTGCTTGCATTTGTGCGCGAAGACGCTATTTATTTAAATGGCTATTACTACATATTTGCTTAACGGAAGCGAACGAACAATTCCACAATTAGCATCTACAGACTCCAAGGTTTCTGAATGTACAAAGACTTTACTTTTGGCTATTACCCAGTTCGAGGTATGAAGTCTCGAATTTCGGGGAAATTGGACCGTAATGCTTTTTGCTTGCCGTCGCGGGTGAAAACGTCACTATTTCAATGGGAGAGAACTACACATTGTCCGTACGGAAACGAACAAACAATTCCAGAATTAGCATCTACGTTATCCAGCTTTTCTGAAAGTGAAAAGAAACAAAGCGCAGCTGTTATACTTTTCGTGGTACGACATTTCAAAATTTAGAGTAAAATCGCTTCGCCTCAGGTAGCAAACGATTCCTGCATTTTTGGACGAAATGGCACGACGTCAAACGACGATTACTACACATTGGCTGCATTGAAACAACGAACAATTCCACATTTAGCATCTATGGATTCGAAAGTTTCTGAATGTGCAAAGAATTTTGTTCTGACTATTACCCAGTTCGAGCTATGAAGCTATGAAAATCGGACCCTACTGCTTGCATTTGTGCGCGAAGACGCTACATATTCAAATGGCGATTACTACAGATTTGCTTAACGGAAGCGAACGAGCAATTCCACAATTAGCATCTACAGACTCCAAGGTTTCTGAATGTGCAAAGACTTTAATTTTGGCTATTACCCAGTTCGAGCTATGAAGTCTCGAATTTCGGGGAAATTCGGACCTTACTGCTTTATGCTTGCCGTCGCGGGTGAAAACGTCACTATGTCAATAGGAGAGTACTACACATTGGCCGTGCGGAAACGAAGAAACTATTCGACAATTAGCATCTACGGTATCCACCTTTTCTGAAAGATAAAAGAAACAAAGCGCAGCTGTTATACTTTTCGTGCTACGAAATCTCAAAATTTAGAGAAAATTCGCTTCGCCTCAGGTAGGGAACGGTTCCGGTTCCTGCATGTTTGAACGAAATGGCACGACTTGAAACGACGATTACTACACATTGGCTGCATTGAAACAAACGAAAAATTCCACATTTAGCATATATGGATTCGAATGTTTCTGAATGTGCACATAATTTAATTCTGACTATTACACAGTTCGAGCTATGAAGTCTCGAAGTTCGGTGAAAATCGGACCGTACTGCTTTCTGCTTGCCGTCGCACGTGAAAACGTGACTATTTCAATCGGAGAGTACTACACATTGGCCGTACGGAAACGAACAAACAATTCGAGAATTAGCATCTACGGTATCCAGTGTTTCTGAAAGTGAAAAAGAAAAAAAGCGTAGCTGTTATACTTTTCGTGCTACGAAATCTCACAATTTAGATACAAATCGCTTCGCCTCAGGTAGCGAACGATTCCTGCATTCTTGGACGAAATGGCACGACTTTTTGCTTGCCGTCGCGGGTGAAAACGTCACTATTTCAATGGGAGAGTACTATACATTGTCCGTACTGAAACGAACAAATTCCAGAATTAGCATCTACGGTATCCAGCTTTTCTGAAAGTGAAAAGAAACAAAGCGCAGCTGTTATGCTTTTCGTGCTACGACATCTCGAAATTTAGAGTAAAATCGCTTCGCCTCAGGTAGCAAACGATTCCTGCATTTTTGGACGAAATGGCACGACGTCAAACGACGATTACTACATATTGGCTGCATTGAAACAAACGTACACTTCCACATTTAGCATCTATGGATTGGAAGGTTTGTGAATGTGCAAAGAATTTAATTCTGACTATTACCCAGTTCGAGCTATGAAGTCTCGATGTTCGGGGAAAATCGGAGTATACTGCTTTCTGCTTGCCGTCGCGGGTGAAAACGTCACTATTTCAATCGGAGAGTACTACACATTGGCCGTACGGAAATGAACAAGCAATTCGAGAATTAGCATCTACGATATCCAGTGTTTCTGAAAGTGAAAAGAAACAAAGCGTAGCTGTTATACTGTTCGTGCTACGACATCTCAAAAGTTAGAGAAAAATATAATCGCTTCGGCTCAGGTAGCGAACGATTCCTGCATTTTTGGATGAAATGGCACGACTTCAAACGACGATTACTACACATTTGCTGCATTGAAACAAACCAAAAATTCCACATTTAGCATCTATGGATTCGAAAGTTTCTGAATGTGCAAATACTTTAATTCTGGCCTATTAGCCAGTTCGAGCTATGAAGTCTGGAAGTTCGTGGGAAATCGGACTGTACTTGCATTTGTGCGCAAATACGCTACTTATTCAAATGGCGATTACTACAGACTGGCTTAACGGAAGCGAACGAACGATTCCACAATTAGCATCTACGGACGCCGAGATTTCTGAATGTGCAAATAATGTAATTCTGGCTATTACCCAGTTCGAGCTATGAAGTCACGAAGTTCGGGCAAAATCGGACCGTACTGCTTCCTGGTTAGTTTAAACAATATTTATTCGACAGTATATGGTACAATACAAGGTATACAATGACAGGGATATGAAAACAAGCGTGAAGCTTATATGAATTCGTCTCCCACAAGGTGGATGTAAGACACGAATGTGGTACAAGATAGTTAAGTGCACATACAGGCGAATATACATGTTGAAATAGTCTAAGTGGAATAACTTTGTCTTACAATGGTGTACTTACATAATGAGATTGACAGTGTTTAAACCTTAGATTTATGACATGAGAATGCGTGTGGCTGTGCTTCAGAGATGGTCACCAAGCAAATGAGACAGGGACACTGGAGTGGGGGGTTACATGGGGAATCGCCCAAGCCTTTCCCAACCCTCACAATTTCCCTCTCACGTTCCGTGGACGGGGAGTCGCCCCCGAGCGGCGTAAATGGATAGTGCCCGGAAGTTGTCGTCTATTGTTAGGATGATACGTATGGTATATTTTGGTTGTCTATGTTGGAATGATATTATGATGCTAAAATCTATTTGTTGCTGTTATGTAGTTTTGGACACTTATAAACATTTTTTTATTTTGATCGAAAGTCAAGTGTTCGTTTCCGTTCAAAAGATTTTCAGTTGACGGAATACATGGAATATCAGTGAGGTACACTTGTCGTTGGTGTTGATATTGTCTGCATGATGTGAGAAAGTGACTGACAGTCTCTGGGGCGCCACATGTACAGAGAGGTGAGTCTATTATTGATTTTCTGTAGAGATCGTAATTTAGGGAACTGCAAGACATTCGTAATCGAGCGTGTAGGATTTGGTCTTTTCGGGTACCCACGTTAAACAGAGGGGATGATTTAGATGTATCTTTGTTAAGTCTGTATTTGAAGCTGGATATTGTTGGGGCGTATCTGGTAGATTCTGCTTCCTGGTTGCCGTCGTGGGTGAAAACGTCACTATGTCGATCGGAGAGTATTACACATTGGCCGTACGGAAACGTAGAAACAAACAATTCGAGAATTAGCATCTACGTTATCCAGTGTTTCTGAAAGTGAAAAGAAACAAAGCGTAGCTGTTATACTTTTCGTTTAACGAAATTTCAAAATTTATAGAAAAATCGCTTCGGCTCATGTAGCGAACGATTCTTGTATTTCTGAATGGAATGGGACGACTTCAAACGACGATTACTACACATTGGCTGCATTGAAACAAACGTACACTTCCACATTTAGCATCTATGGATTCGAAAGTTTCTGAATGTGCAAAGACTTTAATTCTGGCTCTTACCCAGTTCGAGGTATGAAGTCTCGAAGTTCGGGGAAATCGCACTGTACTGCTTGCATTTGTGCGCGACGACGCTACTTATTCAAATGGCGATTACTACAGATTGGCTTAACGGAAGCGAACGAACAATTCCACCATTAGCATCTATGTACGCCAATGTTTCTGAATGTGCAAAGAATATAATTCTGGCTATTACTCAGTTCGAGCTATGAAGTCTTGAAGTTCGGGGTAAATCGGACTGTACTGCTTGCATTTGTGCGCGAAGACGCTCCTTATTCAAATGGCGATTACTACAGATTGGCTTAACGTAAGCGAACGAACAATTCCACAATCACATCTATGGACGCCGAGATTTCTGAATGAGCAAATAATTTAATTCTGGCTATTACCCAGTTCGAGCTATGCTTTTGGGCTATTCATTTCATAAATTTGCCTTGTATTAATATCAAAGTGATAGGTGGGGCATCCGTGTTCTATGAATACATGTTCTAGTTTAACAACAAACATGATTTGGCAGCACATGATGATCATGTCAATTCTCTTGCACTGTCGGAACATGTTTCAATCAAATTACAAAAAAAAATGTGAGGGTTGACAGTATCTAGTCTGTGGTCCATTACCCTTCTGTCAGCTAGGATCGGAAGGAAGGGGAGGGGTATGCTAATATATTAATGTCTTAACGGTTAATGCTACTGTGATTCACGCCTAGGGCTAAGTAAGCCGGCGCCACCAGGGTGTCTGACACTTGATCAGGATACTGTCTTTTTTAAAGTTTCTTAAAGTTGTTATTGTACTTTTATTGCTGAACTAATGGTACTCCCCAGACAGGTACATTCCCAACTTATGACATTGTTGTCGAACGTAAAACCCCAATCAATCTTTCAGGTAAACATGAATATTCATGTTTCTACTATCAGTTTACATACCGTAGGGTAAATGTTAACAAATATTGTTTTAACTGCAAGTTTACAAGATGCAACTTTCACAGTTTAACCATTAAATGCACTATGTCTTAAGATATTCCGTGTACATGTATTGACAAAGCGAAACATGATTTCAGTTCCTCCGTCCGAAATTGTCGTTGCTGCAATGCGTCGATTGAAACTAAAAATTATTCATATTTTAATTCTATAGCGCATCCATGTGATTCCCATGCCACAAATCAAATAATATGTGTTTATGCCCCCCGCCACCGAATGTTGATGGATGGGGGGGGGGGGGGGGGGGGTGGGGGGTGGGGGGCGGGGGGAGGGGGGGGGGGGTGCATATACTAGTAATGTTACCGTCGTCAATCCGTCATGAAACCTTAACGCTGTCCAGTGCAAATGTATTATGCATTCTCTTTCGTTGTTTCCTTGTACGTATCTGCTTGATAGTACACACACGAATTGCTTTAATGGTCCTCTACCACCCTGTGATAAATCCACGATAATACCGCCCCCGCTAAGTCCAGGGTCAAGGTTACATACTTTGGTAGGTTCGAAACCTTAAAGGTACATGCCCACTCAGTAGGCACAACATGTTCTTTGTAGGAATTAAATACTTGTATGATTTTGACACTATTCCATCAGTTCTAAATATTACAAGTGCCCGCTATACAGATATAATCATTTAGTAATATTTATTTTACTGATAGTGACGCGCGGTGGTATCACGCTATTTTGATATGCAAATGAGGTATGATATTTTTTAATTATTTATACTAATTCAATTTGTCACTTTAAAAAATAATAGTTTCGACTGATTATAAAGTATGGTCATTGCACATAAAAAATTAAATACAAATAATAAATGGTAATTGCCGTTAACAATTTAAGGAAACACGGTTATCGCCCGTGATATCAGTGTGGAAATTTACGTCTGATATAAAATGCATAATAATGCCAAACAATACGTGGGACAATGGTGAATGAATGTTTATTTTGCCAGAAAATGTCTCAGATGGTGTCTCTGATATAAATAACATGTTGTGCCTAATGAGTGGTCATGTACCTTTAACGCACGGGTAAATGTCTTATAATTTATGTTTTCTGTTTTCTTGCACGGATCTGCTTAATAGTTCATACACGCATTGCTTTAATGACCAACAACAGACATTGCAGATAGCATACCAACATAATCAACAGAATAACCAACAACAGACATTGCATATAGTTTGCCAACATAATCAACAGAATAACCAACAACAGACGTTGCAGATAGTATACTAACATAATCAACAGAATAACCAACAACATACATTGCAGATAGTATACCACCGTAATCAACAGAATAACCAATAACAGACATTGCATATATTATACCAACATAATCAACAGAATAACCAACAACTTTAAACGCTGGTGGTCCATTAGACACACTGCGTTCAAAGGCGACAATTTTCCGACAAACGCGTGTTTGTGAAAATTATTATTTGCACGTTGTAATCACACACTAGTCATTGATATATCTCAACTACTTTTGGGAATTGTGTCTTCGGATGTACCTTGTGAGACATAGTTGCTTGAAATTAGAACCGAGAATTAGTCGAGTTCACAATTCTAACTATCCGGGGATGCCCGCGCAACGCCCAACACCGCGAGAACACTTACCCGGCCGGGAAGAAAGCCATGCTTGATAAGTATATGCACAAGTGTTTCATACATACGTGTTTCGCCTCGTATATGTGGCTGTGACTGGAGAAATATGGCATATGACAAACTGGTCAGTCTAGCTCCAGGTATGCTAGCATGATATGGTAGACACCTGGTTCGACGCAGCACTTAATGGCGAACACCGACAGAATGGTGAACAGTGCAGACCGCTAATCAGACTGCGCAAATGTGCAGGCTAATCTGGGTCTACACTGAACCCCAGTTTCTGCAGTCACAACCACATAATAATGAGACTAATGAATTTGTGATTATAAATATGTTAACTTGACACTGTAGTTTTAAGTATTGCACGCGACACACTATATTTTACTGGATTTCCATAACAGAAGTTATGACTTGATTCGGCCTATAGAACCAGACCTAGAAGTCGTGCACAGATGACTGTTGCATGTGTGCATTTCCCGCTCTTTCTCCATAGCTAGTAATGACGATGCCACCAGGTAGTCTTGTGTCCTGTTCACCTGACCGAACCATGGACCTGGTGTTGGCGACCGATTCTTCGCATCGGTCCATGAAGCGTTACCAAAACTAGGTCTAACATACGCCGGGTAATAATCCGGGTTGTATGATTCGGTTCTTCTGAGTTCAACCACCGTTCTGTGAGGAGCAGCCCTTTCATTTGCAAAACTAGCTGGCATTACGGATGAGTCCGACCATCGACGATTGAGAACTGATGGGTGATATCTGTATTGTGGCTTATAGTTTGGAGCAGGGTTTATAGTCTGACCGCCAATGCTGATGTCTGGCATACCATCTGTGTATGTACTGGCATTGCCGACGGGTTTAGGCTTCACACTGATTACCTTTGTGCGACCGTACGGAAACTGCGAGGTACCGATGTACATGGTTTCTTTTGGCGGCTTGTTCTGTGCCTTCGGTGACTGGGGTCGGTAATAAAATCGTTTCACTCCAGCTTAATCTTTGATCCACATACCTTCTAATCTTTTGTTTTTATCTACAGGTCGGATTTTTTTAATTTCCTATATGTTCTCGACTTTTGTTGCTGCTTTACCTCCCGTGTCAACTTTTAGCAGATCGTTACTTTCGAAATTTCCGTTTTTCGCCTTTTTCTTCTTTGAAACCCCTGTTCCCATTTTAATCGTGACCACTGAATTTCTGAGGAACGTCTCGGAATGGCGCCAAACGTCGTTGTGTTGTCATGGTCGCGTAACGTCTCGTTACCCGGATATGACGTTATCGTCTGTGTCGTTGTGGAAACAGGAAGTCGTTGTCTGGTAACTTATCAAGATGGATGCGTACATTCATCGAAATTGAAAGGAGTGAATTTCGAAGAAATGGGCGTTGTAGATAGTAAAGATACTGTACAACAGGTGCCCACTGTACACACAACTTTGACAAACGTAAATTCAGAAGGCAAATACAGACGTGTCGTTGAAAACGTTTTAAATGGTCGGACATCAGACCTAGATGAATCATCAACTGAAGAATATGACGAAGAACTTGAAGAATGTATTTCCGAAATAGAACCTAAGCAGGTAAATGAGCAGCTGCATGAAAGAGGTAAGGATGAAATAATTGGGCAAACCAACATAGTCATAACAGAAGCAGAGAAGATGCTGAAAATATATAACGAAGAAAGAAAGAAGGCGGAACGTTCGATTGAAGACCGTTGCAGAGAGCATGACACTAATATAATGCAGAAGCGGGAGGAAAGAAATAGGGAGCCAGACATTGGTAAAATAATTAAGCAGCCACAGTACAAGACATACGATTATCACGGGGTGTCAAGATATACTCCCATACCTGAAACAAAAGACACCGTAAATATTGTATGCGATACAAGTGTTGATGTCCGCGCTGTGAATTCGCACGAAGTTGCAACCACAGTGGATAACAAACCGTATGTTGTCAATGCCATATCGAGTGTAACTGATATGTCATCCAAATATATCCGCAGTGAATTTGCCAAAGCGCAACATAACGTACAACCAACGTCATTCCCCCATACTAATGACAATTTTCGATAAAGGGGAACTTTTCTAAGCAATACATTTTCTCAATATTGTCCGACTTTGTTGGAGCAACGAAAACACGAAACAAGTAACTTTCCATCAAATCCTATGAGCTATGGTAGTTTAGGCTTGGATAAAGGACCACTTCTAACACAACACGGGGAGCAACACCTGATAAATTCAGATACACAAGTGAACCCACTCTGGCGATATGAATATGATGCAAAGCAGCAGAACATTTTACACGAACTCTGCGACATTGGTATTATTGAGAAGACGCCCGTTTTCGACCGGTACACATTGTCCACCGGATCTCCACTGCGCAGACCACCTCCGCGAACGAACCAATTACCGCCCATTAAGAATGATGTACATTCGCAGTTTAATGAGTTTCAGTTTGCACCATTGCCGCCGCTACCGAAGAAGTTAAATTTCAGAAATCACCAGTACCAGTAATTTTTCTGGATGAAAAACTTTGGAATATCGTGGTGCCGCCTATCGATATGCTCCATGAGCAAAGTACAGGAGTGAACACGACGACAGATAACGTTGGTGCAGACACTTCAGATGAATTGTTTGTTAAGTTCGACAACACAGAAAACATCGGTGATACGGTAAAACGGAAGCTTAAAATAATAGATATGGATATATTGTGACATACATATGCAGACATGTTTTTCGTTTTTGTGTATTCATCTTCAGTGACATGTTCTTGTTGCTTTCTGTCGGTTCCGTGTACGGAGAGTTCTTACGTGTCCAAACGACGTCTGTGCGTCCATCCATCTGAATATGCGTATAACGTTTTAGTTCTAGATGTCATGTATCTCTACAACCATAATATGCCGGGGAATATAGCATTTGACCCGAAAGTCTCTGTAACGCAACTGCCATTATTGCCAATAATTCGATAAAAATATGCTGATCAGCAGAAAAAACATCGCCAACAATCGGAGGGTAGGAAAGCTGTCATTTTGGGGGAAAAGGTGGTCATTTGGTGCAAAAATCGCGAAATATTGAAAAAAAAATATGGAGATAAAACGTGTGTTGATATTATCAAACGAACTTCATAAAACATTTATATATATATAGTGTTTATAGAAAAAGAAATATTTGAGCATATTGTGTGTCAATTTTGGGGTAAAACTATGAAATTAGTGCATAAATGGTAGTAATTTTTAAAAAATTATTGCGGTCAACTGTTTCGAGATTTAATATTTAATCTAATTTAACAACACGTTGATAAATAGCTATTATTGACATGAAACAAAATCGAACACATCTGGTAACGAGAAAGTGGTATTTAAAGTTGGTAAATAAGTACTTAATTTAAAAAAAATGCTGAAAACTGGAAACACGAAGTTTTATTAGATATAGACGCAAATATAAATAGAGGATATACCATCATACATTTTGAATAGCGGGAAATAATACACGAGTGTGCATCGGCTTCCACGTAAGCAACGAGTCAGCGTAGCGAACGAGTTGCTTGCACGGACGTCGACGGACACGAGTGTATTATTTCCGCTATTCAAACATGTGTGATGGAGTATCCTATTTATTACACGTCCACGGCGGATACATATGCACATTTAGTCAATTTTTGAGATTATAATCAATGAATTGTGATGTGCGCATGAATAGTTATACAATGACGTGTTTCCCGCGTTTTGACGTTACGTTGTGTGACGTCAAATGTGACGTCATGTAAACTTATTGAAATCCAAATTACGCAGCTGTTTCTATAAGCCAGATCTATTTGAGTGCATGTTTGGAATGTGTTGAATCACATTATCATTCTAGATTAGTCGAGATCCTTTCAAAATGTTCAAATAACTTTATTTTGACGGTAATACAAATTAAACATGTTGCATGGTAGCTCGTGGTTTCCAAGAAAACAGGCGCGTAATTACGGGTGTTCTCTTCACTGTGTATTATTTGTAAGGAGTTGATTACGGGTTTTCTCTCATAGCGAAACCCGTGCAAATAATTTGCAGGAGTGTAATAAGTGCTTATATGTACATATATAACTACATAAACATGTGTGTAAGCCCCCACGACTGAGTATTAAAACAGCATATAGCGTATACCGCCGCCCATACGTCCCGTCAAAGTGAGTAAGTACCTCACAAATAAAATAACGCTCAGCTAAATGTCTGGTAACTTTTTTTTCCTTACACTGATATGCTTGACATTTCATACACACGTTGCTCTCGTTGTACAATACCACCAAATGACACATTCACGATCGTCCCGTCCCCACTAAGCCCAGGGTCAATGTCACATATTTGGTGAGTTCGACACCTTGACGATTGCGTCAATGCCTTATATGTTTTGTTTGCATGCACAAATCTGCTTAATATGTCCAACACGTGTCGTTCCAATGGTTCTCTACCGCCCTGCAGCAAACCACGATCGCAACGCCCGCGTTAAACAAAATACCAAGGTCAGATACCTGGTGCGTCCAAAACCTTAACGCTCGGATAAATAACTTATATGTTCGGTTTCCTCGCACGGATCTCAATGATATTTCAAACATACATTGCCTCAATGCCCTCTATCACGCACTGACAAATTCACAATCGTCCCGCCCAGGATGAAGGTCACATACTTGAATAGTTCGAAACCTTGACGCTTGGGTCAATGCCTTATATGTTTTGTTTGTAAGCACCAATTTACTTAATATGTCACACACGTGTCGTTCCAATGGTTCTCTACCGCGCTGCAGCAAACCACGATCGCACCGCTCCCGTTAAACAGAAGGTCAAGGTCATATACTTGGCCTGTCCCAAACCTTACCGCTCGGGTAAATAATTTATATATTTTCGGTATTTCCGCACGGAACTGCTTGATATTTCTATACACATATTTTCCTATTGTCCTCTACCACCCACTGACAGATTCACAATCGCCACCACCGGGAAACCCCTGACCAGGGTCATATACTTGGTGCGTGCGAAACGTTGACGATTGGGTCAATGCTTCTATGTTGTATTTCCTTGCACGAATCTACTCGATATTTCACCAACGTATTGTTTCAATCAATTCATCCACTACTGCAGTGTAACACATTCACGATTGTCCCGCCCCCGATAACACAACTGTCAAGGTCATTTACCTAGTTCGTTCAAAACCTTCACTGTCTTACAATTTTCGTTTCCCTGAACGGATCTGTTTGTTGCTCCAATGGTCGTCTGTCGTCCTGTGACGAGTCCAAGATCCGTTTTCCGTCAAGATGAAGGTCACATACTTAATGTGTTTAAAATCCTAACGCTCTTTTCTGTTTCCTGTCATCGAATCGTTTGATATTTCAAACATACAATCATCTGAAGAGCAAGATCAAAATCAAACGCTAGAATTTATTATCAGCCAAGGATGATAGTATATTCGTGCATTTGTGTCCTTAACTGCAAACATCAGTCGTATGATATGGGAGGTATGGGAGGTTATAAGTCTGTATCAAGTGCATGCGTGCGTACGTGTGTGCGTGCCTGCGTGCGTGCGTGTAATTGTGTGTGTGCGTATGCGGCCTTCTAGACTCTGAAACATGGCATATGTGCGCAAATATGTGCGGGTTTTGTCAAATTCTGCCTATCATTTCATGAGAAAAAGTCGTTTGACGATTTTGACATTTTTACAGCGGCCATCTTGGATTATGCGATGACTCCAAATTGATAAATTGTAAAAAGATTTCATGCAAATATCATCACTGTGATTTGTAAACGCATAAACGCGATCGCATTCACTGGTTATGAATGAAAAAATGAACAGCGGCCTGTCGACAACCGTCCATGTGGAGAGAACCTGTTTTCAGCGACTTATGGTTTCAATTCGCATGTTTATGCCCCAAAATTATAACTTTCCTAACATCCGACACATACGAAATTATGTTCATTTGGCGCATTTGAAAATAGATTGTCATTTGTTTTGTTAGTATATCTTTGGTCAGTTGGTATTTAAAACCTTATTCCAGTTTTTAGCGATTTCTGTATTAAATTTGTACTTTTATCCCAAAAAATGTCATCCGGGTGATCCGGATTATTTCTTTATTTGAAAGGACATATTTAGCAATATATTATCAAAAGTTTTATTTGATATCATTCAACAGTGTTTTTGCAATATTTTTTACAAAAAATGACAACTTTCCTATCCTCCGATTGGTTGCGATTTTTTTCTGCTGATCATTTGTTCTGTTAATTGTGTGCTGACTCTCTTGGAGAACTAACACCGCGCTATACTTGGGTGTACTTCAGTGCTTTGCTGAAGACTGATATATATTGCTGTACTCTGGTTTGGTGTGGTCTTCATAGCACATTCTGGTGGAGGGGGGGGGGGGGGGGGCATTGTCGTGCTCAGGATTCATGCAACTGCTAACATCTTCTACAGCGTAACCTCGATAAAGGGGACAAACTGACAGGTCCACAGGGATTCAGGTATAACAACAGTGCAATCACACACACATTCTACATACCAGAAACGTACTATACAGCACCATGTGAGTGGAATACTAGTAATGTATTTTCTTTCTCTGTACATTTGTCATTTATGTCATATGTTAGTCTTTTTGTGATATCAACCCAATAGCCCTTTTTGTCTCCCATCCACTTTAGTGGAAAGTGAAACAAGAAATGGCATCGTTAAACGAAGCTTATCCCCTCGCTGGCAGCCGTGATAATAATAATAAAAAATCCCAAGTTCTCAGTCACCTTGACCTTGGGCGGTCGAACGTGGGTCGCACTGGCAACCTTGATAATAAAAAACTTGAGCATTTTTTCCTTACATATTTGCCTTACAAACAAGGTGAACACAAGTCCTCAGTGACCTTGATCATGTGCAGTCGGACGTGGGTCATATGCAAAACAAAGCACCATACATAGACACACATTGTGGCGAAATATTATCACAATCGGTGAAGCGATTCATAAGTTATTAGGGAAAATATACCATTTTGCCTTACAAATTTGCCTTACAAACAAGGTGTACACATGTCCTAAGTGACATTGACCTTGGGTTAATAATGCGGTCACGATTCCGATTGGCCTTCGTACGAACTTTGCATATCTTCTGATAACATATTAATCGGAGGTTTACCAAACTTAACCAGTAGCTTTCTCACATTGATCGCTACCCACCCTATTTCATTCAGGTAACCTTGACCTACGTGCTTGGAAATATTCTAGTATGTTACATCCTGTACAACGTGGACGCGAGGTTTCACATGTCCCCTGAAATGTTGGTGGGAACTTTATCAAACATCACCAGTCGCTTCACAATATTAACGACTAACTACCATGCGTCATTCTGGTGACCGTGACATTTACTTGCAAATGTAAGTGACGTCAGTCAAGTCTCGACGTACAAATTTTCCAAACCTGTGTCTTCTAATATCATGAATATGTTAGTTGGGTCCTTACAGTGGGGTCAGCGTGTAAGTGCACACACGAACGAACACAACAGGTTGGTTCCAACCTGTCGTGTTCGTTCGTGTGTGCACTTACACGCTGACACCACTGTACTAAACGTCCCTATATGAGACACGGCACGTGCTTTAGTATGTCCGACATCTGCGTAATTACAAAATTTACATTATTTTTAATAAATAAAGTAAAAAAATGACAAAATTATCAGAGTGCATGTACTATGAAGATTTTATCAACTTTTGACGCCACTTACCGAAAATATTGTAAATGTATTTCATGAAATTACGCATTTTTCCGAAGGACATCTGCCTAATTTCACTTCGGACATCTGCCTAATTTCATTAAATACGTTTACAAAATTTACAATATTTTTCATAAATAAAGTCAAAAGTTGACAAAACTTTCAGAGTACACGCGGACTATAATTCTGCGTGTACTATGAAATTTTGACGGCCATGTACGGAAATTATTGTAAATTTTGTAAATGTAAATGTATTTCATGAAATTACACAGGTGTCCGAAGGTTCAAAATCACATGGCGTGTCTCAATAACTATTATTATAATCTCCCCTGCGTCATCATGGTACTATTGGCCTGTATTTGTGCACACTCCCCGGCGATTGCCTTGTATACATGATCAAATTCCAACAGTATAGTGCCACCAAATTCGGGCATGGCGCCAACTAACACACATCTTCTGGCTGCTGTAACGCTGGGCGACTTAATAAGTTACAGCCAGAAGATTTGGGTTAGGCGCCTGTTAAGTTAATGGTGTATAACGGCCTGATCACTGGGTTTAGTACTAAATCCCATGTATTACATGTACATGTACATGTTCAAGTACATGTACAAATGGGGGGAAGATCCCAAAATCAGAACGGAATATTTACCATAAACCAGATGGCCGCGGCCCGCATGTCGAGCGCATTTGATGGTATTTTTAAAAACGCATATTTCGGACGGACGGGCGGGCGGGCGGGCGGGGCGGGCGGGCGGGCGGGCGCACGGACACCCGGACGTCATTGTGATCACTATGTCTCGCTTTCTGCAAGCGGGCTCGACAAAAACGATATATTCAGCCCTGAAATCAGAATAATCCTGATCTGATGCCAGTTCCTCGAATCACCAGAATCACTTGGCCGCTCCCAAAAGCAGTAGGATAAGTAATAATCTTACTACTTGTATAATGGGCAATAACCCAATTCAACTCCCAGGTAACAAAATATCCAAAGATAACACGAGTTGTCAGAAGACAACGAAGCTCGCCTGTTGGCAGCCTTCACTCAAATTTGGCACAGTTGATTAAAAAACATGAATATTATATAACTTGACCTTGGGCTAAGGGTGTGCGGTGGACCTTGACATTGAGGTCAATGGTGGAAGGTTGGTGGTGGATTTGCTATAGCATGATATAGCATATTAAGATGAATGCATGTATGAAATATCAATGCGCTCCCTGAAAACAGAAGTAAAACCAAATTTAACCCAACGTTAAGTTTATGAACGCACTAAGTTGGTTATTTTCTACAGCATTATAGCGATTCACATGAGGAATGCATGTATGAATTGGCTAAGTTTGTGACCTTGACCTTGGGAAGGGGGGGGGGGGGGGGGGGGGCGGGTAAGGGGGGGGGGGGGGGGGGGTGGCTGGGTCATGGATTTGCTGTAGCACAATAGAGGATCATCAAATGAATGCATGTATGAAATATCAAGGCGTTCCTTGTAAAGAAACAGAAGTTATTAAAAGACATTTACTCCAACGTTAAGTTTATGATGTTGATCTTGGGGAAAGGGGTGGGTCATGGATTTGCTGTATCATAATAGAGGATCATCAGATGAATGCATGTATGAAATATCAAAGCGTCCCCGCGAAAGAAACAGAAGTTACCGTACACAACATTTACACCAACGTAAAGTTTATGAACATGCTAAGTTTGTGACCTTGACCTTGGGGTAAGGGTCCGGTGGTGGGTTGTGGATTTGCTACAGCATGATAGAGGGTCATCTGAGGAATGCATGTATGAAATATCAAGGCGTTCCATCAAAGGAAACAGATGTTATGGGACAATTACCCCAACGTTAAGTTTATGAATGTGCTAAGTTTGTGACCTTGACCCTGGGGTAAGGGGTGGGCGTTGAGTCATGGATTTGCTATGGCACGATAGAGTATCATCAGATGAATGCATGTATGAAATATCAAGGCATTTCATGAAAGGAAACAGATGTTATAAGACATTTACCACAACGTTAAGTTTATGAATGTGCTAAGTTTGTGACCGTGTGGGCCGTCCCTTGGGCTCGCCCCTTGACAGTCGTTCCGACACAACCATTAGTAAGTGACATGGGTGCTCCGGGAAAGGGGGCTGGTAGTATATAGAGTGGAAATTTAAGGCATGCTAATGTTATGTCGCCTGATTTCTGGCGTAGTTAATCGGCATTCCTATCCGACCGCCGTTGTCATGCTGTCGTTCAACGGCGTTCCTATCCGACCGCTTGCAGTAGTTTTGCAGTAGTGGTCCAGAACCCCGACATTCGGTTGATTCCTGGCTGTTACACGGCGTTCCTATCCGACCGCTTGCAGTAGTTTGCAGTAGTGGTCCAGAACCCCCATTGTAGATACTACTCTCTATATATGGTTTTATTACGGTATATATAATATAAACAAACACCATCACAACTATGCAAGTATTTATTGTCATAAAATCGATGATGCAAGCATCTGGAGTAAATATAATACATCTATCAACATGTCCATGCCTATTGCATCTCTGTATTATCAATAATTCCCATGTGGAGTTAGGGAGTTTATATAGAGGATCTTAAGTGAGTGATGACCTATGTATTAAGCATGTTTACTGATTTTTGGCTGTGACTGGAGAAATGGTGACCAGCGTAGGTGACCTGATCAAATAGCACACTCTTGTAGCATGGTACAACGACCTGTTTTGCTTGTTAGAAGCATGACATGTGTTTCGTAGATGGAATTGCGAACAGTACAGATCCTGATCAAACTGCGCTGATGCGCATGTTGATCTGGATCTATTGATCGCAAAACCCATAAGCCCCATTTTTCCAGTCACAGCCACATTTAATAAGAAGGGAGGCTATGTAGAGTTTCTTCTTATGATAAAATTATTTAACAGGTTTCAGAAATACACTATTACATCCTCATTAAATAAGTACAGTATCACACATGCTAGCTATATAGAGAATAGTAGGTTAGTGCCGTGAATGGGAAAACATATCTGGCAAGGCTCAGGAAACGGGATGGGCGAGGCTCTGCCGAGCACATCCCGTTTCCGTGCCGCGCCAGATATCTTTTTCCATTCACTGCACTAACCTACTATTCTATTTATCCCGTCAACACTTACAAATGGCTGTAAGATGCAAAAATAGTATTGACTGGATATCAAAAATGTTTCACGGCACCGTGTTTCACGGCACATACGCACTGTGTTGACGGGATAAATACTGATCACCTAATGTGGTTTTCTTAACATTTTGATATCCATATGTATTACACAAATGTACACTAATTTTAATTCACTATATTATTACAGTGCAACTGCCCATTTTGTGCAATAAAATATGTTCCTAAGCATAGGTATGTGGTGGGTCGTAGAGACATCCCCCACAAACCGTACAGTTGTGTACATGTACATGTATATGAATTATTGTTTTACGATACATGTAATATAATTAACACAACATATCCAAAAATATGTACACCAAGAAAAATACAATATGGTGTGTGATTAGAAATGAATAGAAGAGTGTGTAAGGGTGGTGGCTGGTTAATAACATTAATATATTGTATTTCCGTAATATACATTTGTATTTTATAGTAGCTTTGTTTATTAGTTTGTTATTAAAGGGTATTGTGCATTCAGGAATATAGTTATATGTAATTATTGATCAATATTACATCAAATTGTCTTGCACAATTTGGCTATTGATTTTATAATTATGTTGCTGTCAGTCTTGACTTTAGTGCAGTAAAATATAGATTCTGTTTTATTGTTTAATATTATCGAAACAAAATACTGTTTTTGCATTGTTTAGATGGCCGTAACATTTGGGCAGGTTTCGTGAAACGGTCAGTAAGCAACATGGCCTTTAACTGATACATTCCGCCAATTCTAACGTCATCGATTCCCCGGTAATAGTTCTACTGCCTGTTCCACGAAACCTGCCCAAATTTTGCTATAGGAATGAATGGCCTTTTTGTGGAATTTATCGTCCAGTATTCCCGCGACTTTTCCAAGTTTATATCCCCGATAAATTCAACAAAAACGCCATTCATTCCTTATAATTCCAGCATTTGAAATAAATTCATCAAGAAAATGTGTTTATTTTCCGTTTTCTTAAGAATTATTTTAACTGCGCCTCACGGTTACGGAAAGTAGTTCGGCATGGGAGTTTACTGGATATAAATTTTGGACAGAGACTTTCCACGGACCAATCAAATGTTAGGGAATTGTGTAAATATTTTTGTGCTGGAATTATAGCCATATAAACAATGCAAAAGCACTATTTTCTTTCTATATTAATTCAAAGCAAAATTTAAAAATGAGCCTTCTTTTCCTTTCATGAAATTTTGTCACATATTGATTTTAGTGCGAAAAAACAATTTCCCCATGTTAAATCACCATATACATCTTCACTGGTGATTTAACATGGGGATTTTTTTTAAATTTCTGAAATACTGACGATGTTCATAATTTAACTTCAGTTTTCTTAGTTGGATCATTTCCAAGCTATCTAGCCAGGTTTCGGAGTCAATTTCCAAAATATTTAGTTTTTTGACACATTTCCCCAGCTTCTCCACTTCCTTTTACCCCATGTTAAATTCCCTTAGACAAATCAATTTTTCTTAATAAAATCAATATTTGATCAAATTTCACGAAATAAAAAAAAGAAGGCTCTTTCTTAAATGTACATGCCCACTCAGTAGGCACAAAAGTTTTTTTTATATCCGAGACATCATCTGTATGTGAAAACTTTACCACAAATTTCAAAGTCATTTGACCTTGACCTAATAAGCATTCAAAGTTTCAAGTTAATGTGACTTAGGACTGCAGAGATGCGGGCTCGACAAAATCTCCTTTACTTGGTGAGTCACATTTATTCAGTAGTTAATGATATCTGTAATTGGTTTGCTTTCCAGTATTATTACTTTGTGCGTACAAGTCAACAGCAACAGGGTGCAATTCTGAATTCAAACAACTATTTAAATGACAATTTTGACAACAACAGGATTACTAAAGTAAAAATATGAAAACGTTTTTGTCAGCATAACATATTGATAAAATTATACATGAAGATGGACATAGTTATGCAGAATAAGTAACACTATAGTCTGTTTCACGAAAGCTTCCCAAATTTTATGGCTATATAGACAATTCAAAAACATTAAAGGAAAATTTAAGAATGAGCCTTCTTTTTATTTCGTGAAATTTGGTTTTATTGCGAAAACAAAATTTCCCCATGTTAAATCCCCATAGACATCTTCACGGAGTGAAGATGTCTATGGGGATTTAACATGGGGAAATTTTTTAGAATTTTAGAAATACTGGACCGATTTTTAAAATTTAACTTTTGTTCTCTTAGTTAGATCATATGCAAGCTATCTAGTCAGGTTTATGAGTCAATTTCCAATTTTTTTCGTTTTTTGACTCCTCCCACACTTCCTTACCACTTTTTCCCCCATGTTAAATTCCCATAGACAAATCAATTTTTCGTAATAAAATCAATATTTTACCGAATTTCACGAAATAAAAAGAAGGCTCATTCTTAAATTTTCCTTTAATTTAATATTATCGAAAAAAATATTGTTTTTGAATTGCTTATATGGCCGTAAAAGTTGGGCACGTTCGTGAAACAGACTATAATGTAAAAGCTGATAATTAACTCTTTGCATGCTAGTGGTGAAAATATCCGCAAACAAATTAGGAGTATATTTTTTTATCTCTGTAAATATGTCTTGGAATTTCATTAGAATTGAGGACTCAGTTCTAATGAAATTCCAAGACATATTCATGATATTTACAAGGAGAAATAAAAGAAAATATGAAGCTTTTTGTCCGCTATTCTTGAACTATTTATAGCCCACAAGTTTCCCAGCATGAAAAGAGTTAAACTACACTGTATGGTCTCTACTGCTATACATGTGGCTGGCACATAGATGACATTAGAAGCCATTCATTCATCACATGCTTATGGGTGTGCAGTTTTGTGTAGTTAAAATATTGTACATTTTGTAAATATTCTTCATGTTCTTAGGTACAAAATAGCATGGCCTGCCTCATATGACCTTAGTTGTAGCTGGGACGTTAAACACATTCACTTTCGTTAATAATAATGCGGTGATGAAAACAAAAATCATGATCCAAAACCTAAAACGCCGACATTTATTGAATGAGGGCTGCTCAGAAAGTGTCTGACCACTTCTATGGTTAATACCGGTAGTATTATTTACAAGTTGGACCAATTTACGGGACCTACACTCATGCCAAATTGCAGGTTTCTACATTTAAACGTTTGTGCGATATATAATTTAGAGTATCATAGAGGTCAAAATTGCATGTCCGCCAGTATTCAGCGAATAGAAAAATGACAAGTTGACAATACCGACCCCACATAAAATAGAAATTGGGAATGGACATTGGAAATCTATCACATAAAGCATGTCAGACATGCGACTTTGTATATTTTAGTACATCTACAACTGTTTTTGTGCTTAAACTGTTGACATGATTTTTTACTTTGTTGACTTTTCTTGACTAAAGTACCTGTAGCCTATTTCACCAACCTATCAACACTTGATCAATCAGGACCAGTAGCCTATTTCATCAACATTGCAAAGTATACTTTAGTAGCAAAGTATACTTTGAGGGAGAAATTTTCAATTTTTTGAAACATTTATTAATTTTTATTATGCTGAATTTATTACATTATCACAGCCATTTAATGGCTGTGATAATGTAATAAATTCAGTATAATAATTCTGCATACTTTTAATCATGAAATATATGCATTTGTTAGTTCTATATGAAATAATGCATTTGAGGAAAAATAAATGATTACTCCCTCAAAGTATACTTTGCTAGTAAAGTATACTTTGCAATGTTGATGAAATAGGCCCCAGATTCCGGATTTTTTTGAGAGCATGCTATTTTATTTAAGCGGGGCTCCGTAAAATTTAATATCGTATGCTTGACATAACAACGTTTCGGTGACCATGTAAAGGCAAAGAAAGGTGAAGGTCATGCAAGTGTTCATGTGAGTGCATCTAATGTGCCTCATGTATGAAGTGTGCGAATGTCGAAGCACTACAAATATTGCAGCAGCAATTAATGCTTGACGGAGAAACTCTTACATTGGACGTAAATGACAACGGACGGACGGACGTACGGACGTACGGACGTGTGAATATCAAGAGCAAAGCAATATTCTCTCTATCACATTGTGTGGGGACATACTAATCAATACAGTTACCCCTACATATTCACTATTGGCTTTTCTCTGCTAATGTTTGGGCTATTCCATTAATGACTAAATGCGGATTTCATTTTAGAATGAGCAATAATTACAAATGCTGCAGATCCTGATGGGACAGCTCGTTAGGAGCCGGCTCATCTGGAATATACAGTGTCTGCAAATGTTGGCGTTATGGTCTGCAGGGTTGAACCGGTTACGACAAGCTCAGTATCCTACTGCATATTATCATAGACAGGGCTCTAGATAAGGAATTAGTAATTGAGTATTTTCACTCGATCATTTCTGAAGCAATTGGGTATTTCAAAATTTTAATTGGGTAAAGCAAAATCACACTACTGTTTACACATCAAAAGACAGCAATTATTAAATAGTTTGCTTCGAAATGAAAACATGTCTTGGCATTTCATTAGAATTGTCTCCTTAGACATTTCTAATGAAATACCAAGATGGATTTTCATGGAAAATAAGAAAAATATGCTATTATTGTGGTCTGTTTATTGTTTTCTGCAGCATGATAAAGGTACCACAAATTTGTTATTGCTTTTTGATACGCGCTACTTCTGATTTCAATTGTTTTTCTTTGGCAATTTTAATTGGGTATTTAAGCAAATACGCAGCTTATCTGGAGCACTGAATAGACGTTATTTTTTGCTGCAGCCGGTGTCCATTTGGCTTTCAATTACGTCAGGAAATCTTCCAATGTAACAGTCTGTCCATCTGCAACAACAACAGCACTCACTCCATTAGACCACGACACACAACAATTGTTGTCTGCTGTTGCTTTTATATCTTGCCTTATTTCTCTCATTAAAACATGGTTTGACAGCACTTTATAATCATTGCCTTGGAAATGATTCTAACGTGCTGTCCAAGCATGTTGTAAATTATTCTAAACTGCTGTCAAAGCATGTTTTTGATGATACAAATGGAAAATAGAAAATAAACAGCAGCAGACAAAAAATTAAGATAGTGGTGTAAGGGTAAACTATAAAAATAAATACATGTTTTCATCATGGCCCTGTGTAAAGTGGTTTATTTGGTTTATAATTCCAGCACAACAATATTTACACAATTTCCTAACATTTGATTGGCCCGTAGCAAGTCTCTGTCCAAAATTTATATCCCAGTAAACTCCCATGCCGAACTACTTTCCGTAACCGTGAGGCGCAGTTAAAATAATTCTTAAGAAAACAGAAAATAAACACATTTTCTTGATGAATTTATTTCAAATGCTGGAATTATAAGGAATTAATGGCCTTTTTGTGGAATTTATCGGGGATATAAACTTGGAAAAGTTGCGGGAATACTGGACGAGGCCTTCCGGCCTTCGTCCAGTATTCCCGCGACTTTTCCAAGTTTATACCCCGATAAATTCCACAAAAAGGCCATTCATTCCTATAATATACGACTACACTAGGAGCACTGGGTTGTTTCTATGTTCACCCATATACATGTAGTCGAAAACCTGTGCTAAAGACCACCTCCGAATAGCGTTCACCTGGCTGTGAAGACCACAATTGTTTGTCCCAATGGCACAATTATTATATAAATGAACCTGCGAATAAAGACCACCTGTGAACAGGCCAGATTTTTCACTTCCCATGGCTGGACTTTAATCACAGGTTTGACTGTGGGTACATAAATACATATCGGATTTATTATCTTGTTGTGTTCAACAAGATAGAGAATCTGATACTTATGTATGGATATCGGGAAAAATTGAAACAACCCAGAAGTCTTAGTATCATTTTTTATATTATTTATTTTCCAAAAATATCCTGATATGCCCCTTTAACTAACTGATGCAGTCTGTTAGTTTGTTTGTTTATTGGTGTTTAACGGCCTATCAACATCTAAGGTCATTTAAGGGCGGGCCAACGGGTTCGATCCTGCATTTAACCTGCTACACTGGGGGGAAATCCCAAAATCAGAACGGAATATTTACATAGAAACATTCCGTTAGTGTATACCACTATCATATGTATAACCACATACACAACATATACATACAGAGCTGCAGTTAAGATGCGTAATTTTATCAAGTTTGGGGGGAATTTTGTTATTTCTTCAATAAAAATAGCAAGTTGGGTGTGCTTTAGAATCGTCTCATTGAGAGGATTCTAAAGAACTCCCAACTTACCATTTTTTGGTGAAGAACTAAGGAAAATATCTCAATATTTGGTCAAATTACGCATCTTAACTGGAGCTCACATAATGTACATACAACACGATCAATTGCAAATTGTGTCATTAACGATACGCGTTCCATTGTAATTATCAGGGGCCGGTTTCTCAAAACCTCTGTTAGCTTAACGGACTGTTAAATCCTTAACATTGTTAAGGATTTAACAGTCTGTTAAGCTAACAGAGGTGTTGAGCAACTGGGTCCAGACTGTCAGTACTAGTACATAATTCCAGCACAAAAATATTTACACAATTCCCTAACATTTGATTGGTCCGTAGCAAGTCTCTGTCCAAAATTTATATCCCAGTAATCTCCCATGCCGAACTACTTTCTGTAACCGTAAGGCGCAGTTAAAATAATTCTTAAAAAAACAACAAAAAAAAACACATTTTCTTGATGAATTTATTTCAAATGCTGGAATTATAAGGAATGAATGGCCTTTTTGTGGAATTTATCGGGGTATAATGGCAAAGTCACGGGAATACTGGACGAAGGCCTTCCTTCCTATAATACATAACATTCATCAGACGTGTTAACATTCATCAGACGTGTTAACATTCATTCATCAGACGTGTTAACATTCATCAGACGTGTTAACATTCATCAGACGTGTTAACATTCATCAGACGTGTTCATCAGACGTGTTAACATTCATCAGACGTGTTAACATTCATCAGACGTGTGCTAAGACTTATGAATTAGCGGGCCGCTTCACTAAACTTCGTATGACTAAAATGTTCGTAAGTGCAAATTTAGGATCGCCTGGAAAGTTCAATTGATGTATTTACATTTATTGAGCTCAATAAATGTAAATCCAGTAATTGTTTACAAGAAAACATTGTTAATGTGAAATCATAATTTTGAAATGTGCCCCAGGGCATTATTAACACTCCATAATATCATTGTCCCCATTGTGTGGATCTTTGGTCAGCATCAGATAGTGTCAACTTTTCCAAGACCATTCTCAGCGCTCCAGATAAGCTGCGTATTTGTGTAAATACCAATTAAAATTGCCAGAAACCCAATTGAAATCAGAAGTAGCGAGTATCAAAAAGCAATACAAATTCGTGGTACCTTTATTATGCTACAGAAAACAATAAACAGACCACAAATATAGCATATATTTCTTATTTTCCATGAAAACACATCTTGGTATTTCATTAGAATTGTCTCCAAGGAGACAATTCTAATGATTGCCAAGACATGTTTTCATTTCGAAGCAAATTATTCAATAATTGCTGTCTGTTGATGTGTAAACAGTAGTGTGATTTTATTTTACCCAATTAAAATATTGAAATACCGAATTGCTTCAGATATGATGGAGTGAAAATACTCAATTACTAATTCCTTATCTGGAGCCCTGAGTCTTATAAATAGGTTACTAAGATCGGCAAGTAACGAGATGGGAGATGTTTATTCAAAATACAACACTTTAAGCCATATGGCCCATGAAGCAATACGAAAATGGCATGCTATAAATCAAAACATATCATAGTGACAAAGACAACAGCAGGACTGGTGTAAATATAAGTATAAAGTCGTTTAAGTGTATTACCCGTGGTGCAATGCAACAATTGTGCTGGGGATTCAGAATGGCATTATAATCATGCTGAATTTACTGCACAACTACATCTTACATAATACCACAGACAAAACAATTAAGTTAATTTCTTTCACATACAAAACGTCAGGCATATGACCACAATTATGTAATAACTATGTGTGACAATAATTTGACCACTCAGTATACGTAAAATATCAAGCATATCGAGCTAAATGAGTATTCACGTATATCGTGGGAAATTATACTGTTTGGTATGTGTATAATCATTAGATGCGTTGGGAGAAGATGATCTCAATTACGTAAATATAAATTCTCGTTTCTAATATTGAACGCCTGATATAAATACATGCCTAAATTTTTGACAGTTTTTTTCTGAATTTTCTGATTTTATTAGTTCTATAAACTTAATCATGTTCGGTCTCCTCCAATACTAAGTATTTATATATGTTTTTCTAATATCTGTATACATGTTACATTCTATAATAAAGTGATATTCATCTTCTAAGCAATGACATAATGTGCATTTTCTGTTTTCTATCGAGTAACTTCCCTAATAACTACTTTATTGGCGCCATTGGTGGAGTTTGTCAGTTTGTTAGTCTAACCCTTTCAACCATAGAGGCCAGAAAGCCAATATATGCAAACACTGTAGATGCAGTAGAGCCGGCTCGTAACGAGCCGCCTCTACATCATCTACAGCATTTGTCACTATTATTCATCTCAAAACATTCCTCATTTTGTCATTAATGAAATAGTTAAAATAATGAGTACGATAAAAAGCTAATTAGGATTCCAAGGATGAAAGGGTAAGCAAACCAACGGGATATAATAACAATAATTCCGCGACGGAAGCGGTATCGCGCATGCCGAGGCATTTTACCGTTTTGTGAAAAAACAATAACTTTAACGCATTTGCCTTACAAAAAAACGGACGACGTGGACGACGACGCCGACGACGCCGACGACGGAAAAAGCGCCGACTATAGTCGCGCCTCTGCTAAAGCAGGCGCGACAAAAACCGGACATGCAGCAAATTCTAACGTCAATGGTACCTCGGAAGTTGTTCTAAATGGAGTTACTTGTGATATTCAAAATTTGGTAACCTATTTATAAGTGTGGCCTGTGATAGTGTACTCACCTACGGACTCTCCCTGGCTTGATTCTTTGAATCTGGGGTTCTCAAACGTAACTGAAAGGGCCGCCGACTGATCTCGGTTTGTACTGTAGGACCATATCTTTCCTTTCCTATAAATGCAGGCTACAGAGCTTACTAATTGCACACTACAAAATGATAATATATATATATTATATAAGAAAATGTTCAATTTTCCACAACAAAATGCCTGTTTCCAATATAATTAACATTTGTTATGTATAAAAATGTAAATTATATTGAAAACAGCCATTTTCTTGTACTTTTCATTATATCCAGGGGAGATACCGGTTTTCGTGCCCTTAAGGAAACAAATTTAAACTAAATAAAATAACATTAACAACTTAGCTGAACAGATATGTAACATTTATTGAAACGTTTACTTATCTCCTAAGATCTCATATATTATTTTTGATAATTCTCGGTGAGTTGACACGACGGCTGCCATTCTGTTGACGACACATAAAACAACGGTATTTTAGACTACGTTAAGAGTATTTCGTGCCCTTTTAAATTCGTCTGCGAAAGTTAATATGTGAATTTTCTTAATATAAATAAAATATATATATCGGAAGACATGTCTCCTTCGGTTTCTGATCATAAGAATCAGGCATGGTGTAACACAGTGCCCAGCTTTCGTCAATTTATGTGCCTTACTAGAAACAGAGATAAACATTTCAATATTTGTTAAAATGCGTTCTGGGCATTGAGTGTAGTACTGGAGGAGAGGCACACACATTGACTTGTTCCTGGAAATTTAAATTTGTTGCTATTACAATGAAGAAGAATCTCTAAATTTTATTTCAACGGTCCTTTATAACGTATTGATATTCAATATCCAAGATAAACTGCACCCTTATGTCGCAACACTCATATTCGCTTAGACACACCAATAGTTAGTGAAAACACATTTATTGTCATAACGTTGAGTCATGACTGACGTTTTTTATAAATTGTTTTATTGTGACGTAGCGTTGCGCGTTCGTCGTCATTCACGAGAATTGACGTGGGCACGATAACTGACGTAGCACGATTATAGGTGTCTGGATGGTATATATATATATATTCCCTAATTTTATGAGCTGACCATTATAAACTATGTATTAGTGATCAGTCTGACAGCCATGACCATACAGTCAGTAGCATATTTCACCAACATTGCAAAGTATTCTTATCTAGCAAAGTATACTTTGAGGGAGAAATTTTCAATTTAAGGATAAATTTATGATTTTTTATTATACTGATTGTATTACATTATCACAGCCATTGGCTGTGATAACGTAATAAATTCAGTATAATAATTCTGCATACTTTTAATCATCAAATATATGCAGTGGTTAGTACTATATGAACTAATTAATTGCGGAAAAAATAAATGATTACTCCCTCAAAGTATACTTTGCTAGATAAGTAATTTGCAATTTTGATGAAATCGGCTACTGATAAACGACTAATGTGGATGGTGTTACGCATCCAATTACATTGTTTCATTATCTCTTAGATGCTTACACATAATTGTACTATATTGCAGTAACACCTTTTTAAAGTTTTACCACCATGACCTTATTTATTTGGCTTGCACTTGAAGAAATATTGTACCATGGTTTGTGATACATGTGTGTAAGAGCATGGCACATGTTGAAATACAATGCTTTTGACAATATTTTTACATTTTAATATGGCTAAATTCTTTAAGGAATAAAACAATGGGATATTGCGTTTACTGGGGTGAACAATACATTTGGTCTGGTCTCCGAAGGAGGACTCCTCGCAAACCTTAAACAGATAAAATGTATTGTTCAGCCAGTAAACACAATATCTCATGGTTTTATTATATTTACACAGCATTTTCTGATAGTTTCAAAACTGGAAATAACTAAATTTGGCGTTAAAATTAACAATAGCCGGTAATCTTGTGTTATGTCATTTTGTCCTGGAACAGGGACGTTGTGATCTTTAACCAATCAACAACATCGCGCGACGTCATGTGTGTCTAATGTATTGTATTGGGATGTAAACGAAATACGTCGAATGGGCGTTTGCATTATGAATTTATAGAAGGTGTAAATATTCATTGTTAAAAGCATCAGTAATGGTTTAATAATACCTAAATAATGACATAACTAACCTAAATAAGAAGAACACAGCAATGATGATGGCGAGGATGACAAGAATGCCGAGTCCGATGCCGAGTCCGATGACGATGCCTATGCCAACCTCGCCGCCGTCGTCGCTTTTGGGGGATTGTGATGCAGGTGGAAGAGCTGAAATAGAAGTACAATTAACAACCCATAGGCAAGTTGGTGTTAGGAACAAGTACAACCAGAGCTCCAGATAAGCTGCGCTATATTGGCCTATAACCAGTAATGGATTCAGAGCTCCAAATAAGCTGCGTATTTGCTTAAATATCCAATTAAAATTGCCAAAAACCCAATTGAAATCAGAAGTAGCGAGTATTAAAAAGCAATAAACAATTTGTGGTACCTTTATCATGCTGCAGAAAACAATAAATAGACCACAATAATAGTATATTTTTCTTATTTCCAATGTCATGAAAAAACATGTTGGTATTTCATCAGAATTGTCTCCAAGGAGACAATTCTAATGAAATGCCAAGACATGTTTTCATTTCAAAGCAAACTATTCAATAATTGCTGTCTGTTGATGTGTAAACAGTTGTGTGATTTTATTTTACCCAATTAAAATTTTGAAATACCCAATTGCTTCAGAAATGATGGAGTGACAATACTCAAATACTAATTCCTTATCTGGAGCGCTGTACAACTGTTGTTTTTAGCAGAATGAGTCGGAAGTAATACAGTTTATTACAGAAATACAGTGTAACCTCTCTAAGCCGGACACCCTGGGAGGTTCCCAGAGTGTCCAGCTTAGAGAGGTTTCACTTTAAATCAGGCATTTGATCATTCTGAGCCATAGTTGTGTGTGCTATGCGATCTCGAGCAGACATCATAACAAATAAGATCACTGGTGTGTCCTTGGTGTCCGAGTTAAAGAGGTCCCACTGTACAAACTTTGTGGTGCTTCAGATACCACATCAAGTATTGCACTTCTTGTTCATGTTTTTTTCAAGAGCTGTGCCAGTATTTCCATAGTCCGTGATACAAAGAGGTTCCTCATGCAGATCTGTCATCAACCTCACCGGACCTCAGATACATGTAGTTTTCGTCCGCATGTACGAGGCGATAATCCGCGAGCTTTAGCGAGCGGTTAAAGAATGATCT
The DNA here is from genome assembly GCA_029237695.1 of Conchocele bisecta. NCBI lineage: Eukaryota > Metazoa > Mollusca > Bivalvia > Lucinida > Thyasiridae > Conchocele > Conchocele bisecta. The sequence goes on from CM055269.1 coordinate 46,199,946, forward strand.
AAACATCTACCAAGAGGCAAAATGATAAACATGCTCTGCAGGTTTAGGTTACAAGTTAGTGTTAAACCTCAAATGGGTCTTCTGTCAGCCCTAAATATGACTATATACATATTAGTAATCAGTTAGCAGTCGGCATTAAGGCTTAGACCGCTATCTTATATTTGTTGTTGTCTGTTGTTTATTTTCTATCTTCCATTTTTATCGTCAAAAGCATGCTACGACAGCACATTAGAATAATTTACAACATGCTTTGACAGCACTTCAGAATAATTTCCATTGGAAATGATTCGGAAGTGCTGTCAAACCATGTTTTTATTGAGAAATAAGGTAAGATATAAAAGCAACAGCAGACGAAAATTGTTGTGAGTAGCGGTCTAATGGTCAACATTACCAATCTGCAGAGGAGATGTCAGTTAAGTAACTAGAAATGTGGCCTATCGGCAAACGAATGCCCCCGCTGGCAGCCAAAGAAAACGAGGTATATTTGATTATAAGCCATTTACCCGAGCGTTAAGGTTTCAAACGCACCAAGTCCTTGTGACCTTGACCCTGGGCTTAGCGGGGGCAGGACAACTGTGGATTTGTCACAGGACGGTAGATGGCCATTGGAGCACTCTGTGTGTGAAATGCAAAGCAGATCCGAGCAAGGAAACAGAAATTAAAAGCCATTTACCCGAGCGTTAAGGTTTCGAACACACAAAGTCCTTGTGACCTTGGCCTTAGGCTTCGTGGAGGGCGGGAGGAATGTGGATTGTCACAGGACGGTAGAGGGCTATTGGAACACTGTTGTGTGAAATGTAAAGCAGATCCAAACAGACATTAAAAGGTATTTACCTGAGCGTTAAGGTTTCAAACACACCAAGACTGTGACCTTGACCCTGGGCTTCGCGGGGGCGGGAGGAATGTGGATTTGTCACAGGACGGTAGAGGGCTATTGGAGCACTGTGTGTGTGAAATGTAAAAGCAGATCCGAGCAAGGAAACAGCCATTAAAAGCTATTTACCTGAGCCTTAAGGTTTCAAACGCGTGACCTTGACCCTGGGCTTAGCGGAGGCAGGACGAATGTGGATTTGTCACAGGGTGGCAGAGGACAATTGGAGCAATGTGTGTGTGAAATGTGAAGCAGATCCGAGCAAGGAAACAAACATTATAAGCCATTTACCCGAGCCTTAAGGTTTCGAACGCGCCAAGTTGTTGACCTTGAGCCTGGCCTTAGCGGGGGCGGGACGAATGTGGATTTGTCACAGGGCGGCAGAGGACCATTGGAGCAATGCGTGTGTGAAATGTGAAGCAGATCCGAGCAAGGAAACAACAATTATAAGCCATTTACCCGAGTGTTAAGGTTTCGAACGCACCAAGTCTGTGTCCTTGACCATGGGCTTAGTGGGGGCGGGACGAATGTGGATTTGTCACAGGACGGTAGAGGATCATTGGAGCAATGCGTGTGTGAAATGTGAGGCAGATCCGAGCAAGGAAACAGAAATTATAAGCCATTTACCCGAGCGTTAAGATTTCGGGACGTACGTACGGACGCCGGTAACACTATATGACCCCCCCCCCCCCCAACCCCCCTCCCCACCTCACCATTCGGTGGCGGGTGCATACTAATTGACGGATGACTAACGGACGACGGCAGTGGGTGATGGGAAATGCTCACATTGGGCACATGTGAATAGTTTCATATTGATTGAATGAACAATTTCATAGGAGTTGTGTACACAAACTCTGTACTCTATATAGAATTGTATACACAAATGTAGAACAAATGGCTAGGCTAAAAAAGGTGATATATTTGTTAAAAAATATTGTTTCGGCATAAACACACCAAGGTGCACGTCTTCAATATGTGTAGAAGACGTGTGTATAGTTTCAGATCGATTGACTGAACTGTTTCAGAGGAGTTGTGTACACAAACTCCGTACCCTATATAGAATTGCATACAAAAATGTAGAATAAATGGCTATTAAATTAAAAAGAGGACTTTTTGTCAAAAAGACATGTGTGTATAGTTTCAGATCTGAACGGTTTTAGAGGAGTTGTGTACACAAACTATGCAGTTGTTCTGTCCGCAGCCCGCCCACCCCGCGGTAAAACAGAATACGTACCGTTTTTTAACAAAAGTTGTCAGAAGACAACGAAGCTCGCCTGTTGGCAGCCTTCACTCAAACTTGGCACAGTTGTATAAAAAAAGCATGAATATTATATAACTTGACCTTGGGTTAAGGGGTGTGTGGTGGACCTTGACATTGGGGTCAGTGGTGGAAGGTGGTTCGTGGATTTGCTATATCATGACATAGCATATTAAGATGAATGCATGTATGAAATATCAATGCGCTCCCTGAAAACAGAAGTAAAACAAAATTTAACCCAACATTAAGTTTATGAACGCACTAAGTTGGTGATTTTCAACAGCATGATAGCTATTCACATGAGGAATGCATGTATGAATGTGCTAAGTTTGTGACCTAGACCTTGGGGAAAGGGTGGGGTGGGTGGGTCATGGATTTGCTGTAACACAATAGAGAATCATCAGATGAATGCATGTATGAAATACCAAGGCGTTCCCTGTAAAGAAACAGAAGTTATATAAAGACATTTACTCCAACTTTAAGTTGATGATATTGATCTTGGGGAAAGGGGTGGGGTGGGTCATGGATTTGCTGTAGCACAATAGAGGAACATCAGATGAATGCATGTATGAAATAACAATGCGTTCCATTTAAAGAAACAGAAGTTACACAACATTTACCCAATGTTAAGTTTATGAACATGCTAAGTTTCTGACCTTGACTTTGGGGTATGGGTTGGATGTTGGGTTGTGTGTTTGCTACAGCATGATAGAGGGTCATCTGAGGAATGCATGTATGAAATATCAAGGCGTTCCATGAAAGGAAACAGGTATTATAAGACATTTACCTCAACGTTAAGTTTATGAATGTGCTAAGTTTGTGACATTGACCTTGAGGAAAGGGGTGGGGAGTGGGTCATGGATTTGCTATAGCACGATAGAGTATCATCAGATGAATGCATGTATGAAATACCAAGGGGTTCCCTGTAAAGAAACAGAAGTTATAAAAAGAAATTTACTCCAACTTTAAGTTTATGATGTTGATCTTGGGGAAATAGGTGGGGTGGATCATGGAGTTGCTGTAGCACAATACAGGATCATCAGCATTCCCTGTAAAGAAACAGAAGTTACACAACATTTACCCCCAATGTTAAGTTTATAAACATGAACAAGTTTGTGACATTGACCTTGGGGTAAGGGTTGGGTGGCGGGTTGTGGTTTTGCAACATCACGATAGAGGGTCATCTGAGGAATGCATGTATCAAATATCAAGGCGTTCCATGAAAGGAAACAAATGTAATAAGACATTTACCCCAATGTTAAGTTTATGAATGTGCTAAGTTTGTGACCTTGACCTTGGGGTAAGGGATGGGCGGTGGGTCATGCATTTTCTATAGCACGATAGAGTATCATCTGATGAATGCATGTATGAAATGTCAAGGCGTTCCATGAAAGGAAACAGATGTTATAAGACATTTACCCCAATGTTAAGATTATGAATGTGCTAAGTTTGTGACCTTGATCTTGGGGAAAGGGGTGGGGTGGGTCATGGATACGCTATGGCACGATAGAGTATCATCAGATGAATGCATGTAAGAAATATGAAAGCGTTCCCTGTAAACAAACAGAAGTTACACAACATTTACCCCAACGTTAGTTTATGAACATGCTAAGTTTGTGACCTTGACCTTGAGGCAAGGGTTGGGTGTTGAGTCGTGAATTTCCTACAGCATGATACAGGGTCATTTGAGGAATGCATGTATGAACTATCAAGGCATTCCATGAAAGGAAACAGAAGTTATAAGACATTTACCCCAACGTTAAGTTTATAAATGTGCTAAGTTTCTGACCTTGACCGTGGGGTAAGGGATATGCGGTGGTCATGGATTTGCTATAGCACGATAGACTATCATCAGATGAATGCATGTATGAAATATCAAGGCTTTCCATGAAAAAAACCCAGATGTTATAAGACATTTACCCCAACGTTAAGTTTATGAATGTGCTAAGTTTGTGACGTTGACCTTGGGGTAAGGGCTAGGTGGTGGGTCATGAATTTGCTACAGCATGATAGAGGTTCATCTGAGGAATGTATGTATGAAATAACAAGGTGTTCCATGAAAGGAAACATAAGTTATAAGACATTTACCCCAACGCTAAGTTTATGAATGTGCTAAGTTTCTGACCTTGACCATGGGGTAAAGGATGTGCAGTGGGTCATGGATTTGCTATAGCACAATAGAGAATCATCAGATGAATGCATGCATGAAATATCAAGGCGTTCCATGAAAGGAAACAGATGTTATAATACATTTACCCCAACATTAAGTTTATGAATGTGGGGTAAGGGCTGGGTTCTCGGTCATGGATTTGCTACAGCATGATAGAGGGTCATCTGAGGAATGCATGCATGAAATAACAAGTTGTTCCATGAAAGGAAACAGAAGTTATAAGACATTTACCCCAACGTTAAGTTCGTGGACGCCAACGCCGACGACGCCGGGGGTATGCCATAAGCTCTTCTGCACTTCGTGCAGGCAAGCTAAAAACGGTTGTATAAAAACAAGGAACCCACTCTTTCGAGGGAAGAGTGGGTTCCTGGTTTTTGCAGAATTGTTCAACATATCGTATTGCGGAAAGCTTACACATTGGAATAGCAATGTCGCGCCTGCTTTAGCAGGCGTCATCGCTTTTTCGGTCGTTGTCATCGTCCGCTTCGTTGTCGTACGAAATGTTCAAAAGTTTGTACAAGCTTCTTCATCATGGTATAAATGTAATATTACATGACGGATTGCTTCGATATTTTGGACACTTCATATGTGTGAATTTGGATACTTGATACATGTGAGCATTTGGAACACACTCATGCCGCTATTAACATAACCTTGACCTTTTTCACCTTCACTTTTTTGCGGAAACACTATGCCATGTTTTTCAAAACGTTTGTTCAAGTTTCTTCATCATGATTAATATTACTAGACATATTGCTTCCATATTTGGACACTTGATACATGTGAGCATTTGGAACACGCTCATGCCCCCATTAACATGACCTTAACATTTTGTACCTTCACATTTTTGCGGAAACACTTAGCATGTTTTGCGTTTAAAAATGTGTTCATCATGGTATAACATAAATATAATTGATGGATTGCTTCAATATTTGGACACTTGATACATGTAAGCATTTGGAAACACTCATACCGCAATTAACATGACCTTGACGTTTCACATGGTTGTGGAAACACTTAGCCATTTTTCATGTAAAAACGTTTCTTCAGCCTTGACCGTTTTCTTGTCTTTAGCATGCACTTCTCTGACGGATTTTGTGATGCTTACTTTAGCACATGCCCATGATCATGTTATGGTCAAATGCCTCGGCAGACGCAACACCGCTTCCGTGGCGGAATTCTAGTTTTCTCAATTACTACTTAAATGACCATGTGAAGAAGACCACGTGTGAACACAGGTTTGACAGTATAATTATATATATTGTATATTTAACCCTTACAATGCTGAATTAATTTGTGTCGTCTGCTGAATATTTTTTTATTTTTCCATTTTTCTCATCAAAAACTTGGTTTTGCAGCACTTTAGAATCATTTCCAACGGACGGAAATGATTCCAAAGTGCTGACAAACCATGTTTTTACTGAGAGAAGACAAAATATGAATTATCAGCAGACGACTATTTTCGGTTCCCGCATTCTAAGGGTTAATGACATTGCCAATGTACCTATACACAGAGTATCGTTTGTGGCAATGTGACTCCAGATGCCGGTTGCTGTACACGTGATGTTCATAACATCGGCGTTGGCTTCATACAGATCATCACATGAGTAACGGCACCGAGCGTTTGACAGCATGGAGCATCCACTGGCGTTCACGTGGCCATTCTTTATAACAGGACTGCATTTAATCTCTGTAATCACAGTATAAAGTCGCCAGTTAATGAATTACCTTTCAAAATCACTTACTTTGTTGCACCATCATGCATGTATAGTCTGCATACGATAACATTACAGTCTCCTTGTAGCCAATTTAGTCATGAAGATAGTACAATGCATGATATTTATGTTCATACAATATTCTTGTCATGCAGGAAAATAGAAACAAGAGCTCCGCGGAGCAAAATGTCCCGCCTGGCGCAGTTTGATAGTATATATGGAGCTTGTAATAACCTGTGGGGTTAGTGAGCACCATGGGCTTTCTGTAGAATGATGCAGGATGTTGTTACAAATGCATGTATGGAATATTAAAGCATAAACTGAGCGTTAACTTTTCCAAACACGGACATTTCTAAGTCAGTGACCTTGACCATTGGGCGCGCACCATGGGCTTTCTGTAGAATGATGCGGGATGTTGCTACAAATACATGTATGGAATATTAAAGCATAAACTGAGCGTTAATTTTTCCAAACACGTAAATTTCTAAGTCAGTTACCTTGACCTTTGGGGTTAACGGGCACCATGGGCTTTCTGTAGAATGATGGGCTTTCTGTAGAATGATGCGGGATGTTGTTACAAATGCATGTATGGAATATTAAAGCATAAACTGAGCGTTAATTTTTGCAAACACGCAAATTTCTAATTCAGTGACCTTGACCTTTGGGGCTAGCAGGCACCATGGGATTTCTGTAGAATGATGCGGGATGTTGTTACAAATGCATGTATGGAATATTAAAGCATGAACTGAGCGCTAACTTTTCCAAACACGGAAATTTCTAAGTCGGTGACCTTGACCTTTGTGGTTAGCGGGCACCATAGGCTTTCTGCAGAATGATGCGGGATGTTGTTACAAATGCATGTATGGAATATTAAAGCATAAACTGAGCGTTAACTTTTCCAAACACGAACATTTCTCTAAGTCAGTGACCTTGACCTTTGGCGTTAGAGGGCATCATGGGCTTTCTGTAGAATGATGCGGGATGTTGTTACAAATGCATGTATGGAATATTAAAGCATAAACTGAGAGTTAATTTTTTTTCCAAACACGGACATTTCTCTAAGTCAGTGACCTTGACCTTTGGGGTTTGCGGGCACCATGGGCTTTCTGTAAAATGATGCAGGATGTTGTCACAAATGCATGTATGGAATATTAAAGCAGAAACTGAGCATTAACTTTTCCAAACACGGAAATTTGTAAGTCAGTGACCTTGACCTTTGGGGTTAGCGGGCAACATGGGCTTTCTGTAGAATGATACGGGATATTGTTACAAATGCATGTATGGAATATCAAAGCATAAACTGAGCGTTAACTTTTGCAAACACAGAAATTTCTAAGTCAGTGGCCTTGACCTTTGGGGTTAGTGGGCACCATGGACTTTCTGTAGAATGATGCGGGATGTTGTTACAAATGCATGTATGGAATATTAAAGCATTCCATTGAGGGAAACAGAAGTTACAATGAATTAACCTGAGCGTTAAGTTTTAGAAACAGAGCTAAACGCAAAAACTTAACGTTGAATGCATGTGAAAAGTAGATAAATCAACCATGAAAACTAGGTCAAGGTCACATGGGCTCCCTCTGTGTGAGATGGTTACACCACAGTGTTGATGTATACCGAAGCATTCCATCAAGGGAAACAGAAGTTGTAATACATTAAACCGAGCGTTAACTTTTCCAAACACGGATATTTCTAAGTCAGTGACCTTGACCTTTGGGGTTAGCGGGCACAATGGGATTTGTGTAGAATGATGCGAGATGTTGTTACAAATGCATGTATGGAATATTAAAGCATTCCATTGAAGGAAACAGAAGTTACAATGAATTAACCTGATCAGCGTTAAGTTTTAGAAACAGAGCTAAACGCAAAAACTTAACGTTGAATGCAGGTGAAAAGTAGGTAAATCAACCATGAAAACTAGGTCAAGGTCACATGGGCTCCCTCTGTGTGAGATGGTTACACCACAGTGTTGATGTATACCGAAGCATTCCATCAAGGGAAACAGAAGTTGTAATACATTAAACCGAGCGTTAACTTTTCCAAACACGGATATTTCTAAGTCAGTGACCTTGACCTTTGGGGTTAGCGGGCACAATGGGATTTGTGTAGAATGATGCGAGATGTTGCTACAAATGCATGTATGGAATATTAAAGCATTCCATTGAGGGAAACAGAAGTTACAATGAACCTGAGGCTAAGTTTTAGAAACAGAGCTGAACGCAAAAACTTAACGTTGAATGCATGTGAAAAGTATGTCAATGAACCATGAAAAGTAGGTGAAGGTCACATGTGTTCCCTCTGTGTGAGATGGTTACACCACAGTGTTGATGTATACCAAGTATGGAGGTCGTAGGAGTTATATTTTTCTAAAAACTGAGCTAAACGCAAAAACTTAACGTGAAATGTTGACGCCGCCAGCCGCCGCCGCCGACGACGACGCCGACGGAAAAGCTATACCTATGTCCCGCTTCTGCTAAAGCAGGCGGGACAATAAAATGCATATACCACTTGGGACATTTTATGTGAGTTACCCCATGTTTTGGTCGGTCATTGTGTGGCAGAGTAAATTGACCGACCTCAAACTTAGTATTGGCGTAGAAATACATATTGAAATAATTTGCGACCGTTCATCAACAATGATAAATTATACCTGTGATGTATGACCATCAGCCAATCAGATTGCGTGATATTTATAGAGTGTATTAGAATCTCCGCTCTATAAATATCACACAAGTTTACACCCCTGCAAGATATTGAAGTTAAACCCAGACTGTTAAGAGAAGTGCGAACTTCCCGATTTTCTTGAGTATTGACACAGCTTTCCACATCTAAGTGGCGTTTCAAAAAATGATCACCGACAAGATCAAACAATCGCGTGTCATAAACTAATGGTATTATAAACAGTTTAGCGAGATTTAGGTCGCTTCGTTTTTCTGGACGTACAGAGCGAAGTCCGGTAAACAAAAAATGCGATAACTTCGCCCACTTCGCCCCCACTTCGCCCCCAAACATGAACCCTGGTACTATAAAACATTTATTTTACCAATCCCCAAACTTTTACAGGTGATTTACATGTACAATTAGGTTCAGAAATAAGATGAAAAATCTACAATTAAACTACAATGTAGTTTTAATTTGCTATTGTTTCATCACTTCCGAGACGTATCTACACACAGTACCTTTAATAGTAGGTACACACACACACATACTATACAAGTCAATGGTAAGTATAGGAAGACCTATTTATCCATTTCAATCATAAACAAGAACTGGCATCGTTAAACGAAGTTAATCCCCTCATTGGCAGCCTTAATTAAAAGAAAAAGAAAAACAAAGCAGCATCCCTAGACACACATTGTGGCAAAATACATGTATTATCAAAATTGGTGAAGATCTTTTTTTTTAATATTTTTATATTTTGCCTTATAAACAAGGTGAACATAAGTCCTCAGTGACATTGACCTTGGGCGGTCGGATGTGGGTCGTACGCAAAACAAAGCAACATCCCTAGACACACATTGTGGCCAAATATTATCAAAATCGCTGAAGGGGTTCACGAGTTATTGAAAAAAAAAACAGAAAAACATGTTTGCCTTATAAACAAGGTGAACATAAGTCCTCAGCGGTTCATGAGATATCGAAAAATGAAAGGTGTTACTAACGTACGTACGTGTGAAGCTGTCACCAAGGCAAGAAATCTAAATCTAAATTTGAAAATCATTACCATTATTTCTTCCTTTTGTTGTGATAAACACGTATACTAATTTAGGTGGAGATAATCTAATCTCTAATTAGGAGATACTGTAACGACCCTTTGTTGCGTCTGTCTTCAAGAATACGCGATAACCCATAATATTTCCTGTTCACGAAGAGGGTTGGTAGCGGGCCCTTGTGAATCCGGACATGGAAGCGGGAATAACTATAGCTACTTGGCAATGAAAGAACGACATGTGGCGAATTGAGTAGTAATACCTGATATTTTGATAACACATAACACACATAACACACAATATTATGCAGCACGTACAACTATATGAGGGTGACAATAATGGTATAGGGGTGATATACAGGAATATATGAACAGTGTATTCGTAGTGCATATATGCGAGTCGAGACTCACTGACATAGGCGACTGTGGGAGAAAGTAGACACAAGCAACTATCTATAAAGCGTACACGCTCGGACCTAGACGGGAATTGCTGGGCTACCATACATTATGCTACTGAGTGGGGAGTCACACAGCGGGAATCATGAATCTTGGGTGGGGAGATAATACTGGGTTGGAGTCACAGGGCATGATCACAAACTGGGGGTTGGGACTAATGTTGGGTGGGAGAGTCGCACAGCGGGAATCACGAAGGTGGGGTGGGAACTAAGCTGGGCGGGGGAGTCACACAGCGGGAATCACAAAGCTGGGGTTGGGACTAATGTTGGGTGGTGGAGTCACACAGTGGGAATCACGAAGCTGGGGTGGGAAATAAACTGGGTTGGGGAGTCACACAACGGGAATCATGAATCTAGGATGGGGACTAATTATGCTGGGTGTGGAAGTCACACAGTTTGGAATTTCGAAGCTATGGTGGGAAGGAGGGGTGGGGCACGAAGCAGGGGTCAGGAAGGGGGCATGCAGCTGCGATGGGGACTCACACAGCTGGGGTGGGGAATGACACTGCATGATGGGCATGGAGCAGGGGTGGGGAGTCACACAGTCGGGGGTAAGGATGCTAGGGTGGGAAATCACACAGCATGTGGGGGGGGGGGGCACAACAGCCAGGACGCATGACAATGGAGTGGGGATCGCCTAACAGGGGTGGGAGGGGGGTACGAAGGTAGGGTGGGGAGACACACAGCAGGGGGTCATGAAGCTCGAGTCGTATTGCAATGGGGAAAAAGTGGGTGGGGTAATGGGATATTGGCATTATCATGGTTCCAATATTAATAATCAATAATGTCAGAATCACGTTCAAATCATCACATCTAACGACTAACGGACCATTGGTAACATCGTCGGTGATTAATTGTTAATGGGGGAGGATATGTGGGCCTTGGGAGTTCTGAGACGCGAGTTGCGTCTCGAGTTGCGTCTCTCGGGACAAAGTCGCCAACCGACAGATTTTACTCCTATTTATAGATTTTGTCAGGCCGAGTTGGACAAGTTCCGGTACTTTCCGTAAGGTTTTGGACAAGTTCCGTAGGTTTTGTACAAGTTCCGTAATATTTACGGAACTTGTCCATCCTCCCGCACAGTGATTGGCTAGATTGTGTGGACTCCAATTAAACACGAGCAAAAACAAGCACAGCCAGTAAACATGACGGCTGCATTCAACACACAAATGGCAACAAACTATTGTGAATTATAACGAACCAAACAAGTTTCCTGGTGTGTGAATACGACAATCATAAACTATTGACAAATGTGAACATTCAGGCATGCATCGGAGATCGTGGTAAGTTGTGTGCACACAATGACAGACGTGTTTTGTTGTCCAAAATGTGAGATAAATTCGAAGCGAGGAATACGCAATACACAAGCGTGTATAGCGATGCTTCGCTGGCTGGGTCGCTTCAATACTATCTCCTAATTAGGAGTTACTATCTCTTAATTTAGGACTTTGTATCTCCTAATTAAGTGTGACATATGGAGACTAGAAGTAGATGGCGTCTCGAGGCACCCCTATTTTTATGTGCTCAAGGCACCCCTATTTTTATGTGCAAGTCTACAAAATACTGACTGGGGTCTAGTCTAAATTGGTATAGCTAGGCAGCCTGTGCCTACATGTAATTTGATCCGCCTGGTGTGTCTTGTTCTGGGACGGCCATTAAACT